>JAPIVC010000290.1:0-250055 GCA_030586385.1 Camponotus fellah | reverse complement strand
GTGATAATCTTCTGGCGCAAGCAGCTAGCTTCTTCACCGCCGGTTTCGAGACCTCTTCAACGACAACGACTTTCGCATTGTACGAGCTTGCATTGCAACCTGATCTTCAAAATACTCTGAGGAAAGAAATTGTCGAGGCTCTCGACAAGTCCGGTGGAAAAATCACATACGATTTGGTACATGAATATTACAGTTACTTTCGAAAAATTATTAAAATAAACATATATCACGCAAGTATTGATTCCATTGCCAGAGCAATTTCACTTAAATTTTGATCAAATTTTCATTGAAAATTGATACATATATGTATATGTGATATATACATGTATATACCTATGTATATATATTTATATTTATGTTATGAGACATTTTATTTTATTATTAGATTATGACATCAACGTATCTGGATATGGTGGTCTCCGAAACTTTGAGAATGTATCCGCCATTGGGATATATAAATCGTATGCCAAATGAAGCTTATAAAGTGCCGGATTCCGATTTAGTAATTGAAAAGGGTACACCGATATTCATCCCAATGCTCGGTCTACATTATGATCCGGAATATTTTCCCAATCCGGATAAGTTCGATCCGGAGCGATTCAATGAGGAAAATAAACATAATAGACCAGTATGCGTTTACTTCCCCTTCGGAGAAGGTCCACATAATTGCATAGGTAAGAAAATCAATTTTGATATGAAGAGATATTTATGTGATATATAAGATAACAAAAACATACTAAAGCTGTAAATTTCACAGACAAATTTACATTTTTATATAAATATTGTAAATATTATGAATGTTGCGTTTAGTTTAAAATCACATATTTTAAAAACGTACGAAGAAATAAAAACTTTTCTTTTATAAAAGTATAATGGATTACACTAATTCCAAATAACAAAAAAATCTGCAGGTTTTGAAGGAAAGATAAATTATGTATTTAATATTGAAATTATTAAATAATATAATATTATTATATATTTCATAATCTAATAAATTTTATAATTCTCAAATTTATAGCTTCACATTTTAAAGGTGCAAATTAATATAACAAAATTGCGAATAATTTTCATTATATATGTATATGATAATTCCGTTGTGTATGATAAGTCTATTATGTGTATGATGATATAATTTTTATTTTTGTTATATTTAGTTATAATATAATATAATTACAAATATAATTTATATATCTTTGCAGGCACTCGTTTTGGACTTTTGCAGGTAAAATTAGCGCTCATCATAATCTTGAGTAAATGCGAAGTGAGACCATGCGAGAAAACCTCGATACCAATGATAATTGATCCGAGAGGTGCCATGACAGTGCCTTTAAACGGCGTAATATATCTCAACTTCCGCAAAATTAAATCTAACGCTCTTTAAAACATAATATGTAGTAGTGTATATTGTATTATTTTAACTCATAGAAAATATGTACAGCTGGTATTTTTGTTAAAAGATGTCTAAAAATAAATAAATCATTAAATGTATTGCCCATGTAATATAAAATTTAAAATAATTGTATTTTAATACATTCTCCGATTGTATCTAGAGCTAATAACAATTTAAATTAATATCTAAATTTATTCTAAGATATACAAAATTATCATCCGATATTTTGAAAAATATTTTTCTACACATTTCTTAATTTCTATTAATATTTCACAAGATATTTTAAGATGAACTTCGAATTTATTATTTTTATTTTTCAAAGACTTTTGTATTCTTAATTATTTTAATATATGCACACACACGCGCGCGCGCGCACACACACACACACACACACACACACACACACATGTGTATATATATATATATATATATATATATATATAATCCTCAAAAAAATTAAGGGGACAACAGTTTTTTTACAAAAAAATTGTCAAACTTTGAGGTGCTGTAACTTTGCGAAGAACTGTCCTACAGAAACGAAAGAGAGAGAAAATTAAAGTTTGAAATGTCTACTTTAAGATACTTTTTGGCTCATGACGATATCTTTATTTTGAAATTATGTGACTTTCAAGCGGAATAGAGCAAATATAAAAATAAAAATTTCAACTTTAACGCATCGCGTCGAGTAGGGTAATTATTTCTGGCTTTTCAAACCAAATGCACGTAAAAGGTTGTTCTTTTACCTTTAATTTCGTTTTTTTACTTTTTGCCGTACGATTTTTTGTTGCCGAGTTATTGCATTTTGAACACAAAAGCATTTCTCAAACTTTAACAGGCCACATTAGGCGAACGGATCATCAGGAATGGAAAGAAAAGCATTTTGAAGCTTAAAGTATCAGCTTTCAAGTCGTGGAATAAAATTTTAGTTTTGACTTCTTTCTGTATGCCGTTTTGCACTTTTCAACTCCAAAATTTCAGTACTTCGACAATAGACGAAAAGATGGCTGCCCGTATCCTAAAAATTATCCTTTCGGTTGCCCCAGCTTAAGAATAAAAGTTGGACATGTACTTTTTAAAATGCACTTTGGTTTTTTAAGATTCGATCATTTTTGATAGAGATATTCAGCTTTAAAGTTTGGGAGACAAATTTAAACATGCATATGGTAAACGCATTATTCTTAACCGCACCTACAGTTGAAAATATAACGTATACAACTTTCTGAACTTTTTGCCTGATGCTTCTCTGGATTCGCGGGTACAAATATCAGTATGCATCATATGGCTGTAGGTAATAAGGTAAATGTAAGTGTAAATGTAATAATCAGGGAAGGGAACGTTACTTTTTAAAAGTAACTAGTTATCGTTACTCGTTATCAAGTTAAAAAAGTAACTAGTTACCGTTATTAGTTACTAATTTTCAAAAATAACTAGTTACAGTTACCGTTACTTAAAAAATAACGGTTCGTTACTTTTTCGTTACTTTTTTTAAATCTATAATCATAATAAATTTTGTTTCGTACAATACATACTCTCTCTCTTTCTTTCTTTATGAAAGGATTTAAATCACAAAACATATGTTAAATTTTATCGATGTTTTTTATTAATTTTTAATAAAAGTTGATATTCTAATAGGTCATCATTTAGATGGCCTCTAAAAGGTGATAGTACAGAATTACCGAAAAAGTAACGCTAAAAGTAACTGTAAATTCGTTATCGTTACTAAAAAAATGTAACTACGTTATCGTTACAGTTACAGAAAAAAAAAAATAACGGCGTTACTGGATCGTTACCAAAAAAAAGTAACTATAACGGTAACGGCGTTACAAGTAACGCGTTACTTCCCTTCCCTGGTAATAATTTCCGTCTCAAATTCGTAGGCATATCGTCGTGGCATGTTATGCGTATTAGCGATAATCAGTACGATCAAAAGCAAAATAAACGTCCTAAAGTGAAAGATCCCAGTATATCGACGAAGGATTAAGCGGCGTGATTTCGATACCTTGTCGAATATCCTATGAGAGCGACAACGATGAACCACATCGAAGTGTCCAGGCATTATACCGGTACGAGAAAGACTCAGACAGCAACAAATTCCGCAAAGGTTTCACACTTGAAAGACAAAATATTCGTTGTCCTCTTAATTTTTTTGAGGAGTGTATATATATATATATATTTTATAAATATTTTATTATAAATATATATAAAACCGAAAATTATTTGTAAAAGACTGAATATCTATCTAAAAAATGTGTCTTGTATGTCAAAATCACACATAAGTGCATCATTTGCATCACAAAAAGAAAAATCGTTCGCTTGATTAATATTTTTCATGATATACGTATTCTTTTATAAATTATAATTTAATTCATCTTGTACACTCTACGTTAGACTAGAAAACTAACGATTGATTTAATTATTCTCACTAAATATTCATTATTATCTTCAATTTTTTGTTGCCATTCTTAATTTAAATGGTAAATGTGCTGAATAGGGGGTTCCACTTCCCAAACCTATTTCTGATTTAAAATTAAAATTTGGTTTAAATGAAAATAGGTTTGGGTTAGGTTATCCCTTCTAGAAGTGAAATCTCCGTAGGGAAAGGGGGCGGAAATTATGTATCCACGCATGTACATTTCACCTTGACTCTTAAAACGTATATAGTGTTTAAAAATTATACATAATTTATTACTGTTTACGACTGTTTTTGTTAATAACTTTTTTAATAAATGACGGCTAAAACTTTTTGAATGTCATTCAGGACAATAATCTTGACAACATATACTAAGGTCAAGATCATTGGGAGGCCTTATTCAGCACATTTACCGCGGATGTAATGGCAGCATGTAATATAAGAGATTCAGAAATCTTGAAAATAGTTATTAAATGTTTGCGTGCAATCTCTTTCGCGATACTGCACTAAGATAATAAAGTTCGCAGAAGAGGAAAATGAAATAAATGGAGTCGCCAACATGACACAGAAGTTTAGTCTGTCGTAGCAGCTTTTTATTGCGTGTCTCTTTTGCAAAACGTTTTAGCGTTCTGTGTAATCTGCATATAATTTAGCAGTGAGTGCTAATGATTGAAAATAGGTTTTGTTAATACAGCATCGAAGATATTATAAAATATAAGAAAGGTATAAAAATCGTCATATTGTACATATTGTTATCATTTTGTTTTTATATTAAAATTGTCGAAAAATGAAAATTTATTTTACTTACAGATATATTTATTAAAGAACATTTTTTACTACACTGCAGAACAGTTTTAATAATAGTGTTTGAAACTTTTGAACACGCAGAGTCTTTTTGTATATACATTGTAAATTAAAAAGAAATTAAGAAATTTGCTCGAAAACCGACATATTTATTAAAAATTACAGAAATAAAAATAAATAAGAAATTGTGGTAAAGAATAGAAAATAATAAGACATTTAAAAAATACTCACACATTGCTGTTATTAATATTTAAATTAAGAAAAGTTCGTTAAGAAAAATTCATTAAAAAATATTCGACAAATCAAAAAAGAAATTTCGAATTTTCGAAATTCTCAAGTCAATTTAAAACATGTGAATAATCGTTATAAATATACAAGTTATAGATTTTTACTATATTAATCAAGACAGACAAATTCTTTTTCTTTCTTTTTTTTAAGCTATAAATATAAATAAAAAATGCAAATAGGGACATATTAGTTCTTTAGGACACATAAGTTCTTAGGACACAGTTTTAGTTTTTAGTTTTTAGTTTAGTTTTAGTTTTTTTAATAAAAAAGAGATATAGGAATATAACAATATAACAATACATATCATTAATTTGCATTTAAAAATAAAATTAAATATTTAATAATTCATAAATATTTTATTGTAACAAACACTTTCATTGTGAAACATATTTAAGTACGTTTTTGAAAGTTTATCACAAATCTGTTTACGAGTTTGAAGTACATAACATATATTTACATGCGTACTATGTAAAAACAATGATTAGCGTTTGATGATGAGAAAGAACAGAAGGGGAAGAACGTTACACTATATAAATCGCATGTGCGATGCAGAGTTACAAAGTTGTTTCTGTAGCTATACTGTCGTGTTCTGAATTACTGTGCTGAAAAACTTATTTTTTAAACACTTCGTGTTTTTCTTTATTGGTAATTTATTAAACTTTAATCTAATATTTATTTAGATACGATTCTTTTCTACTCTCAATCATTTTAAAAGGATTAAAGGGATTTGTGTGTCTAAAGAGAATATTTTAAAAATATAAATAGTTTGTGTGTCTAAAATGATATTTTAAAAATAAATTTCAAGAAAAACGTTGTTGTTAATTTATGTGATCTTTTCAAGTTTATTTAGATTTTTAATTGAAATTAT
The DNA here is from genome assembly GCA_030586385.1 of Camponotus fellah. Lineage (NCBI taxonomy): Eukaryota > Metazoa > Arthropoda > Insecta > Hymenoptera > Formicidae > Camponotus > Camponotus fellah. The sequence continues at coordinate 244,295 of JAPIVC010000290.1, read as the reverse complement.
TTATTGCATATTCTTAAAAATGACATTAAACTGCTCTTGTTGTCTTTTCTAATATCTCGATTCTCGATTCATTAATTTTGTATCTTTGATATTTAATAGAAAACGTATCATTTTTTTTCATATTGTTTGCTATAGTTTATCAAAAATTCAATTAATTAAGAAAATGAAAAAAGGTGAAATAATGTTTATTGTTGCAGTTATTGATATTAAATTGATTATCTATAGATTAAAAATGATCGCTGATAAATTACTATTTCTATTTATTTCTAAAGGTCTTTGGGGGATAAGCATGTAAAAGTTATCTCCGTACATGTCAAGTCGAGATTAGCATCATAAATTGGCACCTATGTGTCTAAAAAATTTTGTAAATATCAACAAAATCTTAAAATTGCATTTTTGTATGAGTTATGGAGAGGGAAAGCAAAAGCGAAAAAGTGATTTTTCGCGAAAACGAACCGATTTTGATGAAAAAAATATATGTTATGAACATCAACAAGACTATTTTGAGAATAAATTTAAAAAAAAAATTCTGACAAAAAATACGAATAAAAAAAATTTTTGAATTTTTCAAAATTATTTTTTGAGATTATGTTTTAGAGATACACCTTCAATTTTTTTTAAAGAAAACCTTAAAATGTCTGCTCTATTTTTTCCAAATTTTTCATAGCGGTACTTCATGAGGAAAAATGATGAAAATCATGCATACACCACGTTTTCACACCACACCCTCGTTCCAGTCACGCATATCTCGACTAACCTGTTGATATTATATAAACTAATTTTAGTCTGTGATCATATGTCACCTTTGGCATCTCTCGAATCCGCTATATTGATTTGTTTTTAACTCTCTAAAGCTTATGACAGACAGCCGAGCGTTTCATTCAGAGCCAACTTTGGCCGTGACTTTTACTTGCTGTTCATAAACATTTAAAAAAAAAACTATTAATGAATAAATAATATCCTAATATTAAAAATCGAAAAGTTTCAAGATTATAAAAAAAGAAAAATGTATCTAAATGTTATTTTTATTAATAATGAAAAATAGGGAAAGTTGTCAATGCGTACTGATCTCCTAAACCATACACCATGGAATTTCCTGTTATTATTTAACATTTGTGAGCAACATCTCTAGAGTAGAATATTTTGAAAGTTAGATTACAATTTCCATTATATAATTTATTTTTTATAAGATTATTATCTATAAGTTGTTATCTATAGATAATATTAGATATTATCTGATATTATTTATAGTCTCTTTTAGACTATTGAAAATCAAGATTGATAATTATATATATAATTATATATTTATTGATCATTATCTATTGATAATCATTATAACCATCATTTATTTCGCATTTAATTATATTTTCTTCTACATATATTAATTTAATCTTAAGTACTTTCTATTACTTTTGCATTTTTTACAAAGTTCATTCAGATTCATTTTGAGATTAAAATTAAACATTTTATAAAACGTTCAAAAATTTCTTAAATCATACTACCAAGCGGTTTAATGAAAACGAACACAAGAAAGATCGGAAAATTTTCTTAAATAGGATGTAATGATAAATGAAGAAGATTGGTTTTATGCTTTATGTAATGAAGTCCTTTTAGAAAATATGAGTCAATTCCTTGAGTGTAAAATATGAGTACGTGAAACTTACGGAAAAGTATTAAAAAATGATATACGGTTTATTACAATATTTCCCCAAATACATTTCACAAATATATTCTTTTCTTAACAATTATTGTTTTTTTTAAACCAAATTTTATAGATACTATTTTGAAGATCGATGAATATGATATTTAAATTTTCCTGATGAGTTTTCGAACAAAATTTTGATTTTATTAAGTGACAAAGTATAATATTTTAAAGTATAATATTTTAAATTTTCCTGATGAATTTTCGAACAAAATTTTGATTTTATTAAGTGACAAAGTAATATTTTAAAGTAACAAAACATTAAATCATTATGATAAATAAGAATGAAAGAGAAAAAGAAGATAAGATATTATCCAAGCTTCTTCAATCTCGGAAATACTGTAAATTTGTAATCAAAAAATGAAAAAAGATTTTATTGTAGATTTTATTTCGAAAAATATATATGCAATAAAAATGGGAAATTTTGTTTAAAGAAATATATTGTCATAACTTTAGTAAGAAATCAAGAAGCTAACTTAAGATTAGTATGTTTAAAATTAATACAATGTTATTCTTAGAATGATATCGCGTTAAATAGATGACAATTATCTAAGATCGATATGTATTTCATTCATTTATCAATCAATCAAGTTTTATTTTTTCAATCCTTCAAGGTCTCGTTCTAATATAAATAATAAATGTAATAAATAATACGATTAAATAACAAATATTGAGAAAAGCTCTCTTAAATTTAACAATAAAATGGAAGATCATAGGCGATAGAGAGCATATAAATAAATAATCATAGAAAGAGTAAAAAAATTATAATAATATAATAAAATAAACCATAAGTGATAAAAACATATTAAGTATAATATAAATATTTCCTATATTAGCTTAAATAAACTGAACAAATTCATTAAAGTGCATAAAGACTACATTCCTATTAATTGCAAAACAAGTAGTGTAGTCTATAAAATTAATTGTTCTGATTGTGATGCTTCGTACATTGGTCAAACTTCGAGAATGTTAAAGACGAGAATTTCCGAGCATAGATCGCAGATTAACAGGAATTACGTTACTCGCTCAGTTGTTACAAATCACAGACTGCAGATCATGATTTTTGTTGGAATGACATTCAAATTCTGGATGAATCTTCATTCTATAATAGAAGACTAATTTCTGAAATGCTGCATATCAAGAGACAAAAGAATGATTTAAATTTACAGACAGACACAGAAAATTTATCGTCTTTATATTATGACAGTATAAACAAGCTACCGAAAATTTGAAAGTCATGTTTAGGTATATATACGATCCATCACCGGCAATTTTGACAGTAACCGATCTTTATTTGTATGTATATTATTTTTGATCTCCTTGTTGTCTTTCCAACTTTCACAATAATTATCGCAGAATAATTTCTCTGTAAGTATATTGTTAGTCTCCTTATATTGCATTAATGAATTATAATCTGATGGTGCTAATTTTGGTACTGTTGTCAAGTCTCTGTTCTGCATCTAATAAACTTGTACAATAATGTATCTTGTATCTCTCATGGAGATCTGTTGCTTTGAAAAGCGAGTATTATTTTTGAGTCTATGCGATATTGATATTAGATATTACAATACTTACTATTACTCAATTTTTTATTAATTATGTTTATTAGTCTTACATTATATTATTATTTGTAAGTTTTTATATTATATCATTGCGCTGAAGAAGGCTCGAAGCAAGAGTCAGAAACGTGCGTATCGTATATTTTTATTATTATTCCGAACTGTTTATATTATACTTAATATGTTTTTATCACTTATGGTTTATTTATTTTATTATATTTTATTATTAAAATTTTTTACTCTTTCTTATTTATTTATATGCTCTCTATCGCCTATGACCTTCCATTTTATTGTTACGATTAAATAAATTATATATTATTTTATTTCGCGATATATATTATTAAAATATAATACCGTCTACTTCTATATAAAAATATATTTTTTATAGATAAATCAAAATGGCACTCATAACTGCTTATTGGGGTTTGGACATCATCATAGTTTTAACAACTCTCATGATAACCGTTTATCTCTACATGACACGCAAGTTTAAATACTGGAAGAAACGGGGCATCGAAGAAATCTTTCCACCGACACCTTTCTTAGGCAATTTTACGGAATGCCTGTTATTGAAGAAAGCGCCGGCGTATTTTTTAAAGGAGTTATATGAGCAAGCAAAGGGGCTACCTTACATTGGCTTCTACGTTTTAGACAAGCCCTTTTTGTTGGTTCGTGACCGGGAACTCATCAAGAATATCTTAATAAAAGATTTTAATATCTTTAACGACCGATACAATATTGCTTATCCGAATGACCAGCTGGGTTGCAACAATCTCTTTTTTATAAGAAATCCAGTATGGAAGATGTTAAGGATGAAATTAACGCCATTCTTCACATCTGGCAAACTAAAAAAAATGTTTGAACTGATGTTAAATTGTGGAAACCATCTAAGCTCGTATATCGAATCGTTGAAAGACGGTAAATATTCATATGTAAAATACAAAATATATTGGGAAATATGTATTTCAGAAATTTGAAATTATAAAGAAGTTCAGTTCTCAATTTCACAGATACGCGTGAAAAAGATTTTAAAATTTCAAGATAACTTGTGTAAGGTATTTACTGTTAGAAGGATTAAATCAATTAATAAAATATTGGTGACAGGTGAAGGAGAAACGATCGAAGTGAGAGAATTAAATGCCAAGTTTTCCACGGATGTCATTGGCAGCACCGCTTATGGACTTGATGTGAATTCATTTATAGATGCAAACGCTGAGTTTCGCAAATACGGCAAGATGATATTTCAATACGACACCATTCGCGGCTTGGAGATGCTCGCGGTATTTTTCCTTCCTACTATAGTTCGTTTGGCCCAAATAAAAGTGTTTGGCAAAAAACCTACCAGCTTTTTGCGCAAAGTTTTCTGGGAGACGCTCAATCATCGTATGGAATCTGGCATCAAGAGGAATGACCTTATTGACATTCTTCTCGAACTGAAAAAGACTGATGGTGATCAAGATTATTATGGATTCAGTAAGTAACACAGAAATAAATGATGGATATTTTAAAAATTTATTTCTATTTCTAAAATAAATAAATAGAGAGATAACGCTAAGAGAAGTAATATTGTTATTAAATTAACTGATATATTAGATTAATAATTTCGATAATTACAATTAATTGCAAATATAATAAGAGCCTTTAAAAGTCTAAATAAATTGAATTTTAGAATTCGATGGTGATAATCTTCTGGCGCAAGCAGCCAGCTTCTTCACTGCCGGTTTCGAGACCTCTTCAACGACAACGGCGTTCGCATTGTACGAGCTTGCATTGCAACCTGATCTTCAAAATACTTTGAGGAAAGAAATTGTCGAGGCTCTCGACAAGTCCGGTGGAAAAATCACATACGATTTGGTACATGAATATTATAGCTATCGAAAAATTATTAAAATAAACATGTGTCACGCAAGTATTGATATCATTGTCAGAGCAATTTTTATTTAAAATTTGCATTTAATTTTGATCAAATTTTCATTTAAAATTGATATATATATATATATATATATATATATATATATATACATATCGCAACTTTTATTATATTATATATTATGAGACGACATTTTATTTTATTATTAGACCATGTCGTTAACATATCTGGATATGGTGGTCTCCGAAACTTTGAGAATGTATCCGTCATTGGGATATATAAATCGTATGCCAAATGAAGCTTATAAAGTGCCAAACTCCGATCTCGTAATTGAAAAGGGTACACCGGTATATATCCCAATGCTCGGTCTACATTATGATCCGGAATATTTTCCCAATCCGGATAAGTTCGATCCGGAGCGATTCAATGAGGAAAATAAACGTAATAGGCCAGCATGCGTTTACTTCCCCTTCGGAGAAGGTCCACATAATTGCATAGGTGAGAAAATCAATTTTCATATGAAGAGATATTTATATGATATATAAGATAAAAAACATATATTGAAGCTGTAAATTTCACAGACAAATTTATATTTTTATATAAATATTATAAATGTTGTGTTTAGTTTATAAAATTACATGTTTTAAAAACGTACAAAGAAATATAAACTTTTCTTTTATAAAAGTATAATGGATTACATTAATTCCAAATAAAAATCTGCAGATTTTGAAAGAAAGATAAATTATGTATTTAATATTGAAATTATTAAATAATATAATATTATTATATATTTTATAATCTAATAAATTTTATAATTCTCAAATTTATAGCTTCACATTTTAAAGGTGCAAATTAATATAACAAAATTGCGAATAATTTTCATTATATATGTATATGATAATTCCGTTGTGTATGATAAGTCTATTATGTGTATGATGATATAATTTTTATTTTTGTTATATTTTGTTATAATATAATATAATTACAAATATAATTTATATGTACTTTTGCAGGCACTCGTTTAGGACTTTTACAGATAAAATTAGCGCTCATCATAATCTTGAGTAAAAGCGAAGTGAGACCATGCGAGAAAACCTCGATACCAATGGTAATTGATCCAAGGGGTGCCATGACAGTGCCTTTAAACGGCGTAATATATCTCAACTTCCGCAAAATTAAATCTAGCGCTCTTTAAAACATAATATGTAGTAGTGTCTATTATATTATTTTAACTCATAGAAAATACTTACAGTAAGTATTTTTGTTAAAAAATGTATAAAGATAAATCATTGAATTGCGTATGTAATGTAAAATTATTACAAAATGTTTTATTTAGTTTATAAAATCACATATTTTAAAAACGTACGAAGAAACATTAACTTTTCTTTCATAAAAGTGTAGTAGATTACACAAATTCGAAACAAATAAAAATCTGGTTTTGAAGGAAAGATAAATTATGTATTTAATATTGAGATTATTAAATAATATAATATTATTATATATTTCATAATCTAATAAATTTTATAATTCTCAAATTTATAGCTTCACTTTTTGAAAGTGTAAATTAATATAACAAAATTGCGAATAATTTCCATTATATATGTATTATATATGATAATTCCGTTGTGTATGATAAGTCTATTATACAAAAAATTTTTAATAACTTTATTTTGATACTAGGTGACAAACTTAATTCGTGCCGATCTCTCTCTAAAATTGACTCTCTAAAATTTGTTTCGAAGGGAAAATGAATAAAAAAAGTAATCAAAGTAATTTCCTCTTAATTTTCTATTACTTTTTCCCATCTTTCATCATTCATCCACCCATTTTTGGACTTTTTCGTAACTGAAGAAGTGTGTGTCCGTAAGTGCGTGTGTTGCATCGATCGGAGGAGATAGCAATCCGATGGTGCCAAGTCTGGAGAGTACGTTGGATGCGGTAGGACTTCCCATTCAAACTCTAGAAGTATCTGTTTCACGCTTTTCGCAGCATGCGATCGAGTATTATCATGCAAAAGAATGACTTTCGCGTGGATTGTTGGCTACGGATGGTCTTTCTTGCATCAATTCGTCATTCAAAGGCCATTGAAGTAACATTTAACGCTTTCGAGAACTCTAAAAGCTCTAAAAGTTTGAGCTGGATTCTTATCGAGCAATTCTTTTCTTTATTCTATTTATTCCGTTATCTTTACATGACTCGCAAATTCGAATATTGGATAAAATGATAGCAAATCTCTAAGAAAATATAATTTATTACATTCAAGCCAATTTTAAAGTGGCTTTTTAAAGCCACACAATCGTAAAGAAAAAATTAATGAGATTCTCAATATCTTTGTGTCGATTTGCACACTCGTTGATCTTGAAGCTGTGCCTGCAGATGGATAGCGAAAAAATATTTCCTGTTATATTCAAAACACAAAGTCATCAATCATAATAAAAAAGTTATACGGAAGAAACATTGCATAAACTTCTGTTCTAACATCTCCATCCAAGAGAGCAGTCTTTCTTATCAAACATACGATCCTTCAATACTTATTCTAAATTTAATTTCTTCGTTATAAATACTTCAAACTATCTCGCATATAAATACTTCAATATCGATTTTTATGCATTATTGAGATGATGTTTAGTTAATTTAATAAGTAAAAATATATATATATATTTGCAAAACGTAAATTTATACGTAAATTTATTTATTATATGTAAATTTATGTGTGATAAATTTTCTGCAGTTCCTCAGAAAAATACCAAACGTAGAATTATTTTGTAAACAATAATAAAAAAATTCTTAAATATTCATTAGCAAGATCTATTTAAATAAGGAAAAGAGTCGGGGTATCTTTTTATAGATTAATTATAAATAAGGAAAAGAGTCGGGGTATCTTTTTATAGATTAATTATGAAATATTTTTTATAATACGTTACTAGAGTTTAAAGAACATAATAATTTTATCTCCATCTTCTTCGTTATCTTTGCATGACTCGCAAATTCAAATATTGAATAAAGTGAGATATTTTATACTGGAAAAAAAATTGTATCTTTCTTAAGCAATTTCACGAATATATATTTTTAAAGAAATTATCAAAATGTCCTAAAGGAAATATAGAATTATTCTAAGAGAATGTTTCTGACAATAATTGATTAATTCCACTTGATTCTGATAACTCGAAAACATCTTAATGAAGAACTGTAATTACTTCTGCGGTACTTTTTACCGAATAAGAGTAATGCATAAAAATGCATTGTTATCAGAAATCATATATACACATAATATTTTTCATCCTAAAATTATAAAATTTTTGAAAACACTTTTTCGGCGATGGTAAGTTAATAAAAATAATTTAAATTAGAAGATTAAATGCGAAAAACGTGATCTTATATATAATAATATATAAACTATATTTAATATTAAATTTTTTAGTGCCATTTTATGTTTGAATCTCGCTTTGCATGCACATTTATTTGTTATCAAAATTAAAATTTTTTAATAAATCATATGACTTTTTGAAGATTTTAGATTATGATATTTATTTAAAATTAATAAACATGATGTTTATATATCTGTTATTTTCGAGATATAGCAAGTATATTTTCAAATAATTTTTAAATTTTATATTTAATGTTTTTCTTCGATTAATTAGAAATAAACAATTAAAATTTTACAAATTTCCATGTTATTATGATTATTGTATAATGTTTAAGTTCGCAAGAAAATTTATGTTCTTTTTCATTGCTTGTGTTAATACATAGGAATAAAAAATCTGTTTTTCGTAATTTCATGTAATCGCATAATCTTCTTGCTTCAAGTCTTCACACTTGTCTGTCGCGAGCCTGGGCGAAAAGCAAGGTATCGCCCAACTCGTATCTCACTCCTTCTTCACGAAGACGCTCTCGATCTTTTTTCTTTCCCTGCGAACGGTCGTTGGATTTTATTTCCGCGTACGATTGAACGCAAAGGAATTAATTTTAAACCACGATTTCTGAAGGGAGTCTTTTTTCGATTCAACGAACGTCGAGTGCAAGTGCGATAGACGGTAAACAGATTTAGTGGAAAGCGTTACAGTAAAGTGCACTAAAGTGGTACGTTCACAATAAGTAATGTGTTAATTTGATATTCTTTAACGCTCGACATCAATTGCGAACGCAAGTGTCATCCGCGGCGTTCGATGATGGCTGCATTTTAATCATTTATTGTCCGTCTAACTACAGTTAGCATTCGTGGGTGCAATCGTTCTGCGATTGGAACGAGGCAGAACATTAAATTTTTAATAAAATAATTAAATTAAAAGTTAAATTTAAAAGAGGAATCTAGTCATCGAATATTCGCCTCTCGTTTCCTCCCTATCGTTCTCTCCTCGACGATTCACCTCTAATCAACAATATAATATACATATTATAGATGATTTAATGACTAACAACAATATAATGATTTATCCTTTGTTTTCTCATCAATCCTCGTATTAAAAAATCTCGAAAAACGTCGCCAGTGTTTGCTGGTATCTAGATAAAATTATCTAGATAATCGTCTAGATAAAGAAATGGAGCATCTTTATCTTTAACTAGATGAAGAAATACAAAGTATCTTTATCTTTATCTTAGATGAAAAATATATGTCATCTTATTTAAAAATTGTCTAAGATGACGTTTTCATTATGCAAAAGAGTTTTCCAGGCAAGCTTCTAAAAATCTATCTAAAATATCTAAAATATATTTTTTATATTATTGTTATTAATATAAATATTAATAATAATAATTATTATTATAAATATATTATAAATATAAATTAATAAATAAATATTTATTATATATTTATATACCTTTTTGCTATTATTTCTTTGTAATATTAAATATTCTTTAGGAAAAGAGAAAGAATATGTGTTTACGATTTTAATATCCCATTTATAATCTACGTCACATTTTTTACAAATATTTATAGTCTTCTAAAATAAACAAAAATATCTAGATAATTATCTAGATTATCGCAATAATTATCTCATCTTTCATCTAGATTAAGTAAAAGCAAAATCATCTTTATCTCATTTAAAATAAATTTACAGATTTTTATCTTTATCTAGATAATTTTGAAATTATCTATAGCAAACACTGTCCATCGCTCATCTCTCGCTCTCTCTGAGCGGCATCAGTATTCGATCGCCGCGAAAATTATCATACAATCTATTATTACTATTATATTAAATTAAATTTACATTACAAAACAACTATTATTATTTTACAATTTTTTCAACTTAATAAATATTAGGAAACAAACTGCATTATTTTAGCATACTTATGCAGAATAATAATGATAAATAATAATCTTATGAATCACATGAATATTTATTTCTCCTTCTAAAATCTCTAAAAAGAGAGAAAATTTGCAAGTTTGTAGTATTCGAGATAATAAAACATAAATAGCTAATCTTTTATCACATGAATGTTTAAAAAGCCCGGATTTATTGAAGTATAATTCATTCATATGAATGACTTTATTATACATTTTATACATTTTAAATTTTTAGATTCCTTCAATGCCATTATAGATATTCTTCCAAAAACGATCATACTCCGATTTGAATCAAATTTTGTAAATAGATTCCTTTCAGGTACAAAAGAAAGATACGAGAAGGATTTTTGACAACTCGAAAATTAAGGCACTTTTTAAGCCCTTTTTCCTAAAAGTGAATATTATCTTTAAATAGCTTGTTTTCAGAAGAATAGTCCAAATTATAATATAAAGACATATAACATAAATCCTCGAATTTTATTATTAATGATGCACCTGAATATTGAAAATATACACGGTCATGTATAAATTATAATTGAAAGAAATGACAATATTGAACATATTGTTAAATATATTGCATCTAATTTTCAATTTCCACGAGTATAATTTTTATAGCAAATAAGTGTATAAAGAAATACGAATCTCGAAAATCTGCACAATTTTTTCGAATTGAATTTTATATATATATATATATATATATATATATATATATATATTAACAATAAAAAGAAAATTTACACTGCTAATCAACAACTTATTTTCTTACTTCGATGCAGAAGCTACGATTTAACTCCGTCACATATTAATAGGTTAAAAATTAACATGACGTTTTACAGCAGCAGTGTCAACCATACTTTTGAATAAATCACAAAGAAATACCGTTATAGATTGTTAAATTTAAAGATTAAAGATCTTAATTTTAACCTAAATTATTTGTATATTGCAAGGATTGAAGGTGGTCTTATTGAAGGTTTACCACGAGATTTGATACTCAGATTTTTTGAACTCAATGAACGTAAGTTCTTAAGAATTAACAACAGAATAAAATCTAATTTAATTAAAAAATTTAAAAGTTTGACCGTTAATAATGACATAGCTTTGAATCCTTTTAACAATATTGACAAAACAGGATGGTTGATTAACATTAACAGTAAGAATATTCCTGATAGAGTTTCCGAACTGTTGAGTCTTGATGACAATTTTGAATTACCGATGCATCCTACAGGAATGATCGCGTTAGTGTTGTTCTTGAAACTTTGCGAAACTTTGAAATTAATTACAACCGCATCTCTATTGAAATGATCAGAATTTCGGTCGCTAATTCTCTACAAAGATTCCTTTGTGAAAGTAAGCATGTCAACTTCGTGGAAAGATATATTCTCAAGTGATTTCGCTCTCTATAATAAGAAGTGTTTACGTAATAATGATGATTTTTTTGGTTACTAAGGCCGAGTCTAAAGGTCAAGTCACAGTAGTCATGGACATGGAAATTGATCATTATGTAATCGAGACGTGATATATTACCAATCAAAAAAATTGCCAGTGTGGCGATTTATAAATTACTTCTTTTAACTCATTTCGAATTCTTTTGTAATTCTTTTATTTTATCTACTGGCGACATTCAAGAATTTAATGTTATCACGACTGCATTCGTAATGTCTTTTAACCTTTAGCAACAAGGATAACATGATTCTATGAGCGTTGCGATCGTTAAGTGTAACCTAAATAGATAAATCTATTAATGTATGTTAGTTATCTTCTATTATGAAAAAACAAGATGTATTCTGCGAAAAATCGGATGAATGGACGGACATGATTAACGCGTTATAGAGAGGTTTATAATTAATTCTGGAAAATGACTTTTCTAAACATAACTTAATTATATATACTTGGATTCGTAAAAAAATAACCTTTCACTTTGTAATAAAGAAATTTCAAAATTAAAAAAAAAATATATTTAGTGGTGGGGGTATTTTGAAAAATTAAAAAAATAAAATTTTTTTTGATATTATTGTAAAGTACTCTTAAAGGCATTTAACGTTTGATTTGAAAATTTTCTTCCATCTCTTATAGTCTCTGAAATATTCATCTCAAAAGGAAAAATCCGATTTTTTCAAAGAGGTATTTTTAGATACGCATATAAAAAAATAGAGAGGTTTATAATTAATTCTGGAAAATGACTTTTCTAAACATAACTTAATTATATATACTTGGATTCGTAAAAAAATAACCTTTCACTTTGTAATAAAGAAATTTCAAAATTAAAAAAAAAAATATATTTAGTGGTGGGGGTATTTTGAAAAATTAAAAAAATAAAATTTTTTTTGATATTATTGTAAAGTACTCTTAAAGGCATTTAATGTTTGATTCGAAAATTTTCTTCCATCTCTTATAGTCTCTGAAATATTCATCTCAAAAGGAAAAACCCGATTTTTCAAAGGGGTGTTTTTAGATACGCATATAAAAAATAGAGAGGTTTATAATTAATTCTGGAAAATGACTTTTCTAAACATAACTTAATTATATATACTTGGATTCGTAAAAAAATAACCTTTCATTTGTAATAAAGAAATTTCAAAATTAAAAAAAAATATATTTAGTGGTGGGAGTATTTTGAAAAATTAAAAAAATAAAATTTTTTTTGATATTATTGTAAAGTACTCTTAAAGGCATTTAACGTTTGATTTGAAAATTTTCTTCCATCTCTTATAGTCTCTGAAATATTCATCTCAAAAGGAAAAACCCGATTTTTTCAAAGGGGTGTTTTTAGATACGCATATAAAAAAATAGAGAGGTTTATAATTAATTCTGGAAAATGACTTTTCTAAACATAACTTAATTATATATACTTGGATTCGTAAAAAAATAACCTTTCATTTTGTAATAAAGAAATTTCAAAATTGAAAAAAAATATATATTTAGTGGTGGGAGTATTTTGAAAAATTAAAAAAATAAAATTTTTTTTTATATTATTGTAAAGTACTCTTAAAGGCATTTAACGTTTGATTTGAAAATTTTCTTCCATCTCTTATAGTCTCTGAAATATTCATCTCAAAAGGAAAAACCTGATTTTTTCAAAGGGGTGTTTTAGATACGCATATAAAAAAATACGTGTCCCTTATTTTTGTTTAGAAAACAACATATTAAAAACTCATCAAAATCGGAGGAAAGACACTTCCGTGCCTTTCCTGGTACACAAGCGTACACAATTGAAATACATCGCAAACTTTATACTATTCTCTTTCAAAAGAAGATAGAAACTTTTAACGGCATCCGAAAATTCTGCCGTCAAAAAAAATCACAAATAAAAAATATGTATGAAACTACAATATAAATTGATATTTTCAATTTTAAGATTACATGAAAAAAGATAATGGATCTTATTAAATATAATAAAAAATTCGAGAGAAGCTGTATATGACGATTTATCATCAAATTTCAATGCCGAAGAATATATTATTGGGAATCAGGCAAAACGTCAAATGGAATACGACACGAATATTTGAATGGAATATTAATAGCGTAGCTATTTTTATAAACGATACTGTTATTCTTTTAGTAAAACTATTCTCTTTCAAAAGAAAATATAAACTTTTAACGGCATCCGAAAATCCTGCCGTCAAAAAAAATCACAAATAAAAAATATGTATGAAACTACAATACAAATTGGTATTTTCAATTTTAAGATTACATGAAAAAGAATAATGGATCTTATTAAATATAATAAAAAATATTAAATTCGAGAAACTGTGACGATTTATCATCAAATTTCAATGCCGTAGATGATATATTATCAGGCAAAACGTCAAATGGAATACGACGAATATTTGAATAAAATATTATATTAGCAGCCTAGCTATTTTTATATATGACACTGTTATTCTCGTAGTGGGGAGAATCTATAAAAGACTATGTAATTCCTTTCTCTCAATAGTATGTGGAAATTAAAAGCATGTGTTACATATATTATTAACCCAGACAAATCCAAAGAAACCAAGCTGAATCAAGTTTAATTTGTGAAATTATTTGAAATACTTCATTAATAACGATTACGAATCTATTATATCTTTATATTATTTATAGTGATAATGCGAGTCCAAAGACTTCAAAGCCAAAATATCTCTAAATCTCTAAATTATGTTATCGTCGTTATGATAAAAATAATAATGAGACTTATGACCTTCTTAGCGTAATCTTATAGTGCAATCTTCTTTTAAAATTATATTTTTGAAGAAAATTCACGAGTTTATAGTGCATGTATTCGAGATAATCAGTAAAACATAAGTAGCTAATCTTTTGCAATTAAAATCTTTCGCAATTAGACTTGGAGAAAAGTTGTTATAGATATGTGTGTTAATAAAGTAACTAATATATATAATAGTTAATAAATACTATGACAAATGTAATAACAAAATTAAAAATGTTACTGCCATTTACCTGAGAAATCCGAGTCTTTCACCAGATTTTTTTTGTTATACACTTTGATGTAGAGATAAAATATTAACGAAAAAATATAACTAAACCTTTTTGCTCAGTCTAGAAATTTGAGAAATTTCTCTTCTCTGCTAGAAATTATTGACTTGTAGATATTTTCCCATATAATTTTATGCAATAATTCTTAAAATTATTCCATTTTATTTAAAAAGAGATTGCTCTATGTATTTATTGATATCTTCTATTTTTCAAACAAGAGGAATATTTTTTACAGAGTTACAAGTTGTGTAAAATGACATTTATAATTTGAGAAATTTCTTTTCTCTCCTGGAAATCATTGACTTGTAGATATTTTCCCATATAATTTTATGCAATAATTCTTAAAATTATTCCATTTTATTTAAAAAGAGATTGCTCTATGTATTTATTGATATCTTCTATTTTTCAAACAAGAGGAATATTTTTACAGAGCTACGAGTGTAAAATGACATTTATAATTTGAGAAATTTCTTTTCTCTCCTGGAAATCATTGACTTGTAGATATTTTCCCATATAATTTTATGCAATAATTCTTAAAATTATTCCATTTTATTTGAAAAGAGATTGCTCTATATATTTATTGATATCTTCTATTTTTCAAATAAGAGGAATATTTTTACAGAGCTACGAGTGTAAAATGACGTTTATAATGCCTTACTGGGGTCTGAATATCTTGATAGTTTTCATCGTAGTCTTCTACTTTTACATGACGCGCAAGTTCAAATATTGGAAAAAGCGTGGTGTTTCGGAAATACCACCAATACCTTTCTTGGGAAGTTTTGTGGAATGTATATTTATGAAAAAATCACCAGGACATCTACTAAAAGACTTTTATGATGAAGCAGTAGGGAAACCCTATGTAGGGTTCTTCGTTTTTGATAAGCCCTTCTTATTGATTCGCGATCACAAAGTCATCAAGAACATCCTAGTGAAAGACTTTGATCATTTTTCCGATCGATATTTCACGCCGGATAAGAATGACCGTCTAGGTTACGCAAATCTCTTCTTCGTAAAAAATCCAGTGTGGAAGATGCTGAGATTGAAATTGACACCGTTTTTTACTCCCGGAAAACTGAAGAGGATGACAGGCTTGATAAAGGAATGCACCAAGAATTTATCCGATTATTTAGATTTGCAGAATTTGGAAGGTAAGTGAATGATTTATGGAATGAAATATCGAGAAAAAAAAGATATAAAACATCTCTTTAAATAATCTCTTTAATTAATAAAAATTGCTATATAAAATTATGTGTACAATTTATTAACAATCTGGATAATTCTCATTTTAACTTGGATCATTTTCATCTCTTAACTTTGAATCTCTATAAAGATTAATCTTTATAAAGATTATTTATTTCGATTTTAAGTGGTGATTAAGTATTCTTGAGAAATTTAAATGTCATAAAATATAAAATATTTTCTAGTAATTTTTATATGTCGCGCGAAGCAGTCTATTCTATATTTATCTGATGCAAAACGGGATCTATAATTGTAGGAAACAAAGTCCATTTCATATTATACGATTAGGTAATTAAGGTTTTCCTCCTTTTCATTATTTATTTATTTCTTCTTTAAACCTGGTAATTGTATAATATGAGCTTATCTCACTTTGTGCGAAAAAAATAAACAATTTCAATTAATTTACTTCATATCAAAAGTGTCGATGATATGCAAAAATTATTAAAATATTTTCATATAAACATAAAATATTATTTTTATATAAATATAAAATATTATTTTAAAAAATTATCAAAATATTATTTTTATATTTTATTGATTTCCTAATTAAAGACATATAGCTGTATCTCTTAAGATTAAGAATATTGACTATTGAAGATCAATCGTTCTGTAAAAGTCAAAATCAATGTTAAAATCAAAATAAAAGTCTATGTCCATCAAAACAAATAAATTTTAACAAACAAATAAATTTTCTATATTGCCCACATAATGTTATTTTTTATACAAAGTGAGCCACTACAAACTGTCTTCATAAATATCGCCCAAAATATTTTATTTTCATATCTTAAATATGCTGAGTAGAAATTTAAATCCTGCGCAGAAAGAGTCCCGATCAGGCATATCCTACATACTGACACGGCTGACTGCCTTTTGACTGCCAAAGCAAGGCCGGACTAATTATCTGTTTTTTTACTTACGGTCTTAATTTAGCATTCCGGTTTGCGCACTTGATCAGGCTATATCGTAGCTTGATCAGTCCACTAGTTCAAAGATCCTACCGCCTTAACTGTTCCAGACATTGAAAATATTTAAAAAAAGGATAAAATATTATTTAAAAAAATGTTTACCATCTATCAACCACAGTTGGACTCTATTTCGGCTTCTACCGTAATCGGTTAAAAACGCTTTCCTGTTTATTCTGAATTTTTAACTATTCTGGGGGGATTTTAACGTGCGCTATTTGATCGCCTATACCTAAGTATGCTATCTATTTAGCTATTCACTTCGAATATTTTAAGTTAAATTATGTAGGCGTTTATTTCACACAACACAAATATACTTTCAATAATCAATAAACTTATCATATTATATCGAATATCACATTTATTTTTCACGCTATATTACATTATATATTTTTATATTCATATGATATTTATCATATCTCATAATTATCATTACATTTATCATATATTCCATAAAAAGTTATATTGTATTTATCATATTATACCACATAATTATTTATCATATTATATCAAATATCATTCCAAAATAAAACAAAATTTTTGAAAATCGAATTACTCTAATTTATTTATATAAATCGATTCCTCCCAACGTTTGATGTAAAAAATTATAAAAGTAGAATAGTAAAAAATATTTTATATTTTAATTTGACATTTGGAATTTTACATAAATTATGAAATATCTCGTAAAAGTATTTATTTTTTTATTTTCTTACCTCAATATTTTTGTACACGAAATAATAAGGAATCAATTAATGTAAAGAAAACAAATAATTGTTTTAAGAAGAAAATACGTAATCGCTCATTGCAAATCATTCATATTTATTTCTTAACATTTTTTTAATTAAAAAAAATTATGTATAATTTTAAAATTTAAAATTCGAAAATTACTATTTCCTTATGATTTTAAGTAAAGTAAGTTTAGATCATTAACTTGATTTAATTGATTTCTTTTTTTAAAGATACAACATAGTTAAATTGACACATGATGATATTGTTGACAGATAAGGGAAAGATAATAGACGTGAAAGAATTGGCCACCAAATTTACCACTGATGTGATTGGCAGCACCGCTTTCGGACTCGACACGAACTCTTTCAAGGATCCGAATGCCGAGTTTCGGAAACACGGCATTATGATGTTCGACACCGATCGTAGTTTTGAGTTAATCGTAATAACTTTTATTCCAATTTTATGCCGCTTAACTGGCATGACGGTGCTCGGCAAACAGACCGATGCATTCCTGCGTAAAGTTTTTTGGGAGATGATCACTCAACGCGAAAAATCCGGCGAGACGAGAAACGATCTCCTCGATATCCTTATCGATTTGAAGAGAAATCATGATGAAAATATCAAAGGCTTTAGTAAGCACCATGCGATAAATAATGATGTCCATTACGCAAGTTCTTGCAAAAATGCTTTGAAATTAAATTCGTTCAGCAAGATAATAAGAAAACTAGATTATTCAATGTATTTGAATGATTAAAATTAATATTAATCAAAACAAGCAAACCTCTATAAAACTTTAATCAATTTAATTTCAGCGTTTGATGGAGACGACTTATTAGCACAAGCAGCAGTTTTCTTTGCGGCTGCTTATGAAACTACCGCAACAACACTATCTTTCACATTGTACGAAGTCGCATTGCATCCCGAAATACAGAACAGATTAAGGGAAGAAATTGTTCAGGAGCTCGCTAAATCTGATGGAAATATTACATACGAAATGGTGCGCAAATGATTAGGATATTTTTTTTACTCTCAATCGAATCTCTTGAAAAGTATAACTGAAATACATATACAGGGTGTTAGAAAAGTCTGGGAACGGTCAATTATCTCCGAAAATAGTGATTCTGTGGGAAAATTCAGACAAAGTGTAGGGTTTTAAGTGACGCATTAAACAGTAATATTATTATGACCTTGAAAAGTATTGTTAAAGTCACGATTATCTTCAAGATTATCTTCAATTTCTTAAATAGAATCCCCTATTTTTTATTACATATTCTTGTAGCTTATCTCGAAAGCTTTCCAAAACACTATAATTAAGTTGATTTTCATTAAGTACTTTCCGAATTATGAGGCTTGAAGTCATTTCTTAATTTCATAACTGTAAAATATCTTGTAAAATATTCATTTTTTTATTAAAATCGAAGAAAAAATATGTAATTTGCAATTAACAATTACATATTTTTTCTTAAAAATAACTATGTGTTTTCTTTACACCAATTGATTCCTTTCATTATTTTGTACATAAAAGTATTAAGGTAAGATAATAAAAAAATGAATATTTTATAAGATATTTTACGGTTTATGTAAAATTAAGAAATGACTTCAAGCCTCATAACTCGGAAAGTACTTAATGAAAATTAACTTAATTATAGTGTTTTGGAAAGCTTTCGAGATAAGCTACAAGAATATGTAATAAAAAATAGGGGGTTCTATTTAAGAAATTGAAGGTGATCTTGACGTGACTTTAACAACACTTTTCAAGGTCATAATAATATTACTGTTTAACGCGTCACTTAAAACCCTACAACTTTTGTCTGAAACATTTTCCCACAGGATCACTATTTTCGGAGATATAATTGACCGTTCCCAGACTTTTCTAACACCCTGTATATAAAAATGATATTTATTTTTTTTCGATCTATTATTTTTATTATGTTTAGATCATGTCCCTATCGTATCTTGATATGGTGCTCTTTGAAGTTATGAGAATATACCCGCCAATAGAGTATCTACAACGTGTCACCACCAAGACTTATAAAGTGCCGCACTCCGATCTCGTAATTGAAAAAGGTATACCGATTTTTATTTCCTTACGCGGTTTGCATTACGATCCGCAATACTTTCCCGATCCGAATAAATTCGATCCGGAGCGATTCAACGAGGAGAATAAACGTAACAGACCGTCATTCGTTCATCTTCCATTTGGAGGAGGTCCACATGGATGTATAGGTAAGAAAATTACTTTAAAGATTAATATATTATGTCATGTCTAACATAGAATAAATCGAAACGAAGCTACATAATCCATAAATGCACAAATTTATATACATTTTAACATTTATGACGAAAATTAGAAAAGCTTTAAAGCAATTTTTTTATCTTAATTGATCGATCAAACATAAAAGATAGATTCGATTGTGGAACAAAAGAGCATTAAATAAGATAAATTAAATAAGACTACTCCTTTTTTCCATTTAATTAATTGTGATATCAAGCCTAATCAATAAAATATAAAATTATAAGAGCTCAGCTAGAATTAAATTTTTGTATAATTACATAAGAATCTAACGAAACACAAAAATTATACGAATAATAAAAAATTTCAATTAGAATGATAATTCACAATTATTGACGCGATTATTGACAATACATAACGTTCTTTCGTTAATTCGGAGTCATTTTTTATGAAAATATCTAAAAAAGTTGTCATTTTCAATCATGTATTTATTTTGATCCATTACTTTATTATATAATTACTGTATAATTTAATATTTCATAATTAAACATTAAATTTAAAAAATGTAAAGTTTAGTTATAATTAAAAAATATGATTTTGTTATCTATTTATCTCTCTGAATCTTAATTTATAAAAATGCTTTCATACGTTGTTGTCAATTACTTATAAATTCCTGCAAAAATCGATCATAGAATGTATTGTTAACACTCATGTGGTAAGATATCTTGCATATATTTATTCTTTTTTATTAAATATGATTATTATGCGGTTATTTCGCAGGTGTTCGTATGGCATTTTTGGAGCTGAAACTAGCATTAGTAAAGATCTTGAGCAAATTTGAAGTGGCACCATGCGAAAAGACTTTGATACCTATGAAACTTGATCCCACTGCAATTTTGACAATGCCATTGGGAAAAGTAATATATCTGAATATCCGAAAAATTAACCTCGAAGAATTATAAGTAGCGTAACTTAAAAATAATCGATGATAGTAATATATTACTATGTATATTTTACATTCCTACACATTTTAAATTTATATTTTTTATACCTTACGCGACCGTATTATTGTTTTTAATGTAAGATAATGTGCTCTAAGAGTTATTATATAAGAATTATGCATGCTTAAGCTTGCTTAGGCGTATAACGTTAAATTATTTCATATTTATTGCAATAAATTATCGTGTTATATCATCATCGATCATTGATTAGAGAAATATCAAACCGCCGCTGAAAGTGAAAACTAGTGAAAGTTAATTTTAATTAATGTACCAGTACATTAATTTTTACATATATTAATTTTAATTAAAATTTCCTACACTTGATTTATCGTACTGTGAAACATAATATAAAGGATCTCCATACATAATTTTTCGTTTTCATCTCAATTATTTACATCTGAAATTATTATTTTTTATTCACTGATTTTTTACATATATATTTTTTAAATATTAATTAGATTTTAGAAGTATATATTTATCACAAGGATAAAAAAAAATCGATAGGCATAAAAGATCATTTGGTCAAGTGGTCATTTATCTTTCTTAAAGAATCCTTTCTGCAAGTTTATAAAAAGTTGAGATTAGCAAATTAAAAAAGATGTATGACTAAATTGTGTTTAGATATATCGCTTATAGCAATCAATATAAATTAAAATTCAACTGAGCATTCAATATATATAGAATTAAGATATGTATAATTAAATTAGCGAAGATGTAAATTTAGATAAATTATTATATACTGGTCTTTTGCAAAGTTAGTTTTTTTTATACAGAAAGCCTTTATGAAAGAATCTTAATCTTTTTATAAAGTATTTGAATCTTTTTAACATCGTTTTATAAACATTAAATTTTTATAAGAATGAATTTATAATGTTGTATCTAAAAGAATATATTAAAGAGGATATAAATTCTTCTAACTTTTTTTCCATATTCTTTCTACATTCTGTTCTCCACATATTTCTCTACGTGTTTTATTTATTCTGTTCTCCGTATGTGGAGAACAGAAATAAAAATTAACACAAAGCATAATGTCAAAAAAATTCTTGAATACTCCATTAAGCATCTAAGAAAAAAATATTAGTCCAGATTATAAACCAGTTAAATATTGTGCTGCTTTAGAACGACTATAAAATTAAAAAAGAATGTAATGAGAGTTACAAATAATTTGCATGCGTCAAGATAATATATCCTTTATCTTCTTCGCGCATTAAATATGACAAGTTATATTAAATTTTGATATTATGTAACTCGCAAAAATTCATTCCGAATTTTTAGGCATAAAACTGATTTACTAAAATCTTGAGAAAGTCAAAAAACATCATGTCGAAAAACATTAATGCTCAATTAACATCCATGACATTGTCATTATTTATTTTACACAGATCAGGGGACGTAAAATATCTCGATATGCAAAAATGTATCTCACGTTAATTAAAAGATTTGCAATATAAAAAACAATTTTATCAATTATCGGATCGATCCGTAAATCTGTCATGTTGAGAAATAAATTTTAATAGTATGGAAAATTATGGATATTACTTCACATACATATGCAAAAATGTAACTCATGTTAATTAAAAGATTTGCAAAATAAAAAATTTTACCAATTATCAAAACCAATTTATCAATTATAAAAATGTATCTCATGTTAATTAAAAGATTTCCAAAATAAAAAACAATTTCATCAATTATCGGATCGATCCGTAAATCTGTCATGTTGAGAAATAAATTTTAATAGTATAAAAAATTATGAATATTATTTCACAATACATACTAAAATTTCGTAGGATGAGGTAACTTTAAATGGGCTAATTCAGAATCGTGATTTTGTCATGATTTCGATTTTAAAAGCAATAAACTTTGATAATCTATAATATTTCTGATCGTACAAATGCACAGGAAAGGTTTTACTCAAATATTTCTGCATCTTCGGCAGAATAATCGCTTTTACTAAAATCTTGAGAAAGTGTAAAGTAACATCATGTTAAAAAGCATTAATGCTCAATTAACATCTATGACATTGTCATTATTTATTTTACACAAATCAAGAGACGTAAAATATCTCAATATGCAAAAATGTAACTCATGTTAATTAAAAGATTTGCAAAATAAAAAATTTTACCAATTATCAAAACCAATTTATCAATTATAAAAATGTATCTCATGTTAATTAAAAGATTTCCAAAATAAAAAACAATTTCATCAATTATCGGATCGATCCGTAAATCTGTCATGTTGAGAAATAAATTTTAATAGTATAAAAAATTATGAATATTACTTCACATACTAAAATTTCGTAGGATGAAGTAACTTTAAATGGGCTAATTCAGATTTTGTCGTGATTCCGATTTTAAAAGCAATAAACTTTGATAATCTATTGCTGATCGTCCAAATGCACAGGAGGGGTTTTACTCAAATATTTCTGCATCTTCGGCAGAATAATCGTTTTTCCTTTATTCGTCGACATTGTAAATATAATATAGGAGGCAGCCACGAGCAACCGGTCACATGTTGATGCAATGATACACTCTCACACATATACATACACTTTTATATACATATACATATACATATACATATATATATATATATATATATATACACAAATACATATATATAACATATATATAACATTCGCTCTCATTTACAAAAAGACTAATGATCGATCATACGCGCGAGCTACTCGCTGGGCGATCAATCACGTATGGATTATTTAAAATTATATATCTATAATATATATATATAACTACAACATCTTGGAATCGAATGGAATGATAGGTACCATATATCGATAGCATTCTACGTGTATGGTACACACATATACACACGCGCGCACACACATGCACACATACTTTCTCGCACGTTTATATTCAGTGACGGTGAGTTTTTTTTGCGTTACAACTGCAACTTGTGTAGCACGTGCGTGATCGTATACATAATAGCAGCTCTGATATTTTTCTTTTTCACATTTCATTTCACCTTTGATCCTATCTCATAATGTCTGTTATATTTATACATAACTCGATAAGATCGAAAAGCTTACATGCGAAAATCTAGTCTCTAACAGAGCTGAAAGGGCTAATTTGTATTTCCCCTCTCATCGATCGACGCGTTTGCGATCAGAATAGCATTATATTAAATGTTATAAAATAACTAACAGAATTTTACACGGTTAAAATATACCAAAAGAGTGCGAATAGAGCAAGATTATTAAATAAAAAAGCAAATTAAATAGAAAAGCAAATAAAAAATATCCACAGTTTTATTACGAAAATTAGGTGTTTTATTTTAAAATACAATTTTTTTTACATCATTGCTTAGGTAAAA
Source organism: Camponotus fellah (assembly GCA_030586385.1). NCBI lineage: Eukaryota > Metazoa > Arthropoda > Insecta > Hymenoptera > Formicidae > Camponotus > Camponotus fellah. Next base: position 219,916 of record JAPIVC010000290.1, on the reverse strand, counting down.
AATAAAAACGAGAGCGACAGTAGGGAACACGAAACACGAATTACCAGGAAGACGCAAAAATGTCGAGATTTCTCGTGTATTATCTATTATTCCACTTATAAAATATCGGAAAAGACGACGTTAAATCGAGTTATTCTGATCGCGAAAATAAATGTCCTCTAGTCAAGTAGGATTGCAGTTTGGACCTGCTTTCGTGTCAGCTGCGAAATAAATATCCCCGACGATCGGGGCGAGAATAAATACGCCGTCACTGAACAGCAAGAAAATTAATATATATACCTCTCGCAGTGAAACTCCCACACGCGAAATATCTCTTTGCACACATAATTATGCACACGTTATCTCTCCGATACATCGTGTAATATCATAATATCGATAATATTATTATAACATCGCGCTAGTAACTCGCCCGCGAGCATTATATCTTTATTCATCCTCTTGCTCATATATGTCAGGTAAATATATATTTATCTTTTTACTTACATAATTATACTTGCTTGCATTTATATATATATGTACGTGTGCATATGATATACGTGTATGTATGTACATACACATATACACATACAAATAGCAATATGTACAGGATGATCCATTTCTCATTTTTCGCACAATCTTACACGTATATAAATACAGATACGTATATACAATACATTCTGCGTATATCTGTACGTATATACGAGACACATTACGCATGCACGCAAAATTCATTTATCTGAACGAAGAAATTTCGTTTAATTAATATATTCGTTTAACAATCGACGCAAACGTCTCATTGACTTCCTCTTCCTTCCTCGATCAACGATATTTTCATTTAACGACTCGTAAGAGACAGAGAGGGACGGCGAGAGACGGAGAGAACGGATTTTATAAACGCGAAATCACCCCGATGATGATCCGATTTGTACGAGTTTATCGAGAAATTTCGTGTAGAATTCGCGATCGCTGTAAGATATGCCAGCGATTTGTTTTAAACAATAATAATAGTCGCAATTGAACGATATTAGAGCAGTACATATTAGTTTTGTAGCCGTGGATTCTATCTAAGTGCATCGAAATTTAGCTTACGCAGTTTTCAGGAACATCTCATACGATTACACTTTATTTATAATTATATTAATTATATTAATTATCGAAAACTCGATATTGTTCGAATCCGAATAAAAAAATCTCATTTGAGCCACGATTATACAGGGTGTCCCAGATTTAATGAATGGAAATGATAGATTCCTGAGATCATTTGGAGATGAAAATCTTAATATCAAAATGTTGAGGAAGAATTAGTTTCGGCGCTGCAAAAGATTAAAGATTACCAATCGGCGCATTAAAACGTAATGTTCTCTTATTCATATCAATATAACATAAAAAAATGATTCGTTAAGTCTGGGACACCCTGTATATGGCGTTCATGCGACTTTTTGGCAAATCGTTTTATTTGGAGTGGTTCATTTTGCCGTTTATTAATTGCAAAATATTATAAAAATATATTTTAAAGATAAAGTAGCAAAGCGCAAATTTATTTTTTATCTCTGCCGTCTTTTTTTCGAATATATACAGGGTGTCCCGCAACTACCGCTCAATATTTTAAAGGTAGATTCTCTGGCCAATTTCAAAACGATTTTTCCTCAGCGAAAATGTCGAGGCACTAATAATTTTCGAGTTATAAATGATTGAAAATAAAGGGTTTTTCGCAAATTAAGCCTTATGGGAATAAAATATTAATAAAGTCATATTCTTTAGTTAATTTTAGAGTTTACTTTAATTTTAATTTAAGGCTTAGTTAGAAAGATACATGACAAAAATTAGGGATATGCAAAAAATAATGATCTTCTTCGGCATTTTCGCTGAGGAAAAATCGTTTTTAAATTGGTCAGAGAATCTACCTTTAAAATATGGAGCGGTAGTTGCGGGACACCTGTATATATATATATATATATATATATATATGTATAAGGAAAACACGGGAGCAGACAAATACATTTCCTCAGGAAGCAAAATAAGTTCTCTTTCATATTTTCTCGTAAATGTTAATATTAGTTTCAAAGTGACTTTTTAGATATTGGATATCTTTGGATAAGCATAGTTGTCATGTATTTCGATAAAAAGACATCGTAATAGATAAAATCAAGCATGGGCTTTAACATCGATCGCTTATTTCAATGTTAACGTGAGAAAGAGAGAGAGAGAGAGAGGCAGGAATTAATTATATTGATTAAGTTGCATTTTATCCCAATAATTGACGACGATAATTGGAATACGAGAAAAATTCTAATGAGACTAAAGATTCAATTGACGAGTAAAACGACGCCGTATGCTACGGCTCGATTGGCCCAATCTTGTGTTCCGCTTCATTTCACTTATTTATTTTTTTATTACGTAATTGTAGGGTGTATCTACTGGTCTTAGACCACGAAAATCAATTCGATGATCTTGCAAATCGAATCTTATTTCGTTTGCAACTGCTTGGAACTTTGAATATTTAATAAATATTTTTAATAGATCTTCTGATTTTTCTCTCCGAAGATCGTAAAAATTGATCATCTTTTAATCAAGATTCTGACAGAGTTAAGAGATAGTAAGGTAGAAATTGCAAACAAATACGACTAGTTTTGGAGAAAAGTATTCACACACTGATATTCTGAGAGTCTGAAAGCTTGAAAAGTTTTGAAAAATATATAATGGCAATATATTTCGTCAAACTAAGAATTGAAATAATTTAATTTAATTTCTTCACATTTTATATCGCAAAAGTCTCAATTTAATAGCAACTGTCTTTGAATAAATAATTTTATCATTATTGTGCGTAGAATTTTTGAAATAAAAATTGAGAAATTAAATATATTTTTTAGCTTGTATAAAAAAAGATATAAAATTATCAGTCATTTGAATACTTTTCTTCAACATTAGTCTTGAACATTAATAACAATCAGGCACAGAGAGTGAACGATACGAAAGGAAAAAAGTGCATTTGATTTCCTCCAGGATGTGTCAAGTCTTAGGAATATCTTTTGGTCGTGATACAAGTTTTCTAGTAAACTCTTGATCCATTCGAAGTTTGATTTACGCGATTCGACAAGAAATGTATCGCAATTCAATCATCTTCACGTTAATATTATCGTTTATAGAGTTTGCAATTATTCTAGAATTCGTCATCAGCGTAAAATCTGATTAAGAAAATCTCTAAGTACAAGAGACTGATTAATCAGTGATCCTAATTCGAAAAAAAGAGTCAAAATCAAATGCCTTCTTTCATTCACATCGAGGAGAGAACTTGATCGTTTATCATTATTATTATTATATGCGTCGCTCTACACATACTATTCTTTCGCTCGCAAATATAATCGCGCCTTTTTATTCGTTTCATCATTTTTTTTCTTTAAATATCTTTCCTTTCCTCTTTCTAATAACTTTCTCCCAGGGTAGACTAATTCGATTCTCAATTTCGAGGAAAGTTTCATAGGAGGTTTATTTTATTTGAAAGATAATTATTCTATCTTATATATACATATTCCATCATTCGATTTAACGTCCCAATGGCAGAAATTCATTGAGTAAAAAATCATGAAATTAACGCAATTTTTCATCCTTTTATTTATTAGAACTATACGATTTAAACGACTTATACTTGACTTGATTCTTTTCATTCATTTCGATACACATGCACGATTCTATTTGATTTTATTGACGATTGCAGGTTCTGCACGAAAAGAGAGATAAATATTAAATTCAGTCAAATAATCAGTCAAATAAATATATATCAATATATAAAGTATACGTAAACGTTCGCTCGTGCGCACAATTATCGACTTTTTATTTCGCGAAGACTTGTCGAAAGTAAAACCACCTTAAAATTAACTTTCGATTGATCCGAAAATAATAGCGTAAGACTAGAGTTCAACAATACATGTGATTTTTAATTCTCATATAGAATTCTCATGCAGTTCTATCTGATAGAATACAAAAATATAAGCATCTAAAGAAATGTTGAACGGAAAAAAGTCTCTCTCGTAAAGTAGACAAAATATATTTCTAATAGAAAATTAAATATATCCACAATTAAATTACATATTTGAATTTTTAAATAATTGCGGGATGGATAGAATCCAATAGATAATTGAAAAGAAACTGATCGATTATATATATTTCTATTATCGATTTTATTATGTATTTTTTTGCGACTCGATATCTGAAGAAATAGCAAGAACATTTTATCGAGCTATTCAAAAAACTTCACACACACACAAACAGATCTTTCTTCTTCAATCGAATTAATCCGAGTTTAATCAATCATTTTCCAGGTGGAATAACGTTTTAATAGCAAGATTAGATAAAAGATATTTCACGAAATCTAGTATTCTTCTCTAGTATTCTTTGAGATGTCGAGAAATTAATGAGAAGAACTTAATAAATCTTCTCCATTTTCTCCTTTCGTGGCAACTATTAGTCGTACGAGATGACAATTTTCCCGGAAAGTGTAAATAAATTAAAAATTCCAGGATTCTCGAAATAATCCGAGAATAATCGTGTATTTCGAAAAATATCTTGGGAAAAATATTAAAAGAAATTTTCAGAAAGTATCTAAAAATTTGTAAGAGCCTTACTTTAAAATAAGATTATTCTCAGAATATTCTAAAAATGGTCTGACAAGATTCTCTTATTCTCACATTCTATCCTTGATACAGTCCCCGAAACTTAATCGCACATCGATACAACAGAGCCACGCTTACACATCTATTTGTGTTTTGTCTCTTCTTCTTTTCCTACTTATAACTATCCACTTGCTCGTGGTGGAGATGCGTTATATCCTTATGTCTTTGTATACATCTGCGTATATTTATATATGTATGTATGCATGTATAGTAACGAACAACATTAATGATTTTATTTGTTAGGCTACTCTTTAATTGGACAATAAATAAAATAGTCTATGTATATAGCATACATCCTTGCTTTCCACAGGCCGTAGGTATCCCTCGCAAATAAAGTATCTCTCGTGACTTCGCGTCGTAGACATAAAACACTCAAGATCGATGGCATGAAATCATGGTCGTATGAGGATCCCTCCGCATCAAGAAAGATTCAATAAAAGAATTTCAATTTAATTAAAAATTATATATTAGATATGTAATGTTTTATTTTTTTTTTTTTCTTCGATAATTGGCTTGCTCGAGCAAATACATTTGTTCAAAATTGACTGCTTTCAATTACACGAGATAGACTTTATTCTCTTCACATTGCCCGCGAATTAATCGCGAGAAATCAATTCATTCTTCTTTTTCACGAAATATATTTGAATATATTTGAATATATTTGAATTTATTTAAATATATTTGAACGTCACCGATAATTAATACCACGATGAGAAACATGACGATTCCTGTGTTAAAAAAATTAAACCTCCTCCAGAAAAATTTTCTTCATAATTATTTTACTAGGTTCTCTCGTATTACAATGCGACAGAGATATTCCCGGATACATCTGAGTCTGAATTAGGCTCAAACTTCTTTCGTTCGAGTCCCTAACTGTTGCAACAGAACAAATTTTCGGGCCACCAGCCGCGAAGGCCGAGTTTCTTCTCAGAGGGATCCTCGACCACCAGGACGTATCACTTGATCTCTTCCCTGCTGGGCGACCTCGGTGGATGCGGCGACAGCGGCGTTTCATTCGGATGTCTTTTTGGCCGGAAACTGGCCGTCAACGAGGATATCCAGCCGCTCTGCGAACCGTGATCGTGCAGAGAATCGCTGTTGCTGTTGCTACGAGTGCTATCGATGCTCATACCGGACTTGAATCGCGAGAATAGACCGGGCGAGGACTTTTTGGTCGTGGCTGGCGACGCAAACACGGTGGAATGCTTCTTTCGTGACTTGGACACTTCCTTGCAGAGCATCGAGTCCAAACTGCCGGTGTGCGGGCGTTCCTCCGCCTTGGAATTCAGCGAACCCAGGATGACTGCCTCCGCTTGTTTCGCCATCTTAGAAATGTCCTCCATGCTGGCCGAACTTCTCCTGATCTCCACCTTGCCGAGATCCTCTTCGATATCGTATGAAGTGTCGTCGGGATTGACTATGATTTCAGGTTGCTGCTGCTGCTGCTGCTGCTGCTGCTGCTGCTGCTTCTTCGGACGTATGTCGATCTCTTGGAACTCGATGTCCAGACCCTGCCGGGATCTTTTCACTTCCTTCATACTCTGAGACTTGCCTTCGGGATTTGACAGGTTTCTACGATGCTTGGAAAACGAGCCGGCTGCCGGCAAAGCCTCCAGAGAAGTGGACGATCTCTTTTCTTTGGTGAACACCGTCCGCCAGCTTTTGTTCTTACTATCCGTGGATTTGCGAACCTTGGGCAAAGTCATCGCTCGTTTATCCACCGACGATAGCTCCACCACGGTCGCGATGGCTTTGCCGCTGTCTTTGACAAGATTGCAACGCTTGCAGATGAATAGAGAATTGTTGTGTCTCCTCGAAGTCGCGGCCGAGCCGCTGCTCACCGAGTTACTCTTAGTGAGCATCTTGGACGCGTGCTTTGGTTTCGGACTGGGTGAATCCTTCGAATCAAAACTGCTGCTCAGACGACCCGTAAAGTTTCTCAACCGTGAGAACAAAGATCTGTGATTATTCGGCTCGGTTCTCTCGTCGCAGCAGCATCGCAAACTGATCGAGTCTCGGCTGCCGTGCGCATCCCTGCGACTAGATCGGATCTCCTGATCGTTCTCGATAATGTTGCCGGTCTTCTTCATGTTATTCCTCAGTTGTGAGTGAGCCTCTACCGCGACGATATTACCGTTTCCCTCTGGCGCCCTGCTCTCGATCTTGGCAACCAGAAATGTCGTTGCCTGCTTCTCAATTTCTTCGAGGATACGAGCACCTTCGGCGGATCTCGCGCTGGCCGGCGAACTGAGATCGCTACCGAGATTTTCGCCCCTGCTGCGTCTCCTCTCGTGTTCCCGGACAGCCTTGATTAGATCTTGATTATGATAATCCAACGAGGATTTCTCCCGACTGCCCTTGCGGCTGCTGGGGCAACTCTTGCGGCCGGAGGTCGGACCGGCCAACGTGCCTTCGGTGGAGATCTTGAACTTGAGCGTCTTCTCGCTGATCTCCACCTCCGTGGCCGTCTCCGGATCGGAGCTCTCGACGTTTTCCATCTCCTCCATCGTCAGATTCTCCGTGATATCCTCGTCGGTGGAACGCGAACGCGAATGAATCGTCGTGGCGGATCGCTTCGAACGCATGCTATGCGACGACGTGGATTTGAAAACGGCAGAGGTACCACCGCTGTGCGCTATGCCCGATTCCCCAACATCTATGACGCTCTTTCGATGATGACGTTCGTCTTTGGCAGCCTCGTTCAGTTTGCGATAGTACTCCAGAGCTTCCCTGACCGGCTGAACTATGAGACCCTAAAATGCAAGGTTTCATTATCCATAAAAATCTCTTTTCATGAAAAAGAATCTTAATTAAAATATTAATTTTCGAGGAATTTATGCCAGAATTATTGTCTCTGATTTATTCCATTGCAAGCGCAAATAAATTAATCCATGTACAAGAGGGAATACCTGCAGCTCGGGAAGAAGTTCACCGAGGGCTTCGAAGAGGGGGAGAAGAACTAGGCCGATGAAGCTAACCTGGGACGACGGTTTGGTCACCTTGTCGCGATCCATGAATGGCGTGACCGGAAGACCCTCGAGCTTCTCCGCGTCGCTCTGTTTGAAGAACTCTTGGAGTAATCTGTCCAGCCAGGGTTCCGCGACTTCCATCGGGCGCGCCTCGTTGCTTATGTCGGCCACCTTGATGAGGATCATGGATAGCTGCGAAACACGATTGCACTGATTAATAGGGTTGCACAAGACCCAAGACAGAACAATATTCGTAAAAATATTGTATTGGTATTGAAAATTTTCAAAAATTTAATTCTTGTCTTGGTCTTGAGTGAATATTGGTAGCAAAAATCTCGTCTTGTATTGTCTTGTCTCGATTTTATTAACAATTTTTTATCTAATATTATTTAAATAATAAAAAAATTATTTAAATAATAATATTTAATATAATTTTTGTAATATAATTTGAAATAATTATTACTATTGTATTATATTTTAATTATAATTATTACTATGTAATCGATATAAATGCCGTCTATTTACATAAAAAAACATTTACTGTTTCATGGAAAACAGAAATTAATAACTATTTACAGGCTCCAAAGGAATGTGCAGATATAAATATTTTCGAGTGGTAAAAAATCAGGTTTATATTTATCCCACATTGTCAAAAATGGCTCGAGACATTTTAAGTTCAAATGCCTCGTTCGTGCCAGTAGAAAGACTTTTCTCAATAGGAACTCTGACTATGTTAAAAAAATAGAAAACCAGATTACAAAGTAAATCTTTAAAAGCACTAATGTGCATCAATTCCTGGGTGAAATGCTCTTTAATGTCTAAAATTTGTGAGTTTGATTTCTAATTTATAAAAATATTATATTGTATTAATATTATTAAATATTTTTAAATTTATCAATATAAATGTTTTTATTGAATAGAATTTTTTTAAATTCGTATATAGTGATTTTTTTCATTTTTTACAAATATAAATATTTTATTTTTTTTTTGAGAACCAATAATCTTGACAAGACTAATAATCTTGACCTCTTAATCTTGGTATTGTCTTGATAACTAATTAAAAATCTTGTCTTGATCTTGTCTCGAAATTCAAGACAAGACAAGACAATATCAAGACTAATCTTGGTATCTCGTGCAACCCTATCGCTAACTCCATTAGTCGGCGTATTTACCAGGTTTATGTGCGCTCTGCTCGTGTAATCGAATTCGGGAGTGATGTCGATGAACTGGCCGAGGATCTCGTTGTGCCGGGCCATGTCGGTCGCCAGGATGCACCGTATGATGCCCTCGCGAACTACTCTGTACGTAGGATTGTCCAAGGACGCGAGGATGTTGCACTCGGGCGCCTCCAGGACCCGAAACGCCACCGAACAGTGATGATTCTCCAAGGGCGAGATATCGTTGTAACGCAGCGCCAGCTCGGTCCGCGCGTTTATCTGATAGATATTGTTGTAGCCCGGATGATCGAGATCGTGACAGATGCAGGAGACGATCAGTATGAGCACCTCGAGGTCGCCGATTTTCGACGGGAGATCCACCGCCCAGGCTATCGCGTACATCTAGACACGATCGATTAACGCTGAATCAATTTTGCTATGCATCAAGTGTATGTTTGATGAATTATTATATAAAAATTTAATTTACAATATTGTTGATATTCCCCATATTTATTTAATCATTCTACAGAATTATTATATAAAAATTTAATTTACAATATTGTTGATATTCTCCATGTTTAAAGTCTACAGAGTGATCCCGCAAGGAGTATGAAAATAAAGTAGATACTTTGTTAATTACGTTAATTAAAATACAATTATCGCTTTATGGTTAATTAAATTAAAACATATTTTCTAAACACACAAAAAAGCTATAAAAGTAAATGAAAACACGGTCTACAATTTAACAGAGTACTATATATTCAATGAAATAAAATCTGCTGACGTTATCACTCTAACATTGATTACGTATCAGTATAAAAATATTGTAATGTCTAATTTTTTAGAGAGTACAATGCAGATAAGATTTTTTTAATATAGAGATGTTGAGTGCTTATTATCTCAGTAATCGATAATTTCGATTTGTATCGATATACAGGGTGTTTTTTTAAAACTTATGCCATTAGTATAGCGTATTTTTTTAAACTATTAATTTTAAAAAATAAAAGAAAGTTAAGAAATTAAGCTTTCTAATAAATAAGTTTCGCATATTTTTAGAGGATCACATTTAACAGAGTACTATATATTCAATAAAAAATAAAATCTGCTGACGTTATCACTCTAACATTGATTATGTATCACTATAAAAATATTGTAATGTCTAATTTTTTAGAGAGTACAATGCAGATAAGATTTTTTTAATGTAGGGGTGTTGAGTGCTTATTATCTCAGTAATCGATAATTTCGATTTGTATCGATATACAGGGTGTTTTTTTAAAATCTATGCCATTAATATATTTTTTTAAACTATTGATTTTACGAAAAAAATAAAAGAAAGTTCCTAAAGAAATTAAGGATGTATTGGAGATATATTACAATCAATGAGATCGCCGTGAATTTTTAATTTAACATTCTTAATAACATTCTAAATCGTCATGAATTATTTCAAATTTTTTTACTTGCTCCTTTAAAAGTTATTAATTTTTAAATTTTGCGATTTTAACATAGGATCTTATATAAACGTTCAAGAGACAGGTAATAAATTATTCACAAACTATGAAAAAACAATAATAAAAATTTCATTGTGTAATATTATATTCTTCATACATGTAAAAATGTTCCCACAAAGTTTTAAAACGATTTACTTGCTCGTTTTGAAATTATTATTAAAAAATAACTGTGATTATCGGTTTGACGCAATATTGATGATAAAACGTGGCAACATTTTCTTGGAAATTAAAATCTATTTATATTAAAGAATACTTTGAAGTATGATTTCGTGATTTTTAAAAAATTTTTGATCAATTAGAATTCGTATTCTGCCCAACTTTAATTTTTTACTTTGGATTAACTTTTGAGACAGACGGTCCAATACATCCTTAAGCTTTCTAATAAATAAGCTTCGCATATTTTTAGAGGATCACATTTCGATTTGTTAAAAAAATTCTAATAAAAAATTGAATAGAAGTTGTTTATCCTCTTATAACGATACGGCAAGATTAAAAAGTATTAATAAGTATCTCTTTTACTAGTGGAAAATATCCACCAAATTAAAATTTTTTAACTTGTCTAAAATTCGAGAAAAAGGAATAAAAATCTAATTTTCACCTCTCCTTTTGAAGAATGTAACTCAAAAAGGGATATATGTTTATATGAAAAATCCCCTTCATTTTCAACAAAAATTCATCTACTAAAATTTGTGCGCTTATTTAGAAACATTTCATACTTTTTTCATTTAAAAAAAAAAAAAAAAAAAAAAAAAAAACAGAGTTCTAGAATCTTTTTCAGCAAACAAAATATTCTCGTTTCCTTCACAATCACTATTTTTTCATCATGGATTAAAATAGATTACATTGCACTATTATTTCCCAATTGTCTCTTCCCAAAGATAATTACAAAAGAATAATAAAAGACGGGACCATTTACCATTTGTGCCACGCAGAAGCAATGCCTGAAATTATGAAACGGCACCTCGTTGTAATTATTGTAGACCTCGTAGAGAAAGTTCCTCAGAATCGGCAAGGGAATGTTGAACTTTTGAGGTAGGTCGAGATCAACGAACATGGTCTGCAGCATCAGCAGCAGCTCTTCATCCTCCCATTGTCGCGCGTCGAAGGCCGGCGAACGTAGCCATTCGCGGACACTTGACGAGACTGTCACGTCGCTGAAAATGATAATATTTATTAAATCCCTTCCTCCGACGGATCTTGCAAAGTCCAGCTTTATAGCGTAATTAGTTTTAGTAATTAATTCTCGAAAATGCTTAACATTTGCTGTAATAAAAAATTCTAAATTAAATTTACCACCGTCAAGTGTGGAATAATTTTGGAAAAGTAACGAGAGAGAGCTCGCTATTTTTTACTAATTTTACACAACGTTTATTAATTTTTTTATTTTAAACAACTTTCTGCGTCAACAAATTTTTTAAATGGAAAATTTTAATATTTTAATAATGTCTATTAATTTTTTCTTATCATTTTTGACAGCAGAACCGTCCTACATCTCGCTTCACTTCGTGTTCGAGGAATTGCTTCGAGATCAAAGTCAATCGGAAATAAGAGTCATTATCTCGTGTTTTTTATTCGAAAATAAAAAAAGAGAAAAAAGTGGAATACCAATCTTTGGCACAAAATATTCTCATTTCTTTCAATATATTCTTGAAAGGTTGCGCTAAGGTTGATCGATTTGACACGAAGGTAAGTGCTCGAGTGTTAATTATCGCGCGGAACTTTACTCTCGCGTCGGCAATTGGAATTAATTAGATTAATACGTTTGATCGATTAATTAGTTTGATGGAGTGCCTAGGCCAGTGGCTTCTCGATACTTTGACAGATAATGAGTTATCCGCTCGCGTTTGACTAAATCAACGCCCCGACGTCCGATCTACGTCGGGACGATCGGGATTGTATCGGACGTGACATCGATTTGCCACCATCGCGACGTATTATGTCAGAATATATCGCTTCTCTCGTGATTACGTATTTATCGGAATGCGCCGATGGTCGCGATTATGCGATTCGCAATTTCATTCGAGTCATAATTTCTGCGATAATGTGATCGACTCGTTGTGCAAACTCATTAAATTCATGTATTCATAGCGAAGTAAATGTATAATTACTTATATATTGCATATTTTCGAGTAATGTAATATTTAAATAATTATATATTTATATCTCTCGCGCCCGGCGATCATTTGATTGCAATATTGATGGAAATTATGGGTCAAATTCATTTAACGACTGCAACATAAAATGGCTCCAAACAGAGCGTTTAATATTAAATACGTGTAAAAGTATAAAAATTTGAAAATTCATCGATTCTATTCAATAAATTCCTTTTCTTTATTTTAAAGGGAACTGAATATAAAGGATAAAAATAAAGAGATTTGATAAAAAATATATGGATCTCTCTTTTCCTCTTCTAAATTTAACTATAATAGTCATAGTCAAGTATAAAATGAAGGTAATAATTAACGATAATTATCATTTGAGCAATTTTTTCTTTCATTTGTATTCATCGTGATAATAAATTACAAAGGCTGTTTTTGCATCTTCTCTCTGATCATCTTCAATTTCCTTGATTCAGAGTCTTTATGATTCTCTCTCGAAGCAAATGTGCTTAACTCGTTGCATCACGAACATGAAATCGCGCGATTAACACAACTCACATGGAATATGAAATGATTACACGACACGTGAGAACATAATTAGAGGCCGAACATTATCTCTGATCGCATCAATCGTTGAAGAACAAACAGGTGAACGAAGAACGAATTTTATTCATTAAAAAAAAAGGTAAATTATTAAAATTATTATATAGTATAATTATTAAAATATAATCATTGAAATAAAATGAAATAAAATTGAAATAAAAATTCATTATGTTAAGATAAAATCTGCAGTGGAAATCCACGTGGAAGATGCCCGGGAGAGTCTTACGTATTCTTTCGATGGAGGAAGAACTCTTTTTTCTCAGGACGCGGAGTATTTTTTTTTATTAAAATAAATAGGTAAAACAGAAACGTTATTAAAATAATAACGTGTTAAAAAAAAAATTCATTATGTTAAGATAAAATCTGCGGTGAAAATCCCACGTGGAAGATGCCCGGGAGAGCGTCTTACGTATTCTTTCCGATGGCGGAAGAGCTCTTTATCGCAGGACGCGAATGGAGTATTTTTTTTTATTAAAATAAATAGGTAAAACAGAAACGTTATTAAAATAATAACGTGTTAAAACAAAAATTCATTATGTTAAGATAAAATCTGCGGTGGAAATCCACGTGGAAGATGCCCGGGAGAGTCTTACGTATTCTTTCGATGGCGGAAGAACTCTTTTTCTCAGGACGCGAACGGAGTATTTTTTTTATTAAAATAAATAGGTAAAACAGAAACGTTATTAAAATAATGTGTTAAAACAAAATTTCATTATGTTAAGATAAAATCTGCGGTGGAAATCCACGTGGAAGATGCCCGGGAGAGCGTCTTACGTATTCTTTCGATGGCGGAAGAGCTCTTTATCGCAGGACGCGAGAGTATTTTTTTTATTAAAATAAATAGGTAAAACAGAAACGTTATTAAAATAATAACGTGTTAAAACAAAAATTCATTATGTTAAGATAAAATCTGCGGTGGAAATCCACGTGGAAGATGCCCGGGAGAGTCTTACGTATTCTTTCGATGGCGGAAGAACTCTTTTTTCTCAGGACGCGAACGGAGTATTTTTTTTTTATTAAAATAAATAGGTAAAACAGAAACGTTATTAAAATAATGTGTTAAAACAAAATTTCATTATGTTAAGATAAAATCTGCGGTGGAAATCCACGTGGAAGATGCCCGGGAGAGCGTCTTACGTATTCTTTCGATGGCGGAAGAGCTCTTTATCGCAGGACGCGAATGGAGTATTTTTTTTTATTAAAATAAATAGGTAAAACAGAAACGTTATTAAAATAATAACGTGTTAAAACAAAAATTCATTATGTTAAGATAAAATCTGCGGTGGAAATCCACGTGGAAGATGCCCGGGAGAGTCTTACGTATTCTTTCGATGGCGGAAGAACTCTTTTTTCTCAGGACGCGAACGGAGTATTTTTTTTTATTAAAATAAATAGGTAAAACAGAAACGTTATTAAAATAATGTGTTAAAACAAAATTTCATTATGTTAAGATAAAATCTGCGGTGGAAATCCACGTGGAAGATGCCCGGGAGAGCGTCTTACGTATTCTTTCGATGGCGGAAGAGACCTTTACCAGGGGAAGACGCTTATTTACTGACGACCACTAATTGGCAATCCACGTTTAGTCGGCACGTCGAATCGCGGTAACGCGCTTTGTGACGCGCCCATCATTATACGTGCCTTAAGCGCGCGACTAAGGGCCCTTATTACCTGGATAACGGTAGCTTAATAGCGTTTCGCGGTAACGCGACAGAGGTCGAATAACCGCCGCCGAAGGGGACGATAAATAAAATGACGGACGGAAGCGAGAGGAATAAACCGCGAGTGGATAAAGGTGTTTTGTGTATCTATTATTAGGGGGTTTTCTCGAGTCAGTCATCTCTGCTTGACTTTTTCACTTCTGCCTCGCGCCTTTTCTGAATTCTCGCACTGAGAAAAATCGTTTGATTGTACCAACAAGATTATTTTTAGAAATTGAACCATCATTTCTATAATCCTAACTTTTGTGATTGCGATTAATTAGAATAAAATGACGCAATCTTTCTGAGAGCTCAAGATTTAGTCCACCAAAAGTGACGTTTTTTTATAGATGTTTTATAGATTTTATTTCATTAATTGGCGTTTTAAATTTTTCTCACCGATCTAATTTATAATTATTGTTATCGTTATGATTTTTGTATATGATTGAAGGCATTTTGATTAAATCAAACAAGAATTTCTAGTTATCATGATAAGACTCGATTTTTTATAAGATACTAGAATGATTTAATAGATTTTACTATAAGGATTTGGTTAGTATTTTCTGGTTGGATCTATAAAATTTCTTGTTACATTAATTTCTTTGCTTGCCGCTAGCTTAACTTAACTCGTATTCAATATTTGTCATGAAATGTATATAAAGAATTAGTATTAACATTAAATCCAAAGCATATTTTTTTTCTCTTACGAGCAATAGTGCCAGAAAGAAAACGCTAGCTCTCTGATTGTGTGTGTTTGAGCTGCATCCTCTTCTTGCATCACTGTTTATCAGTTTAATTTCTAACAAATTGAATTTAAAATAATTTATTCAATAATCTGGATTGAATTTATCCAATAATCTTGTTGGAATTTAGAATATTAAACAGACTTTTGAGATTAGATGGAAAAAATTTTGACGACTTGGTGCTAGTGAGTTTAATATTATTAACCAGAAAATTTGATAAATTTAACAGGAAGAAATTAATCAGATTCATCTAGTAATTCCAAGAATTCTGGTTCGTCCATTTTCCAACAGACATACTGATTGAATCTATCAGAATTTTAATTAGTGCAACCAGATTTTTTTCTCAGTGCGCCTTCGAGTATCGAGCAGCTCATCCGAGGGAAATTCCTTCGTCAAACATCATACTTTTAATTAAAATATTTTCAGAAATCGAACCATCATTTCTGATATAATTCTAACTTTTGTGATTGCGATTAGTTGGAATAAAATGACGCAATCTTTTGTTGAGAATCGCAATCTCAAGATTTAATCCACGAAAAGTGACGTTTTTTACAAATGTTTTATAGATTTTATTTCGTTAATTGGCGCTTTAAATTTTTCTCACCTTTCTAATTTATAATTATCGTTATCGTTGTTATGATTTTCGGATTAAAAGAGTAAAATAAAACATATGAATCTGCGAAAATTCAAGTGACGGAAAATACAATTGCTATATAGAGCGTAGGATAATACATAAAATGGATAATTAAGATAATGGAAAACCGTTATCAATCAGTTTATTATTTATCATTTTTATTAATCAATTGATTAATAAACCACATTTATTAATCACTCAATTTGTTAATAATCAATCGGAAGTGGAGAAAAATAGAATATTCGGCATGGAATTATTTCGTAAAGCGTTCAATATTTTGATATAAACTTTCGGGCCGATTAAATCAGCTGATGCACAAGATCTACTATTATCCTATTTAAAATTGATTAAATTGATTTGGAATTGATTAAAAATTTATAATATATATTTATAATATAATTTATAATATATATTTATAATATATATAATATATATTTATAATATATATTTATAATATAATATTTATTTATAATATATTTATAATATATTTATAGTTTATTTTATAAGAGAATATTTTTCTGTTTTGTTATTTTTGAGTTTATTTCTGTTATTTCGCGAGGCAAATTGCTTCGTTTTCTAGAACACACTTATATAATGCATCATCCAAAAGCTCAACAAGAGCACGACGCTTTGTTTCGACAAGTCGGTCCAAATTGGTCGATTGTTCGATGAAAGCAGTTGAGATCATTGTCTCGTTTGGATCCCTTCTCTTGTCCAGTCTATCAATCCCATATCATGTTACCGATAATGTAGTTGACTATGCCTTTATACCCTGTTATATATGTACCATGTGTTTGTTGACAAGTTGATTAGAACGACTTAACCCGATTTTGCGCACGATAAAAGGCTTGACCCTCCATTTCCTAGATTGTCTAGGTTGTTAGCGTCGGAAATAGGTATCCTTCTCTCTCTCGTCGCGTCTAGCAAGCTTATGATATCGCATGTGATGTAGTAAAAATACCATTTATATTCAATGTATATATTTTCATAGAATAAATATAGTAATCACGATATATAATGATTACCTCTGTGACTTTTTCAAATAAAAAAGAAAATTATTAAAGATATAATTTAATATTAATATTAAATAATATTATTATAATAATATAATAATATTAAATAATATTATTGTAATAATATAATTATATTAAATATTATTATTATAATAATGTAATTATATTATAAATAATATTATAATTATAAATAATATTATAATAATAATATAATAATATTAAATAATATTATTACAATAATATAATTATATTATATAATATTTAATATTAGTATAAATATAATAACATTAAATAATATTTAATATTAGTATATTTATACTAATATTAAATATTATATAATATAATTATATTATTATAATATTATTATTTAATATTATTATATTATTATAATAATATTATTTATAATTATAATATTGTATATAATTGAGGCATCGGAAATTGTGGCATATATCTGATCAAAAGGAGAGACTCTCGATTGATTCTCGAAGAGAAGAGACTGTATCACGCGAGACTTCACTTTCTTTCCGCCCAAGAGACAATTTCGAAACCCAATAGCCTGACTGTTTCAAGTGCATTTTGAAAAAAAGAACAGAAAATTGTGACGTAAGAGAGCTGAATGCGGGGAAAAAGAGGAAGTGATTACGGTTTCTTGCAGCCTCACTTTGCGCGACGCGGAAATCTTGCCCGGAAGCGAGTCCCGACTCCTCCTCCTCCTCCCCCGCTATCGGGGCCCTAATCGTTCGGAAGGTGGAATTGCTAGTAAATTACGGTAAACGGCAGTCCGACTTAATGTTCTGTGTCGAATCGCCGCGGGTGTAATTCCTCTGGGAAGCTACAGAATCGCGTTTCCGCCGCGAATGCCGCTTAAACGGGCCGCGATTTGCATAACGATGCAATCTTGCACGGAAGTAGAAACAATCGAAGGAAAGACTCCGCTCGTTCCATTCCACTGATTTCGCTCGCATGTATGCAACAATTTTTCCTACAAGAATATATTTGTAAAATGTATTTAAAAATATATTTAAAATATATTTATAAAAATAAAAATATAATATATTAAATATTATAAAAATATAAAATATTTAAAATATTTAAAATATATTTAAAATATATTTATAAAAATAAAAATATAATATATTAAATATTATAAAAATATAAAATATTTAAAATAACACAAAATTATATTGTTTATAAATATTATTTAAAAATATATTTATAAAAAATATACTTTTGTGAATTAAGAGTCTATTTTATCAGTAAACGACGATTAAATAATTAAGCACAATTAGAAAAAAATAAAGATTAATATAAATTAATTTAGATTAATATTTATATTAAGTTTTATTTATATTAATATTTATATTAATTTTATTTATATTAATATTTATATTAATTTAGATTAATATTTATATTAATCTAAATTATTATTTATTTATTTATATATTTATTTATTAATATATTTATTTAGATTAATATAAATTAATTTAATATGGATAAAAATTGCAAATAACATTTTATGATTCTAATTAATTTTGCGATTTCCCACAAGAGAAGATAATCAATTTTAAGGATAAAGAATAATTAATTATATTAATTATATTAATATAATTATTTATTATATTAATATAATTAATTATATTAATTATATTAATATAATTATTTATTATATTAATTATATTAATTCTTTTAATTTAAAAGAATGCCACATACGAGTATATATTTTGCTAATTTGTGTAATTTCGCACATCCTAGAAATGCTATCGATCTTGCAGTAAAATAATGTATAGGACACGGGAAACATACCTAACATCCCTCGAGGTATTATCGCCAGACTCTCTCTCGAATGCATCTACATAAGAACGCGGTACTTCGAGGCGGAAATAGGATTAGGCCACTTAAGTCGCCGAACTTCTTGGCGCGTGAGATCTGCGGAGGATTTCCGGGATTACCCTCTCAAAGGTCTCCCATCGAAATCCGATTTGTTGATCTTTCCTCTCGAAAAAAAAAGGAAACTTTCTCCCGGCGATAAATCACGGCGATCTAATACAGAAGTTTAATCCCGCCGTGTCATCGAGACGGGAAAGTTGCCGGGGGAGCAAAGTTTACAACGCGCGACACGCGAAATCACATAATGGAATTTAACTGCAACCGTCCGCTCGATTCGCGCCCATTCACGTCATCGGCGTTATTACATTTATTTCGACATTGATTCCGTCACATCATCCCGGTCGGCCGATAAACGGATTTACGCGGATTAATCTCGCGATCGCGAGACTAACTGCTCCTGAAGCGCGGGGTTTTTCAAGCATCCCCCTCTCTCTCTCTCTCTCTCTCTCTCTCTCTCTCTCTCTCTCCCTCGCCCCCGTAAGTTTATCGCTTCACTTGCGTCACGCGCGACATCCTATGAATATAAAGGAGAAAATTACACACAGACAATAAGCATGTATGAAGGCAACAATAAGGCATATGATATGCGCGATGAATATGCAGAGGAACACCCCGAACCATTCGAGCCACGTGTAATTGTTTCGCGCTTAAAATATTTTTTTCATGAAAAAATCATTCGTTCGTTTCTCTCGTACTTTAGCCACGCATCATTTTATCCCCCACGTCGCGCGTGCACTGAGAAAAATCGTTTGATTGTACCGACGAGACATATGTGATTGAAGGCATTTTGATTAAATCAAACAAGAATTTCTAGTTATCATGATAAGACTCGATTTTTTATAACTAGAACGTTTAATAGATTTTAAAATAAGGATTTTACTATAAAGATTTGGTTTGTATTTTCTGGTTGGATCTATAAAATTTCTTGTTACATTAATTTCTTTGCTTGCCTTAGCTTAACTTAACTCGTATTCAATATTTGTCATGAAATGTATATAAAGAACTAGTATTAACATTAAATCCAAAGCATATTTTTTTTCTCTTACGAGCAGTAGTGCCAGAAAGAGAACGCTCTAGCTCTCTGAATGTGTGTTTGAGCTGCATTCTCTTCTTGCATCACTGTTTATCAGTTTAATTTCTAACGAATTAAATTTAAAATAATTTATTCAATAATCTGGATTGAATTTATTCAATAATCTTGTTGGAATTTAGAATATTAAACAGACTTTTGAGATTAGATGGAAAAAATTTTAGATGGCTTGGTGCTGGTGAATTTAGTATTATTAACCAGAAAATTTGGTAAATTTAACAGAAAGAAATTAATCAGATTCATCTGGTAATTCCTACAAGAATTCTGGTTCGTCCATTTTCCAGACACACTGGTCGAATCTACCAGAATTCTAATTAATGCAACCAGATTTTCTTCTCAATGCGCGAATTAAAAATTCAGAATTTATAAATTTAAATTTTTTAAATTTAAATTTGTTAGAAAAATAATTTATCACGATATGAAAAAAAATTTTGTAAGAGACTCTAGCATTTAGAGATTAAAAAATAATCGCAAAATTTATATGCTCAAAGTATTTTCATTGATAAATTTAAAATACTTTATATTTTAAAATTAAGTATATTGTTACACATACTATTAAGAATTCCTATAAATTAAATTCAATAAATTTTAAAATATTAAAGCGTGTGATAAATATTATTAAACTAATCATATATTAATTAATCATATATTAATTATTAACAAGAAAATTTGGTAAATTTAACAGGAAGAAATTCAATCAGATTCATCTGATAATTTCTACAAGAATTTTGATTCGTCCATTTTCCAACAGACTGGTTGAATCTACCAGAATTCTAATTAATGCAACCAGATTTTCTTCTCAATGCGCGAATTAAAAATTCAGAATTTATAAATTTAAATTTTTTAAATTTAAATTTGTTAGAAAAATAATTTATCACGATATGAAAAAAAATTTTGTAAGAGACTAGCATTTAGAGATTAAAAAATAATCGCAAAATTTATATGCTCAAAGTATTTTCATTGATAAATTTAAAATACTTTATATTTTAAAATTAAGTATATTGTTACCCATACTATTAAGAATTCCTATAAATTAAATTCAATAAATTTTAAAATATTAAAGCGTGTGATAAATATTATTAAACTAATCATATATTAATTATTAACAAGAAAATTTGGTAAATTTAACAGGAAGAAATTCAATCAGATTCATCTGATAATTTCTACAAGAATTCTGATTCGTCCATTTTCCAACAGACTGGTTGAATCTATCAGAATTCTAATTAATGCAACCAGATTTTTTTCTCAGTGTGGAAAAAATTAAGGTGGAAATTATCATACAATCGCAGAAACGAAAAACTTCCTTACGACTGAATAAAAAAAAAAAGAGAAAAATATGAACGAAAGATTTTTCATTTATAATTTGACCGTCTGATCATTCTTTCGTTCTAATTAAAGTTAGGAAACACCAAGTTTCAAAGTTAAAACTCGAGAAACAAATATAACCAAAATTTAATTTTTTTTAATATAATTTTCCAGGGAAATCGATAGAGATCTCTTTATAGAGATATCGAAGGTTGTTGCTAAAGGTATTACAGAGAGCTTTGTGATTTCTTCGCACGATACGCGTCTTAAAACGTACTCTATAAAGCGACATAGAGACCGTTCTCGAGGAAGTGGAAGGTTAAAGTTCTTCAGAATCTCTTTTCATAGCGACTCAGAGTTTGCTTCGTATTAATATAAAGGGTGTCCCAGACTTAATAAATCAGCCATTCCTGAAATCATTTGGAGACGAAAATTCTAATATCAAAATGTTGAGGAAGACGTCATAAAAATGTTCAAACATAATCGCGCTTCCTGTAAAATCCTATTTTTTATTTTATATTCATCCCTTTATCGATATTATACCCTTTGGAGAACGTAACGCGCCGATTAGTTATCTTTAATCTTTTGTAGCGCCGAAACTATATCTTGGTAAGCTCTCAACATTTTGATATATATTAAGATTTTCGTGTCCAAATGATCCCAGGAATCTACTGTTAATAGTATCTACAGTTAATAATGAGCCGTTAAGTCTGGGACACCCTGTATAACAGAAATGCCCGCGCGTTAAGGAGCTTTAAAAAAATACACGCACACATACAGCCTTTGTCCATTGACATATTTATTCTTGCTGAGCATGTGTAAAAAAGACCGGATTTTACGTAATAAAATAACTGATTTTAATTCAATGTTTCCTTAGAGAATTTTTTTAAGAGGATAAAGCGCGGTCTGTTTCATTCAGTCGCGAATGTGTGAAAATTTTCATAAAACCTTATCGCAATTAAATGTCAACGGTACATCCGAGGATCGCCTTAATTTTTCCCTCTCTCTCTCTTCTTTCTTTTCTTATCCCTCATTTGTACGCTTAAACTTAAATTCGAACTGAATTCTTTTGCCGAGAAACTTTTTTGAGGAAATATTGAACTTAAATTAAACTTTTTCGATTATATGTATTATATATAATCTGATTTCTTGGAAAGTTTTTTTATCTGTGCAAACCATCAATTTTTTTCTTAAAAGTAACATTTTTAACATTAATATACAATTATGCAAATCTTACGCCTTTTTTGCGAATCTTTAATGTTGCTCTGCAAAATTTGAAGATGATAATGAATTCATAAAATGATATCGACTCCATCAAATGACGCTGAATGTCCTCGTGTCAAGGTATCTCTGCAAGATCGATTTGCCAACGCGGAAAGTCGAGTCCTACCGACCCGACAGTTAGTCGCCGCGCAAATACATTCGTATTTAATTGCGTTTGCAAACGCACCCTCGAGCGAGTCAGACGTTGCCGAGACGAGACATTTTGACGAGCGACGTAAAGGATAACTCTCGACAGCACAATTTACTTCTGCCTACGTGCAAGAAGCCTGACGTCACGATCAAAGGTCGAAATGTCATCTTTGATTCTCGCTTTATTGACGGGCCAATTTTCTCTCCTCCCGCTCTGGACGAATCGAAAAGCCAAGTTTACATTATAAAAATTGTACTTTTGCAAAAAAATAGATTTCAAGATATTTTAAGATATTTAAGATATTTAAGATTTTAAATTATTTAATAGAAAACGATTAAAATTATTGAACTTAATATTTGAATCACGTGTAATTTGAAATTAATTAATTAACAAATTAAAAAATCACAAAAGCCAAGTTTTCATTATAAAAACTGTCAATGTACTTTTGCATGCAAAAAAAATAGATTTTAAGATATTTAAGATATTTAAGATATTTAAGATTTTAAATTATTTAATAGAAAACAATTAAAATTATTGAACTTAATATTTGAATCACGTGTAATTTGAAATTAATTAATTAACAAATTAAAATCACAAAAGCCAAGTTTTCATTATAAAAATTGTCAATGTACTTTTGCACGCAAAAAAAAAAATAGATTTCAAGATATTTTAAGATATTTAAGATATTTAAGATATTTAAGATTTTAAATTATTTAATAGAAAACAATTAAAATTATTGAACTTAATATTTGAATCACGTGTAATTTGAAATTAATTAATTAACAAATTAAAAAATCACAAAAGCCAAGTTTTCATTATAAAAACTGTCAATGTACTTTTGCACGCAAAAAAAATAGATTTCAAGACATTTTAAGATATTTAAGAGATTTAATTAAGATTTTAAATTATTTATTAGAAAACAATTAAAATTATTGAACTTAATATTTGAATCACGTGTAATTTGAAATTAATTAATTAACAAATTAAAAAATCACAAAAGCCAAGTTTTCATTATAAAAACTTTCAATGTATTTTTGCACGCAAAAAAATAGATTTCAAGATATTTTAAGATATTTAAGATATTTAAGATTTTAAATTATTTAATAGAAAACAATTAAAATTATTGGACTTAATATTTGAATTACGTGTAATTTGAAATTAATTAATTAACAAATTAAAAAATCACAAAAGCTAAGTTTTCATATAAAAACTGTCAATGTACTTTTGCACGCAAAAAAAAATAATTAAAATTATTGAACTTAATATTTGAATCACGTGTAATTTGAAATTAATTAATTAACAAATTAAAAAATCACAAAAGAAAAGATAATCATCAATAAAATATAAAATCTCGACAAAATAATTCAATTAAATAAAACAAATGAATTTTCTTATAACAGAATAAATATTTAAAAGCGATATCACATCTTATATTATTCGATAAACGCAGTATTGCAAAGCTCGAGTGAAATTAGTAATTAATTGTTTACGTGCTTAGATTTAACTTCTTCTTGGACGGATTGACATTCGTTTAATTAGACGCTGTAAATTGTTTGCACGTAAGCATTCAAGTCAGGAGCGATGTCAAGGAATTTGCTGGCTAAATTTTTGCATCGCCGACGTCGTTCGCGAAATACCATTCAAGTGTTCATCACTTACTTTAGGTATGCGGGTTAAGAGTCGTCGGATATACCAGAAAATTAACACAATCTTGCCACAAACAACGCGAATCGTGATGAATATACGTTCGCAAAATACTTAATTGCAAATACTTAAATGCAAATTACGCGATGAACGGAACGTAAAGTGTAAAAATTCAAAGTAAAATGCGGGAATTTGAAACAAAAGCGAAATGGATTATAAACTGCACTGATAACAGCCGCGAGATACAAACAGATGAAATCATTCAAGCCGACTGTTCGATTAAAATCGCTCGACCCGAATCCTCCCACAGTCGTCCTAAATTCGATATGTTATTTTTGCTACGCAAGCTGAGCACTCGTATCTTCGAATATGCAAAATTGCAATCGAGTAAAATCGTAATTAAACAGAAATCCGAGAATGTTCGCAATAATATTCCCATTCGAAGAAGATTAAAATTATCTCTTATTGAAATTATCTCTATTATTGACTCTCAAAAAGAAACTCGATATCGAAATTATAAATTATTAATAAATATACATGTAAGAATTATATAATTAATTCTAACAATCGAAAAACGAGATGAACAATAATTCAATCTCCAAAAAATATTAGAAACATTATTCGTAAACAAGTTTTTAATTATTAAACAAGAATCTATTTAATTATTTATCGTGCATTGTAATTTTGAACATTTCGAAATAATAATGATATATATTTTAAACACAAATTATTACAAATATATCTCTTTAATAATTTAAATATATAAAATATTATATTCTTCAATAATTTAAATATATAAAATATTTAAAAATTTATTTTTTATTATGAAAATAATATTTAATATTGTTGCTCAATAAGGAAAATAATTTTACCTCAAATTTAATTATTTAAAGCCTCTAAAGGAAATTACATAAGATATTTATTTCTAATTCGTAAATTGATTATATTATTTCTTTTTTAAATAGGATTTTTAGATGTATTTGGAATAATATATTAATATATATATTTTTTATTTCATACAGAATTTTTTAAATAATTATTTTAATTAATATATATTTTTAAATAATTATTTTAATTAATATCAGAATTATAATCAATTTTATCTCATTAATTATTTACATTCTAGGAAGAAAAACATTCTTATTTTCTATTTCTAATATTTCCTTTACCTTAGAATTTATTTAATAATGATAGATCAAACTACTTACTCTTTTTTTTTTTATTTATTCTTTTATAAAAAGACGAATTTTACGTTTTAAAATTCGATACGTGATTCTCACAACAATCGCGGAATCGCATTCATGAAATCAAAAGAGGAGGATGTGACAAAGCAAAATTGCGCGTTACATGACAATCGCATTCTGTGGCATTTTAATAATGGTTTACGCGTATATATTATTATGTATACTTATTTTAAGAATCGAGAAGCTACTGGCGCCTGGCGTCTCGTCGTTTTTTCATGATCGCGTGTCCGCCATTCCCCGATGACTTACGAAAGTCGCCGGAAAAGCTTCCTGTGTGCTTACGTAACATTATGCATACCGCCTGCTATTCACTTTGTTTTTCATGCACGGAAAATCTCGGACGGGTATAAAATTAAACGTTATTTTTTTTACGAAATGAAATTGCAAAGAGACGCTAAAGCGCGCATTAATTAATGAAACATACAATACCGGCTAGAAATATATCGCTTTTATGTTTTTTCGAGAATAACTTAATTCAAAGTGCATACTTTTATTATTAAAAAATTTGTAGAATATAATAAAAACACATTCGCGCGGAATTCTGATGATTCGCGACGCTTAAGAGAATTTATTTCCTTCGCTCTAAGAACGCATGAATACCTAAGTTAATAGAAATGGAAAAAAAGTGAAATGCATAATCAATTTTTTTTTCTTCGACACGAGATAAATTGCACACTGTTGTATATATAATCCACTTTTCTTTCACAAACACGGAGAGTGTACTAAGAAAGTGAATTACAACGATTCAAGGGGATGCGCCATTAATTCTATTTATTTTCCGCTTGAGAAATTTATTAGGAGATTTCGAATTTATTATTCACATGTTAAATTTATATATTCCCTGACTTGGAAATTAACTATTTATTGCAATAAATATTTTATTATTTGTTAAATCCTCGTGTATGTCTGTATCATACATTAATTATAAATTCTATATTAAAATTATATATACGTATAAAATTGGCAGACATAAATACACAATTATATATATAATTTAAAATTGTTTTTCAAAAACATTTTCTGAATGAGAAAAAGAATGTGAATTCACAAAACATGTACTTAAATAATTAAAAAATATAATTAAATACAAAGCTATCTTTATAAAAAAAAAAGAGAAAAAAATTGTAAAGTTTTAATTTACTCAATAAAAAAATATTACTTTGATAAGTAATTTTATCCGTAAATTAAAAAATTGTGAAATATTGAATGTAAATCTAAATGGAGAATTTTCAGGATAAAAGATGCGAGTATGAGGTAAATTATAATTAAAGTGGATATAATTAATATGGAGATATTTCCCGGGAAGTGCGTTGTTACACAAGTAATTCGTGTAATTGGAGATGTAAAACACGCTCATCGATTATTTGCGAATCGATAAGGCATAAACGATTCAATCGTCCCTAGAAACGATTCTCGTGAAATTTAATATCGGAATTTCCGTCGAGATTCATTAACGCTTTAGCAAGTAATTAACAATTTGCGTGAGAGTTTTATTACATATTGTTAAAAGTAACAATTATTTCATCAAACGTACGTTCACGCATCCGTGAAATCCTTTTTTATCGCGTTAATCCACGTGCGATATTAAAAGAAGCAATATCGCGCAAAATATGCTATTATAACGTAATAAATGTTATTTCATTTGACAATTAACCTAACTCGGAGGGAATGCGACAATAATAACGCGCCGTTTATTTAATGCTCGCACACGCTACATCTCAATTTGCGTTTACATTGGACGCGTTAGTTAAGTAAAATTTAGAACCAGATAGTCATGCGCGATGGTGCTACCATGTGCCAATGTCAATTTAGATTCCAGCAATCTCAATAATCAATATAAAGCGGCTTTAATATTAGAATCGATTCGGCATCGACGTCTGGTCTGCGACGGTTTTTACTACTGCGTCCGGATACCCGAATTTCCCTCGTGTGTATTATTTCACCCGTTATGTTTACACGAATATGTTTAATAACGTCGCATAAAAGCTATTTCTTTACGTTCAAATAATCCGCGCTGCGTTCTCAGATTACTAATCGGCTGATAAACGTCTGAGATACACGCGGTAATATTAAAAATTATTTCTTTTATATCGTAAAATATGATCTTTTCTCGACAGAAAAATATCCCTTATCTTTTTCGAAATCTCTAAAATGTGATCCTTATCAATATTCTCTTTTTATAATAATCCTGTGAATAAATGCAGAAAATTATAGCGCATTTTATATTTATGTTGTTTTTGATATTCATGATATTAATTCAATTTATAACGCGAAAAGAATATATTAAAAGAATATATTAAAAATAGGGTTGCACAAGACCCAAGACAAGACAATATTCGTAAAAATATTGTATTGGTATTGAAAATTTTGCAAAATTTAAATTTTCGTCTTAGTCTTGAGTGAATATTGGTAGCAAAAATCTCGTCTTGTATTGTCTTGTCTCGATTTTATTAACAATTTTTTATCTAATTAAAAAATATTGTATTAAAAAATTATTTAAATAATATTTAACACAATTTTTGTGATATAATTTGAAATAATTATTACTATTGTATTATATTTTAATTATAATTATTACTATGTAATCGATATAAATCGTCTATTTACTTAAAAAAACATTTTACTATTTCATAGAAAACAGAAATTAATAACTATTTACAGGCTCCAAGGGAATGTGCAGATATAAATATTTTGGAGTAGTAAAAAAAATCAGGTTCATATTTATCCTACAAAAATGGCTCGAGACATTTTAAAATCAACTGCCTCGTCCGTGCCAGTAGAAAGATTTTTCTCAATAGGAACTCTGACTATGTCAAAAAATAGAACCAGATTACAAAGTAAATCTTTAAAAGCACTAATGTGCATCAATTCCTGGGTGAAATGCTCTTTAATGTCTAAAATTTGCGAGTTTGATTTCTAATTTATAAAAATGTTCTATAGTATTAATATTAAATGTTTTTAAATTTATTATTATAAATGTCTTTATTGAATAAAATTTTTTTAAATTCGTATATAGTGATTTTCTTTCATTTACAAATATAAATATTTTAGTTTTTTTGAGAACCAATAATCTTGACAAGACTAATAATCTTGACAGTCTTAGTCTTGGTTTTGTCTTGATAATTAATTAAAAATCTTGTCTTGATCTTTAATGTCTAAAATTTGCAAGTTTGATTTCTAATTTATAAAAGTGTTACATTAATATTATTAATATTAAATATTTTTAAATTTATTAATATAAATGTTTTTATTGAATAAAATTTTTTTAAATTCGTATATAGTGATTTTCTTTCATTTACAAATATAAATATTTTAATTTTTTTGAGAACCAATAATCTTGACAAGACTAATAATCTTAACAGTCTTAGTCTTGGTATTGTCTTGATAACTAATTAAAAATCTTGTCTTGATCTTGTCTTGAAATTCAAGACTCTAATTAAAAATAAATTTTTAAAAAATTTTTTACAAAAGTCTCATTTTTATATTTCCTAATTTTTCCGCGAATGTGTTATAATTTTTTTTTATACACAAGACAAATCAATCTTGCGTCGCAAGTCGTTCAGAAGTGACTTAACGAATCGTCCATTTTAAGCGACATAAAATCGATATGTCAATCTTTGGGATTTATTGACAGTGACATTATCAGCGGTGATCTTCCGTAAGAGCAAACATCGTCTTTACGAGAAGATTCATTAGTCCACATGATCGTGGATCAATCAACTTTTATGATTCATTCCAGCTGATTTTCCGCCTCTCGAGTGTTTATAATATCGAGTACCAACATGATATTACGTTGATATTTCTGCGAAAAGAGACGCCGAGGATGATTCTTCAACCGTGATTCGCGAGATTTTCATTTAAATTCGTCAAATTAAAAAAGCACTTTTATATATGTATATCTCGCGAAAAAACTCATGCTAAAACATCCCTGTGTATTTCTAAAAACGCGTGGCTGCAAAACGTATCCATATTTTATCGAATGTGTTTTCACGTCGAATGCAATTTTTATTCAAGAAATACCGATGCGTGAATCCATTTGAATTGAAAAAATTTTCATCACGGCGATGCGTAGAATCGAATACATATTCGTGTTAAATATTCACAAATCTAGGAGAGAAAAATAGAGAAATCCAGCAAATGTTTGCGCGCCGAGATTTCACGTGTTGTCGAGTTGCTGGCCATTGTTATCCCTTTTGCGGCCCTAAAACGAGATCGATGCTTCATAAATTCCCGCGATCGATCTCTCCGATGTTTCTCGACAAATATATATTTACGCGATATAATCGATAATTTATTCCAACTGAATTGTTTATCCCTAATTCTCCGGTATAATAATTCCTCGCAAATTCTCCATTATTTTCTACATCACTACGTAATTAATTTTGCGCGCCGCATCCTTTGATCTTCGACGTTCAATATGCAAATTAAGCCACGAATGTGGACGCTTTATTGACTATGAACCTCAATAGATGGGATATTTCGATAGCGATTGCAATATTGCTTTGTCGTCATCATGATTTATCCACATCTCTCGTTCATTTTATAATAAATAAACTGCAACGTCTATATATTTAAATAAATATTAACTCGTTGCACATTTACAAACTCTTCGCGAGCAAGGGATCAATAATTAATAATTAATTTAATTATACAACTTCTCATTAATTGCTAATTAATTTAATTTAATCGTTACAACACCCCACCCCCCTTTAAAATTTCGATCAACCGTGAAAGCACGAGCATAACAAATAATTAATATTAATCAAATTATTAGCAGTGTTACGTCACGCTTTGATCGAAACTTCTTCAACTACACGAAAGGAGCGCGACATGAGTGACATTATACTGGGTGTCCCGGACTTAACGAATCAGTCGTTAATAGCAGATTCCTGAGATCATTTGGAGACGAAAAATAATATTCGAATAATAATTCGAAAATGTTGAGGAAGACTTCATAAAAATGTTCAAACTATTAACTACTGTCGCATCGAAGACACAACCTTATTTCGCTGCAGAACCCTATTTTTTATTTTATATTGATGCCTCTATCGATATCAACATTATCGCGCTGTACGTGGACCTTTTGGAGAACGTAAAGCGCTGATTGGTGATCTTTAATCTTTCGTAGCGCCGAAACTACATCTTTCTCGACATTTTGGTATTAAGATTTTCGTTTCCAAATAATCCCAGGAATCTACCATTAACGGCTGAGTCATCAAGTCTGGGACACCCTGTATATAAGAGGCGACGTTAAGAGAGAATTTTAATTTTAGATGGAATACATTATCGATTGCAAAACGAGCTTCAATTTACCGCACCTTGTTCTTCGAACACATTTATATTAATGAGAAAAATGTTCAAACTATTAACTACTGTCGCAGGATCCTACTTTTTATTTTATATTTATTATTATTTTATATTTTATATTTATTTTATATTTATCCCTCTATCGATAGCAATATTATCGCGCTGTACGCGAGCTCCTTTGGAGAACGTAACGCGCCGATTGGTGATCTTTAATCTTTCATAACGCCGAAACTACATCTTTCTCGACATTTTGGTATTAAGATTTTCGTTTCCAAATGATCTCAAGAATCTACCATTAACGGCTGATTCATCAAGTCTGGGACACCCTGCATATAAGAGGCGACGTTAAAAGGGAATTTCAATTTTAGATGGAATACATTATCGATTGCAAAACGAGTTTCAATTTATCGCACCTTGTTCTTCGAACACATTTATATTAATGAGAAAAATGTTCAAACTATTGACTACTGTCGCAGAATCCTATTTTTTATTCATCCCTCTATCGATAGCAATATTATCACTTTGTACGCGAATGTAACGCGCCGATTGGTGATCTTTAATCTTTCATAGCGCCGAAACTACATCTCTCTCGACATTTTGGTATTAAGATTTTCGTTTCCAAATGATCTCAGGAATCTACCATTAACGGCTGACTCGTTCAGTCTGGGACACCCTGTATAACGGAAAACGAAACCATCAAAGTCTCGTGAATAACTCTTCCCTCTCCCCCTCCGCTTCTCGATTAATCAATCTTCGAGGACAGATCGCGTTTTTGCTATCTGCGCATCGACATCGCTTTATCACGAATGACACAAGGAAGTCGGCGAACTCGTATTATATTCCCCGGAATCGGGTCGATCAAAACCGTCGTTGTACGACAATGTAACTGGAAACAGCAGGCATATTGCTGCTTAATAGATAGGATTATCGCAGCCGCTTAATCATCGCGGCCGCTGATGGCCGCTCGTCCGGCCTATTGGCATTTCGATCGAACATCTCGCGCAAAAGCACTCTACGCGGAGCCTGCCCACGTAATATCGGCGTTAGGTATTAGATGAGAATCCCCACGTCGCTTCACGAAGGATAAAGCGGATGAGAGCCAACTTGTCCTCTCGCGAAAAGATAGATCCCGGATGATGAGAAATTGTCGGATTTCCTATCCTTCTCATTCATTTGTTTTTTTTTTCACTATATATTTCATTTATATATTTTATCTTATACAAAGAAGAGAAATAATTAAGTGATATAATTAAGAAGGAAATTACTTCTCTTGCAAGAATAAAATAGGCAATGCAATTTTTCTTCTCTGTAAGGCTTTTCATTTTCGAAAAATTGACTTTGAAAATTAATATATTTATACACAATTTTTTATTAAGCTTGAATAATCTCTAAAAATACAATAATCCTTAAAAAGTGTAATTTATTTTGATATTTTATATACATAATTTTTTCAATAATTTAAATAAGTATAAATGGCTTTATTGAATAAAACATTGTATATTATTATTTATATATTAATTCTTTTTATATATTAATATTGTATATTATTAATTTATATATTAATAATAAAATAATTGCTATTAAAATGAATTTGGTGATATATGATTCAAGATCGTTAGACCTCATTTAAGCTTAAAAAAATATAAGTAATTATTTTTTAAAATTTAGTTTCTCTAAGTTTAATTTTCCAGAAAGAGATAAAAATCTCATACAAAAAATTGTCGACTTATTTTCTCAAAAAACTATTTTTTTACAATGTCTTTCGATTCATTCTGTACAGATGTAAGAGTTTGTCACATGTCGTTCACACTAAATAAAACCCGAGATAAAAATGAATCGATGCTTGCAATCTGTCATCCACAATCTCACATCGAGTCGAAATGATATTGATTGACTCACCAGATATTGAGGAACTTCTCCCGAACTTTCCGCTTCATGCTGTCACTCTTTCGACGATATTGCAATCTGCGGCAAGAATCCATATAGACGTCCGGAAGTTGCTTGTAAAGACCTGCGGAAGACAGCGATTTCCAGATTAAGCTCCTGAGAACTTTCACGTCTCGCTGTAAGAAGCTTGCGACGCAATCGTAAAGAAATATCGAGCCCGAGAAATGTCCATTTTTTTCCGAAAACTAACTTTACATCGCGCGATAGCATTTTATAAAGAGAATTTTACGCACTGTGAAAGTTAGGGTTGCACGAGATACCAAGATTAGTCTTGATATTGTCTTGTCTCGTTTTGAATTTCAAGACAAGATCAAGACAAGATTTTTAATTAGTTATCAAGACAATACCAAGACTAAGATTGTCAAAATTATTAATCTTGTCAAGATTATTGGTTCTCAAAAAAACTAAAATATTTATATTTGTAAATGAAAAAGAATCATTATATACGAATTTAAAAAAAATTTATTCAATAAAAACATTTATATTAATAAATTTAGAAATATTTAATATTAATACAATATAACATTTTTCTAAATTAGAAATCAAACTCGCAAATTTTAGACATTAAAGAATATTTCACTCAGGAAATTGATGCACATTAGTTCTTTGTAAAAATTTACTTTGTATCTGGTTCTATTTTTTGACATAGTCAGAGTTCCTATTGAGAAAAGTAAAAACTTTCTACTGGCATGGGCGAGGCAGTTGAACTTAAAATGTCTCGAGCCATTTTTGACAATGTGGGATAAATATGAACCTGATTTTTTTATCACTCCAAAATATTTATATCACATTTCCTTGGAGCCTATAAATAGTTATTAATTTCTGTTTTCCATGAAACAGTAAATTTTTTTTTTACGTAAATAGACGGCATTTATATCGATTACATAGTAATAATTATAATTGAAATATAATACAATAGTAACAATTATTTCAAATTTTGTTAAATATTATTTAAATAATTTTTTAATATTAGATAAAAAATTGTTAATAAAATCAAGACAAGATAATACAAGACGAGATTTTTGCTACCAATATTCACTCAAGACAAAATTTAAATTTTTCAAAATTTTCAATACCAATACAATATTTTTACGAATATTGTCTTGTCTTGGGTCTTGTGCAACCCTAGTTACCTTGTATATGTCTCAACTTTATGCACGCGCGCTTTTTTCACTCCAAAAAATGTTCTACTCTTTTTTTGGCAAAAATGTTGCGGCGAATCAAAAAAAAATGCACAAAAATAAAAGCGCGAAATTTCGACGATATAAAAAAATGTCGCGATTAATTTCGAATCAAGGTGATACTGAAAGGCCGAAATTAATGTGATCGTCAAGTTTTCCTCCACGCGCGGAGAACCACCCCACATATGAGCTCGGTCAGAAGCTGAAGATACCTGAAATAGCTGGAACGGTTTCCTGCATGGACAAATATTTATTCAGCGGCCGCACGATCCTCGCATACCGCTATTTATTCGTTCGTATATCTGTCACCGGCCTTCGAGCGGCCGGCCCCATAAAACTTTTCGCGGAATTTTTATATTTGACCGAGATGACCGAGACGATTCCATTGCATTTTGATGTAGATCTCGAATTCATATCGAATGTTAGAAAAATGTGCGGAAAGGGAAATCTCGAGGGAAAAATTTTTATTGCGGCGATTACATCGAAAGAAACATCACGATATTAATCCTCAAATACTGACCAATCGAAAGTTGGAAATTGATCAAAACATTGGAAAAAACACAACTCGTTTTAACTTAATACCTTCCCGATCCTCTGATCACGTTGTATGGTGTTTTCTATTTTTCTATTTATTTTATTTTATTTAATTTTATTTAATTTTATTTAATTTTATTTAATATTGTTCGTATTATTAAAACTGTCGTTTTTGAATGTATTGATAAAATTTATTTCGATACTATTGATACTAATTTGATAACCGCAATTATTGCTCGATCGTATTTAATTCTCTATTGAATTTAGGATTATTCATATATATTTAATTCGAATCGCGATAACTTTTTCAACTTCCGCTAATAGGATTACCGAGTTGCACGTGACAATCGAAATTTCAAGTGTTTTCATATTTTCGAATGTTGTCGAAAGCGAAGGATTTGCGATTTAGATTACATTAAATAAAAATATTCGCATTTCGTTTTTAATTTTAGCTTCGTTCAAATATAAAAATGTGTCAGTTATTCCGAAAAATATAAAAATGTGTTAATTATTGCCGAGAATAAAACATAAAAATATAATTAATTATTGCCGAGAACCGTAAATAAAGAAACCTAGAGAAGTAAACACATAGTTTAGCTTTTAGAGGAATTACTGTTGGGAAAAACTACTTAAATTAATGAAAACGCAAGTTCACTACTCTTTTTCCTTCTCTCTCTCTCATACAAACTTTTTCAAGCAAAAACATTTTATTTTAGCATTTTTAATAAATATTCGAGATGTTACGATGCCAAACTATATAAAACTACGAACTTAAATGCGTATCTAATGAATTAAAAGCGTAAGGAAAATATAACGAGAAAAAGAAAGTGAGTTCAAAGGTAAAACATTCGAAGAAAAGAGATCGATTTTGCGCGCCATTCAAACATATTTATCTTCAATTTCATTTCGCTTCGACTCTGCGCAATGTCATCAAGATTTTTTGTATTCGTATGGGATAGAAACAATGGCACTTTTTCCATTTCGATATCGGTCTAGTATCATCACAATGGCCCTCGAATTGAATGCGTTCGAAAAGAGCGCTATAAATCAATTTTAACAGTCGCGTACTTTGCTGTATTATGATGATAATGGACCCAAAGAGAGATTTGGAAGGAGAGCGAGAGAGAGAGAAGCTATTATTATGCGTACAATCATCGACAAATAATGATGGCAGAGAGCGCGTTTCATTTCGCTAATGTTCGCTATTTATGTCAAAAGTAAAATTGATATTAACGCGAATTTCCGTTTCGCTGAATTATTTTATTTATTTCGATACTGCCGCGGAATCCGATTATAAAATCGAGTTTCGACAAAACGATATCTGTATCGTGCCAAGTTTTGTCATTTCTTAAATCAATCATCAAGCTCGTCGAAAGAATCATTTTTATTATATTATAAAAAATTCTACAAAGAAAAAGTTGAAAGTAAATATATATTTTAAAAATACATTTTTAAATAAAAATAAATATATTAATTTTAAATAAATTAAAAAAAAATTAATTAAAAAAAATTAATTTTAATTAAAATTAATTTAAAAAAAAATTTTTAATATTATAAAATTAATTTAAAATTAATAATATAATTAATATAAAATTAATTAAAAAAAAAATTTTTTTTAATATTATAAAATTAATTTAAAATTAATATATAATTAATATATAAAATTAATTTAAAAAAAAAATTTTTTTAAATAAAAATAAATATATTGCATCAATCTCTCGTTAAAAACACCGCAAACGCTTTCAATTGAAACCACATTTTCACATCAAGATTATTTAGTAAAATCACTGAATCTCTAAAGTAAATCAGAAATAATTAATAAAGTTGTGGAGACGGAATGTTTTGAAAATAGGTCGCCCGAAACTTATGACAGAGACTTGCTTTGTATTTAAATATACGAGTACTTACTGAGCCAGTTCAGCTGATCGTTGTTCTCTAATTTGTTCTTGAAACTGTCCACTTGGCGTTTCAATTCTCGCAAAGCGAGGGAGGGTGTGGCGTATAAAGCTTCCTGATGCTCTCGCAGTTGCCTCTCTAGAGCCGCCACGCGCCTCTCCAGGGCCCAAAGCACCTCCGCTTCGATCACTGCCGAGGAAGCGGGATGCGCGCCAACGATCTTAAAAAAAAAAAGCGCAACCAGCTGTCATAAACGCGTAAAATGCATATTACACGCGTGTATCGTGCTCCAAAAATACTGATATCTCGTTCTCGCAACCCGATCGAACTGTATAAATTAACTCACCCATTCTTTCGTCCATCAATCTGTCTTTATAATCATACACAATTCGCGATAATCTTTTTATCTACGATTCTGTTGATATTATTAAAATAACCAGATGAAATATTGGAATAAAATTAAATTAATTTTGATCATATAGAAATTTCAAATGAAATTAGTTGAAATTTTAATTTTATAAAGTTGGAAATGAAAATTTTTTAATAATTTGGTCATTTTAATTACTTAATTAATTTATTATATTAATTTCAATTATTAATTGTATGAATTATTATTTAAATATTATTTAATTATTATTTAAATATTATTTATTATTTAAATATATTCTTATTATATGAATCGACTTTATAATTTTTATTCAAAAGTAACAAGAGAATTTTATAAACGCGCGTCGAACGCAATTTTAAAACACTTTTGAGATTT
This sequence comes from Camponotus fellah, assembly GCA_030586385.1. Taxonomy (NCBI): domain Eukaryota; kingdom Metazoa; phylum Arthropoda; class Insecta; order Hymenoptera; family Formicidae; genus Camponotus; species Camponotus fellah. The sequence goes on along the minus strand of JAPIVC010000290.1, from coordinate 182,629 downwards.
TCTCGGTTTAACAAGTAAAGATTGATGTGCTCATAAATATGTAAAGAATTGTATTTAGATAAGAGGCAACTTATGAGAGAGATAATCAAAGCTTCACCAAAGTTTTGCAATATAAACTCGTGATGCATTTTGCCGACAATATTGATTCACATCACACGCGCGATGAAGGTATAATAATTATGACAATGCTAGGCAAACTAAACATTTCATTATCCGAAAGTAAAACGCATTATACTCGCTTTTAAGCACGTGCTTCTTGACGTATATAATTATTCCAGTAAAAATTGGACGCTATGAGAATAAGAATTCACATGTCGAGCGAATTTTCGAACGAATATAACAAGAAATTCTTTCTATGTAACTTTCAGAAATCACAAAAATCATTTATTAAAAGCTATTAAAGTATTTCCGCAAAAATTATTACCGATTAAATTCAATGATTAAAAATAGCCACTTGATATGAACGAGTGTAAAATTCACAATTCAATAAATTTTGCACTACAAAATTAAACAAACACGCAAGATAAGACACGCGTTTCGAGTCGTAAGAATTTTCATACGTACATCTTTTATTTTTCGACCGTCCAAGTAAAACAATAAGTATCCTAGCAACCCACTATCCATTTGACTATCGTCGCATTGATACATAGAAACTATTTACGAAACTATTTACTAATTATGCTGCATCTAGAGATCCTCTAATAAGAGTGAACGCATATCTATGCAAAGACTCTAAATTTTAAATCTGTCAGAACTGCAATATTTTTGTGAGGTTTATATAAAATTAATTTAAAAAATTTTTCTAAGTAATATATGTCAAAATAATTTTTCATATTTATTATTTAAATAAAATAAAATTTATCATTATAATTTTATATCATTATAATTATTGTTATTTATAATATTAATTTTTTAATTTAAATAAAATTTATTATTATAATTTATATAATATTTCTTATATATTTTATCTATAAATAATAATGATTATTTATTTATAATATATATATATATATATATATATATATATATATATAATAAATAATTATAATATTTATTATTAATAAATATTTATATTCAATATAATTTATAAAATATAATTTATATTCAAAATAGGATTATTAAAATTTGAATACGAACGGAAGTTGCATAAAAATGGCGGACCAATTATTAGAGGGTCTCTAATTCGTACTAGTCGTTCAAAATAAATTTTACAAAGGACGTAGATCGAGGAATATAATTGATTTAAACGTAGCTTACCTGAAGAACGTAGGGCGTATCGGGCGTGTTCGGCGGTAGATGGGTCGAAATGTTGAGGAGCTTGTCTCCCTTGCGAAGCTTTACGATGTCCAGAGGTCCAGCCTCTGCCGCGCTTCTAAAGAGCTCTGTAAACACAAGACCGTAAATTCCCCTCTTATCCCAAGATTCATTCGCGAACGAGATCCTTCAATTCCCCATCGCTTTTAACGAACTCGAGAAATACAATACAATATAAAATAACGGCGTTTCTATCGCGTATAACGAAACGATCTCATCTCGATCCTTCCCGAATTAACCTCCGAACGACCCGAGATACCTATATTTTAAGGGGTTATAGTTAGTCAGCAAGTCGAAAAAAAACGTATTTTTGGGGAATTTAAAAAAAAAACTGTTAGGTATTTTTATTTCATTCGATTCTTTATCATAATATATATCTATCAAAGAAGTTTTCATAATTTTTTCAATTAAAAATATCGAGAAATGTAGACACAATAGCTATTTTCCAGAGACATCTTTTTTCGGAGGCGCTTGGCGGTGAGCAAGATTACTCGAAATTGGATCATCTGAAATAGAAAATTCAAAAGAATTTAGCTTTCGTATGAATTGATCTAGTTCGTGAACGAAGGGATTTTAATTTTGATGAAACCTTTTTTTTTATTAACAAAAGAACGAAAAGTTTTAACACAAAAAATTCGTATTTTTGCGTCAAACGTCTGTCACATTATCAAAAATCAATTTTTTTGTAAAATCCTTCGTTCGCGAACTAGATCAATTCATACGAAAGTTAAATTCTTTCGAATTTTTTACTTCAGATGATCCAGCTCCGAGTAATCTTGCTCATCGCCAAGCTTCGAAAAAAGATGATCTCTGGAAAATAGCTATTGTGTCTACATTTCTCGAGATTTTTAATTGAAAAAATTATGAAAACTCCTTTGATAGATATATATTATGCTAAAGAATCGATGAAATAAAAATACCTAACAGGTCTTTTTTAATTTCCCAAAAATACGTTTTTTTTAATTTCCCAAAAATACGTTTTTTTTTCGATTTGCTGACTAGGTATAACCCCTTAACGTTATTTACGATACCGGTTTACTTCCCGCTATTAATTCTCAGCCCGGTCGCTCTCTTGCAAAGGTGATATTAACTTTATTAAATGTTATACCGCCTGTCTCCCGATTTACTCGAGCTTCCCGACAACGAGAGCGCTAAAAATCACCCTCTCCTCCCTTTCCGACGACAAAATTCGCCCATTCGAATAATTCGCGAGCCCTTTCCGGTATATCGAGCGTTAAGGCATTGCTCGTGAGGGCATTGTATGCATGTTTTATTCATCCGTGGGGTGCAACGAGAGAGGAGGACGTGTATTACTGTATTTTATTCCCCCTGGTAATTACTATCGAAGCAACGCCGCCGGGACGACGACGGTAAATGCGTATCCATCGTCGGAAAGTTTCCGAATCAATTAAACAGCACGAATAGTCGGACCAGGATGTTAACTATCGCGACGACGGTTCGTTTTAATAAACCCGAGCGAGCCTGGAAATAACAAGCTGTGACGCAGATGCGTTATTCTTCGCTTAAGGGATTATGTCTGGTCATAAAAGTAAAAAAAAAAACAAAACTGATTTTTATGTGTTCATATTTTCTTGAAGTATATTGTATTGATTGAAAATATTTCCGAAAAATTTCAAATTAATCGGATGCAAATTGACGGAGTTGTAAGTGTATGTTTCATGAAGCGCCAGAATGTATAATTTTGTTTAAATACGATTATAAAGCTTCAGTTCTGATGTTTCGAGGGCTATCAAAGCGAATATATAAAGATAAAACTAAAATTATATGGGCCCGAAATAGATGATTCGGTGTAAATTGAAAAATCTGCATCTTTTATTCAAAAGTAAACTCGACACAAATCTTAAACGTGTTTTTCTCGAAATCACTTTTTCAAAGTCGGTGAGCAAGATATTTCGAAAACTATTACATCGATTTGCTTGAAATTTTACAGGCTTCTTCTACGTATAGAAACCTAGTAGATGAACGAAGGATTTTGTTTTTTAATGATTACTTTTATTTTACTTAATAAAAAATGAGCAATCTTTAAGTCGAAAAAGAATATTTTAGTGTCAAATGGCTGCCATTTTGTCCCAAAACAATTTTTCGATTAATCCTTCGTTCATCTACTAGACAATTTTATACATTAATTACAGTTTATCGAATTTTTGATATCAGATGAATCAACTTTGAACAGCATTGCTCATCGCGCAGCGTTTTTTAAAAAACAATATCCGGGAGAATAATTATAATTTTTCTTTTAATATTTTATTTTTAAAAAAATATAATAGCATCCTTAATATTTGTATTTTTGAATAAAAATTTAATTGTAAAAAAAAATTATTACTCGACACAAGTCTTAAACGCGTTTTTCTCGAAATCACTTTTTCAAAGTCGGTGAGCAAGATATTTCCAAAACTATTACATCGATTTGCTTGAAATTTTACAGGCTTCTTCTACGTATAAAAACCTAGTAGAACCAAGAATTTTGTTTTTTAATGATTACTTTTATTTTACTTAATAAAAAATGAGCAATCTTTAAGTCGAAAAAGAATATTTTAGTGTCAAATGGCTGCCATTTTGTCCCAAAACAATTTTTCGATTAATCCTTCGTTCATCTACTAGACAATTTCATACATTAATTACAGTTTATCGAATTTTTGATATCAGATGAATCAACTTTGAACAGCATTGCTCATCGCGCAGCGTTTTTTAAAAAACAATATCCGGGAGAATAATTATAATTTTTACATTTTTTAATATTTCCTTTTAAAAAAAAAATATAATAGCATCCTTAATATTTGTATTTTTGAATAAAAATTTAATTGTAAAAAAAATCATTACACTTTTCAAAAAAAAATTCCCAAACATCATACTTTTTTCGCTCTGTTGACTAGACATAACCCCTTAACACGTTTAATTTAAAGTGTATAAATAATACAATTATATTTTCCCCTCTGAATTAAAGAAGAATCTGTAGCAGAATACAGTTTAACGGACATTTAACTTAATTAAAAACATTTTATCGCGCGGAATTAATTTTGCCGCTTTAACGTTTATCGAAATAAATCGCTTCTAAATTCGTCGAGACGAATTATACACGACATCGCACACAAATCTCTCTCAAAATAATCTGCCACACATCCGGAGCAAAGTTTGCATCGCTGCGAAGAATAACACCGCGAAAGCTACGTAAAAATTCATTGAATAAATGATACAATCTGCGCCATTCCTGTCTCTCTTATTTTAGCGCAACTGCAGTAGCTTGAAATATTGAAAAGCGCAGCGAGAGTAGAGTGTTCGGCTTCAAATTTAAATAGCCGGCAACTGACCAAGCTAATGAATGAATTTCCGCATTTTATGCCCGGCGATGAAAAACGTAGGATAAATAGAACGTGATTATGCTATTCTAATTATCGTGCTAATTACGCGCGACATCAGGTCGATAAATTGCGACCGATAATTGCGACCGATATACGAGGTGTTCCACAAGAAGCGAACTCTAGAATGTGTTCTAGAGAAAAAAAAATTCAGATGATATCGACTACAGATCACTACAGAATTTGATTCAGTTATGGAGATACGAAGGATCATAATTTAAATTCCTGTCAGTAACGCTGAGCCTGACTCATCACTTCCCGGCTTATTTTTTACGAGGTTATTTAAAGTTTCGTATATATTAGTGAAGAGCAGACCCGTCAACTGTTAGTTGACAGAACAGTAGAAGCCACAGGTAGTATTTCCATTCTACACACTGAGAAAAATCGTTTGATTGTACCAACAAGATATATGATTGAAGGCATTTTGATTGAAATCAAACAAGAGTTTCTAGTTATCATGATAAGACTCGATTTTTTATAACTAGAACGTTTAATAGATTTTACTATAAGGATTTAGTTTGTATTTTCTGGTTGGATATAAAATTTTTTGCTACATTAATTTCTTTGCTTGCTGCTGGCTTAACTTAACTCGTATTCAATATTTGCCATAAAATGTATATAAAGAACTAGTATTAACATTAAATTCAAAGTATATTTTTTTTCTCTTACGAGCAGTAGTGCCAGAAAGAGAACACTAGCTCTCTAATTGTGTGTGTTTGAGCTGCATCCTCTTCTTGCATCACTGTTTATCAGTTTAATTTCTAACAAACTGAATTTAAAATAATTTATTCAATAATCTGGATTGAATTTATTCAATAATCTTGTTGGAATTCAGAATACTAAACAGACTTTTGAGATTAGATGGAAAAAATTTTAGACGACTTGGTGCTAATGAGTTTTAATATTATTAACCAGAAAATTTGATAAATTTAACAGGAAGAAATTAATCAGATTCATCTGGTAATTCCTACAAGAATTCTGGTTCGTCCATTTTCCAACAGACATACTGATTGAATCTACCAGAATTCTAATTAATGTAATCAGATTTTTTCTCAGTGTGCGAATTAAAAATTTAGATATGATAAATTTAAATTTTTTAAATTTAAATTTGTTAGAAAAATAATTTATCACGATATGAAAACAGATTTTGTAAGAGAGTAGCATTTAGAGATTAAAAAATAATCGCAAAATTTATATCCTCAAAGTATTTTCATTGATAAATTTAAAATATTTTATATTTTAAAATTAAGTATATTGTTACACATACTATTAAGAATTCTTATAAATTAAATTCAATAAATTTTAAAATATTAAAGCGTGTGATAAATATTATTAAACTAATCATTAACAAGAAAATTTGGTAAATTTAACAGGAAGAAATTAATCAGATTCATCTGATAATTCCTATAAGAATTCTGGTTCGTCCATTTTCCAACAGACATACTGATTGAATCCACCAGAATTCTAATTAATGTAATCAGATGTTTTTCTCAGTGCAAGCTTGTCGGTTTCCTCGCGAGACACCCTATAGAATCGTGGCGTTTTCGCGATGATAGTCGATGTCTGTCGGCGATACCATTCAAATAGCGGCATGGATCGATAATTGATCCTGAATAATGCATCTTAGTGTATAGCGACAAGGAAAGAAGAGCGGAGGAAGGGGGGGAGGAAGGGCAATGGGGGTCAAAAACCCGCACGTGATGATTTCGATGCAAAATGCATGTCCCGTTCTCGTATGAAAAATGAAAGGACGGCGAAACAACGTCGCGCGGTCATTTATAAAAGAGCTCTCTCTCTCTCTCTCTCTCTCTCTCTCTCTCTCTCTCTCTCTCTCTCTCTCTCTCTCTCTCTCTCTCTCTCTCTCCTTCTCTCTCTCTCTCTCCTTCTCTCTCTCTCTCTCTCCTCCCTTCGGCTCGTCCCCCGGAGAAACTAACGTTTCTCTCTCGCCGGGGATGCAATAAAAATATTCCGAGCGTTCGCCTCCTCCTTCCCCTCTGCGCGAGAAGGAAACGCGGGGGCGCGTGTAACGAAACACGAGGAATCATCGTATTTCACGATTTATCTGCTACCGGGGAGGTTGGTTGAAATGGCACACCTCGCCTGTCGCGAATTCGTTCCGTTTTACGCGCGAACTTTACGTTTACGAGGACGTGGCAAGCACTTTGCGCAATTTTACCGCCGATATAGAGTCTCGGCAAAAGGAGAAATATCCGCGACGAGGAGCAAGCGTTATCGATTATCCCTCCCCCCGTAGATTTTTCCGTTTCCACTTTTAACAACAATCGTTTGTCGATGACTCGCGCTCGAGCTCGTCGGCGACTGAAACACAAACGGTAAGGCTATATTCGGTGCCGCTGAAATTTGAATAAAGACCTTTATCGCGCGTTCGGATTGTTCATTCCCTCCCTCCCATCGTAGTCGAATGAGCTATTATCATAACGCGATTATAACGATATTTGCATTATTCCGTTCCAAGCAAGGCGAATTAGCATTCTGAATTATTTCAATTATTAATTTAATCGAGTAACTGGTTTAATCGTTAATAGCAAATTTTATCCAAGCGATTTATAGATATTATTTTTTATTTAAATATAAAAATTTATAAAATTTATAAATATAGAAATTAAATATAGAAATTATTTTTTATATAAAAAAAAGATTTTTATATATTCGGTTTATACGGCGGAAAAATTTATTATTTCGCGATTGAAAGAAAATAACAATCATGTGTATACAAAATCAATACAGATCATCGAAAATAATTATTTGGATCTTGTTTATTTATTTAAATATTTATAATTTTATACATATTTTTTTCGCGAAAATGTGCAAACACAAAGGAAATATTTATTTGAGATTTTTTTGCAACAATTGGAAATTACTGAAAGAGAAAAATAATTAAAAAAATATAAAAGAATTCTGATTTAAAGTGATATTTAAATTTTTTAAACTTGCGTTCCTATTCCATATATTTGCATTATATTTCTGGTATTATTTCAAAGTTTTTTTGTAATATATCAAATGTTATGTAATAAAATAATAATTCAAGAATCGTCAAATTATCGCATTTATCTAAAAAATAATCATTTAATATGCTAATCTATAAAATTAACTAACGTGCTTTAATAAAATGTGAACAAAAACGAGACTACAATCCATATACGGAATGAAAATAATAGATATTAAAACATTTTATCGCGCACAAGATAAGCTAAATAACTATCTCATTATTCATCAGTTATTTAAAATCTCTAATGAAAAATATATCTATTAAAATATATCTATTAAAATTTAATCTCTTAAAATGTTAATTTCGTATTTAATCAAGTATTTAATTAATTGAATATTTAATTAAGAAATAATTAATGAAATATTCAAAATACTTTATTAATGAATATAATACATATTAAAACATTTTATTGCGCACAAGATAAGATAAACAACTACCTCATTATTCATCAGTTATTTTTAAAATCTCTAATAAAAAATATAAAATTTAATCTAAAATGTTAATTTCTTATTTATCAAGTATTTAATTAATTGAATATTTAATTAAGTAATAATTAATGAAATATTTAAAATACTTTATTAATTATAGGAGGACTTAAATTAACATAAATATGGATTTTAATTAACACAAACACATTAATTCACATTAATCTAGAAAATTATTACCTGGAAAAAAATAGATTTATTATTTATTGAAAATATGTTATTTCGCCTCGTGAAAAATAATAATGGTAATCGTTCGATGCTCTTTTTTAATAACATTTTTTCATCAACAGACAAAACAGAATACAGAAAATTTTATAAAACAACCGTAGCATTGGTGAAAAATATGTCGATAACATCTTGCTAATAATCGTAACCTTCCCAAGCCGCCAATCGGACCGCGTCCGATTCATGTTGGAATTATAGCCGTGGGTATGAGGAATGTTGAAACGCATAGCGCGAATGCAGCGCGTGTCCACCACGCCCACGTATATGAATTCGAGACGCTAATTGAACCTGAAACGATTGTTTGCATTGTCGGTCTAGGCGGCAGCGAGAGCAACATGCATAAAATGGATCGAAAGCGCAACAAAATTCATTGTAAATATCACTCGCGCGCGATTGTCCACTAGAAAAATCTTTCTTTTTTTTTTTTTTTTAATCGTATGACACGTGTCGATGGAATTTACCTTCCCTTCTACCTCACAATGCAGTTTTGATTGAAAAGCTTCTAAAAAAAAAAAATAAATTAAATAAATTCTATCCTGCACCCGGCGATCGTGACGTCGTTTCCGACTTCTCATATTGCACGGTAAATGTATTAAATTTTCAGCTGGTGTTTACGTGAAAATTTTTTTATAAAAGCTTAGATATTTCAGATAATAAAAATTTTGATATTCAATTTTATTAATATTATTAATATATTTATTATTAATATATTATTAATATATTAATATTATTAATATATTTGATTAATTTAATTAATATTAATATCCGCAATAGTTCTTCAATAGTTTCTTATATTATTTATTAGGGGTAGTTTTTTTTTTTTTCAAGATTCGCAAGCATTTTTTTAAATTTTTACCAGCAAAATTATTCTTGAAAGATTTTCGCATACATAATAAAATTGATATTCTTCATCAACGTGTATCGTAAACAAAGCAATATTACTAAAATAATGTAATTTTAATTATATGTATAAACTGTGAGAACAATAATATTTGCTTAATGCATGCATTTTCGTGATCAAAGTTTGTTTAGTCCTTGCAAAAAAATAACCATATTGCAATAAACAAATTTTTACTGTACAATGCATCATAATAAAAAAAACAAATATCTATTTTTCATGTATAAAAGAAAAAAAGAGAAGAGAGAATTGGTTCCATTTTATTTTGATGTGACGTGTAATATCGCATATTGCGCAAAAAAGCGGTTCTAGTTTTTTAATCTCTCTTTATTTAATATCGACATAATCGTACAGTGGGACAAAGGAATTGATTAAATTTTCCCGATTCCAGTCGATTCGCCTAAATAATTCTCCGTCCATTCAATCGCGCTCCCTCCCCCTTCGATTCTCCCGGTCGGTGATTCGTTTTGTCGTAAAAACGCCCGAACATCCCAAGTACTACGAGCATGATTGCAGAACAGTCGCGTGCTTGCTTTTTCCATGGCACTTAAACGTTTTACGAGCGAGCCATCGAATTTTCGTTCGCCTCGAGTGGCGCCGATCTGGCCGGTCTAAACCCCTTTTTTCTCCCTGTCCGCCCACGCTTTCGCGACTTCACCCCCTGACGGGTTGCGATTTACATGATAATGTACTTACTCGCGTTTGAAGAGGGAAGCGATCTCTCTTGCGCGTAAAAAAGGGTAAAAAGAGCCGGCCAGCAAATAATATTCGTTGAATAAAAACATTCCTTATGATATTCTTGATTTTTTAAATTTAGTATACAATGCACCATAATAAAAAAACAAATATCTATTTTTCACGATTTGTAAAATAAATTTTCATCGCTAACGTAATTCAAATATTAATATCAAAATTTTCTTAAATATTTCTTTTTTATCTCTTTTATTTATTTTTCAAATTATTCGCTATTCAATTTCTGTTATACTGCTTGTCAAAAGAGGCTGGAAAGAAAAAGAAGCGCTAGGGTTGCACGAGATATCAAGATTAGTCTTGATATTGTCTTGAATTTCAAGACAAGATCAAGACAAGATTTTTAATTAGTTATCAAGACAATATCAAGATTAAGATTATCAAGATTATTAATCTTGTCAAGATTATTGGTTCTCAAAAAAAACTAAAATATTTATATTTGTAAATAAAAAAATCACTATATACGAATTTAAAAAAATTTTATTCAATAAAAACATTTATATTAATAAATTTAAAAACATTTAATATTGATACAATATAACATTTTTATAAATTAGAAATCAAACTCGCAAATTTTAGACATTAAAGAGCATTTCACCCAAGAATTGATGCACATTAGTGCTTTTAAAGATTTACTTTGTAATCTGGTTCTATTTTTTGACATAATCAGAGTCCTACTGAGAAAAGTCTTTCTACTGTCATGGACGAGGCAGTTGAACTTAAAATGTCTCGAGCCATTTTTGACAATGTGAGATAAATATGAACCTGATTTTTTTATCACTCCAAAATATTTATATCTGCACATCTCTTGGAGCCTGCAAATAATTATTAATTTCTGTTTTCCATGAAACAGTAAATGTTTTTTTATGTAAATAGATGGCATTTATATCGATTACATAATAATAATTATAAAATATAATACAATAGAAATAATTATTTCAAATTATATTACAAAAATTATGTTAAATATTATTTAAATAATTTTTTAATATTAGATAAAAAATTGTTTATAAAATCGAGACAAGACAATACAACACGAGATTTTTCCTACCAATATTTATCAAGACAAGATTTAAATTTTTCAAAATTTTCAATATCAATACAATATTTTTACGAATATTATTGTCTTGAGTCTTGTGCAACCCTATCGCTAACTCAAATTACTATCGTAATTCAAATATTAATAAAAATTTTCTTAATCAAAATTTTCTTGAATATCCCTTTTTTATCTCTTTTATTTATTTTTCAAATTATGCGCTATTCAATTTCTGTTACACTGCTTGTCAATAAAAGAGGCGCTGTTACACTGCTTGTCAATAAAAGAGACTGGAAATGAAAAGAAGCGCATATAATAATACCTAAGCTATTCCAATATGTACGATATTTATTACTAATGTCACAATCTCATTTTAGTAACACGCAAATCTTTAAAACATTCAAACGCGCTCGGAATTCGGGCTTGCTTAACGAAGTCGAAAATCCGTGTTTTGCACGAAGCTGAACAATATCGGGTCATTGATCATGCAATTGACGATTCGGAGGTGAAACGAATGGCCATTACTCAAACCTCAGTCGATCCCGATACAGTCAAGCGAACATTGATTGGGAAAAAAAAAATATCCGTCGTTGAAAAAGCCAAAGTTCTGGCTATTCTTTCATTTTTTATTTGACCTTTTCGGAGAGAATATATCGCAAATATATCACAGGTTCTCTCGCGTATAATGTCAAGACTCATGAGCGTGAGAAGGACGAGTGACATTCGACAATAAATGCTCGGCAAAATGGAAAGAGTGAAAAACGCTGGTCGTTTTTTTCCTTCTGCGGTGAAGGAAAAAAAAAAAAGGGAGAGAATCGGACAAGAGGGGCGAAACCGAATATATATCGCGCGCGCATTTTTTCCCCTATTCTCCCTTTTCGAGAGAAAAATACGCGACAAAACGAGATATTGATCCGCTTGTATCAAGTGTTTATTGGTCACTATTACTCTTGTGACGCTTTAATCGGGTTACTGCAGCATATTTTTTTCGCAAATACCGCGTTTCCTTTATTGCTGGAAAACCAATATAGACAACTTTGAAAAAAAAAATAAATAAAAAGTACACATGTCCTTGCGCTGAAGAGAAATATCGCGATTTGATCAAAGATTAAAAAGTCCTTCGCTTCCATTCATCTTTCATGCATTACTCTTACTTGTTTAATAATTGTAACTGCAAGTAAAAAACTTTTATATAAGAAAAATAAATATTTTATGCATTATATATATGTGTAATTTCACACAAAATATTCAACATTCGTGTTCAATTTAAAATAATAAAAATAATATATTTGTATAATTTTATAATTATATTTATAATTATTTTATTATATGCTAATTTTATAATTAGGGTTGCACAAGACAATATTCGTAAAAAATATTGTATTGGTATTGAAAATTTTGAAAAAATTAAATCTTGTCTTGGTCTTGAGTAAATATTAGTAGCAAAAATCTCGTCTCGTATTGTCGTATCTCGATTTTATTAACAATTTTTTATCTAATATTAAAAAATTATTTAAATAATATTTAACATAATTTTTGTAATATAATTTGAAATAATTATTACTATTGTATGATATTTTAATTATAATTATTACTATATAATCGATATAAATGCTGTCTATTTACATAAAAAAACATTTACTGTTTCATGGAAAATAGAAATTAATAACTATTTACAGGCTCCAAGGGAATGTGCAAATATAAATATTTTGGAGTGGTAAAAAAATCAGATTCATATTTATCCCACATTGTCAAAAATGGCTCGAGACATTTTAAGTTCAACTGTCTCGTCCGTGTCAGTAGACAGACCTTTCTCAATAGGAATTCTGACTATGTCAAAAAATAGAACCAGATTACAAAATAAATCTTTAAAAGCATCAAAATTCCTGGGTGAAATGCTCTTTAATGTCTAAAATTTGCGAGTTTGATTTCTAATTTATAAAAATGTTATATTGTATTAATATTAAATGTTTTTAAATTTATTAATATTGTATAAATGTTTTTATTGAATAAAATTTTTTTAAATTTGTATATAGTGACTTTTTTCATTTACAAATATAAATATTTTAGTTTTTTTGAGAACCAATAATCTTGACAAGACTAATAATCTTGACAGTCTTAGTCTTGGTATTGTCTTGATTGAACTAATTAAAAATCTTGTCTTGATCTTGTCTTGAAATTCAAGACAAAATAAGACAATATCAAGACTATTCTTAGTATCTCATGCAACCCTATTTATAATTATTCATAATTATTTAATTATATATATAATTTTATAATTATTTATAATTATTTAATTACATACATATATTTTAATGCATCCTACACAACATCATAATTCATGCATGTGTGTCGCAAAATATCATAAAAAATAATATTATAAATAGTAATAATGCTAATATAGAAAAAATACTTCTGTGACATTTCTCGTGTAATGTTATTTTTCATTTTCAAAAGTGCGTGACGCGAATCGTATAATGCAAAAAGCCAAGATTTAACGGCAACCCCTTCATCACGATTTTGGAATTCGTCGAGCGCTTTACCCCGCTTAAGCAGAGATACCTCGAATAAGTTATCTCACCTCTCTTGTGAAATATCTGCCTCAATGAGGGCCGGCAAACGTGCTCGGATTACGTGAATAAGTAAAGCTTTCGCTTGCGGAAACTTATCGCGGACTTACTCGCGTCGTAAAACTGAGGGAAAACTGAATTCTTTCTTGCGTACGTTCGCAACTAAACCGGATCTGGGGATAATAATCCCGGCAACGGTATTTAAAAAACATAGGTACGTGCTTTTGACGAACCCTGTGTATTTTATAAACACAAAACGGACGGTGTGTTATTTTCTTATAAGAGGAACACGTTATTTCGAGATGTAGTGTGTGCGGTTTTTTCTTTTTTTTTCTTTTTTTTATAATTTTGAAAGCTTCATAAGGTCGCGAGCTTAAGGATTAAACTCTAGAAGATTATTATTTAAACTTTGTATAAAGAATCTAATGCACATCTCTTTCTTGCATAAAGGTTAAGCATCCTTTAAGCGCTTGAGAAGCATCGATATAGATCCTAAGCGATAATAGATATTTCTGGAACTATCTCAGGGAGTCTGTGCACCAGTCTCTCGTACATAAGAGAGAGTTGAAGAAATTCAAGCCGCTTGGAACGCAAATCGCGACGCAACCTCGAGCGTCAAAAGGTTGAACGGATGAGTCTTAAATTAGACTCACTGAACGTAGTGTAAAGGTCGCGGGAAGGAAAGAGACAGAGAGATCGCAAGGGCTGCTCGATTGATAAGTTATAAGAATTTGAATGCGCGATTGATTGCCAGCAAATCGCTCTGCCAATCAGCTTCGAGGTCCAAGGATCAATGATGTGAAGCGCTTTAAGCATCCTTCCGAATCGTATCGTAATTAAATCTAATAATATAGAGTTGCACAAGACTCAAGACAAGACAATATTCGTAAAAATATTGTATTGAAAATTTTGAAAAATTTAAATCTTGTCTTCGTCTTGAGTGAATATTGGCAAAAATCTCGTCTTGTATTATCTTGTCTCGATTTTATTAACAATTCTTTTATCTAATTAAAAAATATTATATTAAAAAATTATTTAAATTTATCTAATTAAAAAATATTATATTAAAAAATTATTTAAATAATATTTAACATAATTTTTGTAATTTAAAATAATTATTATTATTGTATTATATTTTAATTATAATTATTACTATGTAATCAATATAAATGCCATCTGTTTACATAAAAAAACATTTACTGTTTCATGGAAAACAGTAATTAATAACAGAAATTAATAACTATTTACAGGCTCAAAGGGAATGTGCAGATATAAATATTTTGGAGTGGTAAAAAAATCAGGTTCATATTTATCCCACATTGTCAAAAATGGCTCGAGACATTTTAAGTTCAACTGCCTCATCCATGCCAGTAGAAAGACTTTTCTCAATAGGAACTCTGACTATGTCAAAAAATACAACCAGATTACAAAGTAAATCTTTAAAAGCACTATTAATGTGCATCAATTTCTGGGTGAAATGCTCTTTAATGTCTAAAATTTGCGAGTTTGATTTCTAATTTATAAGAATGTTACATTGTATTAATATTAAATATTTTTAAATTTATTAATATAAATGTTTTTATTGAATAAAATTTTTTTAAATTCGTATATAGTGATTTTTTTTTCATTTACAAATAAAATATTTTAGTTTTTTGAGAACCAATAATCTTGACAAGACTAATAATCTTGACAGTCTTAGTCTTGGTATTGTCTTGATAACTAATTAAAAATTTTGTCTTGATCTTATCTTGAAATTCAAAACAAGACAAAGGAATATCAAGAATAATCTTGATATCTCGTGCAACCCTATAATATATGCAGTGTTAGATTAGAACCGATAAATATATATCGAATTGGAAAAATAATAATATGTATAAATTGTATAATAATACATATAAAATATAAAATAGAAGTGAGGGTACATTTCATGGAGATACAATTCGCTTCGACGATAAATGTCATATCGTGTGGAATATTTTAATTTAAAAATAAAAATAATACTATTATACGCATCTTTCATAAAATACTTTTGCCAATTTCATAATTCATTATTAATGTCAGCACATAAAATAGAGAGGATTTTTATTATTTTTGTTATACATATATATATATTTCCCTCTGAAAAGAAATCTATTGTTTGACGAATTAGATTTCCTGGCATTTATTTCAAGCTTAATTTAATTCATTGAAGCAAATGTACCTTATATTTTCCCTTCATATAATAATAAATTTTTGTGAAATTTTTACGAGGAATATATGTGAAAAAGTTCTTGGATATCGCCATAACTGATTTAATTAACATAATTGTGGGGCGCACATATTTTTAATGTTATCGCCATAACTGATTTAATTAACATAATTGTGAGACGCACATATTTTTAATGTACATGTAGCTAATACTTTAGTAATATTATTACTATTCGTCAGTAAAATTATTATTACTGGAAAATGTGCACTTAAAAAAAGATTTCGAAAATTCATTCGCGAAAGATACAATCACATACTGAATGTGAATTAAAATTTAAATATATCAGTATATTTTTCCATTCGGGCAAAAAGCGCGGTTTGATTAACAACTGAATTAAATGTCCGTTTGTCAAAAGCTTGTATAATCGAGTTCTCCGATCAGTACATCGAAATAAAGTAGCGAATTTCAAATTAAAAACTCCACAATTATCTCTTTTATTTGCGCACGTTGAAAACTTCATAAATGCTTTATCAAAAATTCCTATGTAATAATATTAATATATTAACAATAAAAAAAATGAGCTGCAAAAATTTCGACAAATCTGCATTAATAAGATCTTCGTCGTTGCTTCAATTATATGCATCTTATGTATGTAAATTAACGAATTCTCTCTTATAAAAAAATAATAGAAAACATTTTATCATCCCCGAATTTACGTGATTTGACAACAGCTCGAGGAACGCGCGTTTTTGTTATAAAAACATAGGATTCCAAACCTTACGATCGGTTTACATGCGACAAAATGCTGTCAGATTCGCACGATACGAAGTGAAATAAGGCATACACAAGAGGGAAGGGTGAAACGACGTGGGAGAAGGGAGGGGAAAGCTATCTTCTGACCGTCGATTGGCAGTAATAGGATAATGAATCGTGAATCATAAACGTACGGCGGACGATTATATTTTTATTGTGACCCACGCTCAATTTATTCATTATTTTGTTGAGGCCAATATCATTGGGGCGAGGTGTAGAACGCGCTATCGCCGTCGGAAGGCGTTTGTTCGAGATGTTAGCGACATCCTATGGGTACCATCTTGATCAGAAGACCGCGACAAGAATATTTATCCGACTTTTTTCTCGGAAATCTATCCAATTTTTCAGAAAATTTTTACATCATCATCTCTAAATTAAACGTGCAATTATTTATTTCATAATGGAATTCGCGAATAAAGATTTTTTTTGTGGAAATGTAAATGGTACGTATGAAATATTTTCATAAAATAATTCTTTAAGGTTTTTTCATTCAAAGATTTAGAATTTTAATAATATATGCTTTTCTGATTTAAATTTAGTACTCAAGAATTTTATATGGTGGCAAATCTATTAATGATTATCACAAAATATGTATCAAATAAATAGAATTTTAAAAATCCACGTTGTATTTAAATATACAGGGTGAGCATTTTAATTAACGCACGCAATTATTTCGGAAACAAAGCATTTTAGAGAAAAATGTTTCAGATAAAAGTTTTATGGTTTCGAGGGGGCCATAAGATGGTATCATTGGTTTGACCTTGAAGAGTCATTTAAAGGGCACGTGAAGGCCATTTCAATTTTTTTAAATGGCATCCCCTATTTTTTATTACATATTCTTGTAGCTGGCCTCGAGAGCTTTCCAAAACACTATAATTAAATGTTTTTCCATTAAGTGCTTTTCGAGTTATGAGGCTTGAAATCATTTCTTAATTTTACATAAACCATAAAATATCTTGTAAAATATTCATTTTTCGATTATCTTACCTTAATACTTTTATGTACAAAATAATGAGAGGAATAAATTGGTGTAAAGAAAACATACAGTTGTTTCTAAGAAAAATTATGGAATTGTTAATTGCAAATTACATATTTCTTCTTCGAAACAACTATGTTTTTTCTTTACACTAATTGATTCCTCCCATTATTTTTTACATAAAAGTATTAAGGTAAGATAATCGAAAAATGAATATTTTACTAGATATTTTATCATTTATGTAAAATTAAGATATTATTTCAAGCCTTATAACTCGAAAAGTACTTAACGGAAAAACATTTAATTATAGTGTTTTGGAAAGCTCGAGGTCAGCTACAAGAATATGTAATAAAAAAAGAGGTGCAATTTAAAAAATTGAGGTGGCCTTCACGTGACCTTTAAATAACTCTTCAGTGTCAAACCAATGATACCATCTTATAGCCCCCTCGAAACCATAAAACTTTTGTCTGAAACATTTTTCTCTAAAATGCTTTGTTTCCGAAATAATTGCGTGCGAAACGTTAAGATTAATTAAAATGGCTCACCCTGTATATAATAAAATATTTAAAAAACTACCTGCAATTTTTTAAATAAAATCTTATATCTAAATAAAATCTTACAATATTAATCTTACACATTTTATTCTCATATTTAGTCACGGACGGTATCGAGAGAGACGATTTCAATTATCTATAATAACACATTGAAATTAAAAAAAAATATCAATCGCGCAAAATAAAATATTTATACAAGTCAAAAATGGCATCAATGTATTATTGACGGATAAAAACCCAATCTTTGCTAAAATAATAGAATCGCAAGCAGACGCGACGCGATAAACAGATAAATATGACGCAGAATGACGCGATATTGTTTCCGCCTGTTCGTGTCCCGACTTCTTCATTCGCGAGAGATAAATGTAACTTTCAACAGCGGGAGAAATTGAGTTTCGCACGCGCCCGATTCCTGCAAATGGGTGTCGTGCCGCGCGACAAATCCGCGTCCCATCCCGTACATTCCGGAAGCGAATCCCGGAAGCGGTTCCGCCACCGATAATTCCGAGCGGCACTCGATTTCCGGAACTTCGTCCGAACTTCGTTCCGGCGACGAGACTCGACAGCCGGTAAAATTCTCGCGAATAAAAAACGTCGATGCGACAACGTCTATATTTCTCGTAAAACTTATGAATTTATTATATAATGAAAAATAATTTTTTCAAAATTGAATTGTCGCGAATAAAAATCTATTCGTATGTCGCAAAAAGTTCGTATCGTATTTGTATACTTTCAGAAATTTTATTTGAGTAATTTTATTTGGATAATTTTTGAAATTCCTGTGATTTAATATTTGAATATGAATTATTAATTTAATTATTAATTTTCATTTGTTAATATTCTACTTATTTGATACATATTTTATGATAATCATTAAAAAGATTGATAAAATTTTTGAATATTAAATTTAAATCAGAAAATAATATAAGCATATATCATTAAAATTCTAAATCTTTAAATAAACTTTTGCCTTAAAAAAATATTCTATGAAAATATTTCCCATGTACCATTATATTTACACCAGCACAATCTTTTTTCATTTGTTATTAATTATAAATTAATGAATTTATTATATAATGAAAAATAATTTTTCCAAAACTGAATTGTTGCGAATAAAAATCTATTCGTATGTTGCAAAAAGTTCGTATCGTATTTGTGTACTTTCGGAAATTTTATTTGAGTAATCATGTTAAAGATTGACAGTTTATGCATTTGAAATTATTTTATATTCACCGATATATACAAAGATTATTAAAACATGGATCATTTTCGAAAATATGTTCTGTGATTTAATGTTTGAATATGAATTATTAATTTAATTATTAATTTTCATTTGTTAATATTCTATTTATTTAACATGTTTTATAGTAATTAAAAAGATTGATAAAATTTTATTTATTTGATAAATATTTTATGGTAATCATTAAAAAGATTGATAAAATTCTTGAATATTAAATTTAAATCAGAAAAGCATACATCATTAAAATTCTAAATCTTTGAACAAACTTTTGCCTTAAAAAAATATTCTATGAAAATATTTCACATGTATCATTATATTACACAAGAAAAATCTTTTTTCATTTGTTATTAATTATAAATTAATGAATTTATTATATAATGAAAAATAATTTTTCCAAAATTGAATTGTCGCGAATAAAAATCTATTCGTATGTCGCAAAAAGTTCGTATCGTATTTGTATACTTTCAGAAATTTTATTTGAGTAATTTTATTTGGATAATTTTTGAAATTCCTGTGATTTAATATTTGAATATGAATTATTAATTTAATTATTAATTTTCATTTGTTAATATTCTACTTATTTGATACATATTTTATGATAATCATTAAAAAGATTGATAAAATTTTTGAATATTAAATTTAAATCAGAAAATAATATTTATAAGCATATATCATTAAAATTCTAAATCTTTAAATAAACTTTTGCCTTAAAAAAATATTCTATGAAAATATTTCCCATGTACCATTATATTTACACCAGCACAATCTTTTTTCATTTGTTATTAATTATAAATTAATGAATTTATTATATAATGAAAAATAATTTTTCAAAACTGAATTGTTGCGAATAAAAATCTATTCGTATGTTGCAAAAAGTTCGTATCGTATTTGTGTACTTTCGGAAATTTTATTTGAGTAATCATGTTAAAGATTGACAGTTTATGCATTTGAAATTATTTCATATTCACCGATATATACAAAGATTATTAAAACATGGACCATTTTCGAAAATATGTCCTGTGGTTTAATGTTTGAATATGAATTATTAATTTAATTATTAATTTTCATTTGTTAATATTCTATTTATTTAACATATTTTATAGTAATCATTAAAAAGATTGATAAAATTTTATTTATTTGATAAATATTTTATGGTAATCATTAAAAAGATTGATAAAATTCTTGAATATTAAATTTAAATCAGATAAGCATACATCATTAAAATTCTAAATCTTTGAACAAACTTTTGCCTTAAAAAAGTATCCTATGAAAATATTTCACATGTACCATTATATTTACACAAGAAAAATCTTTTTTCATTTGTTATTAATTATAAATTAATGAATTTATTATATAATGAAAAATAATTTTTTCAAAATTGAATTGTCGCGAATAAAATCTATTCGTATGTCGCAAAAAGTTCGTATCGTATTTGTATACTTTCAGAAATTTTATTTGAGTAATTTTATTTGGATAATTTTTGAAATTCCTGTGATTTAATATTTGAATATGAATTATTAATTTAATTATTAATTTTCATTTGTTAATATTCTACTTATTTGATACATATTTTATGATAATCATTAAAAAGATTGATAAAATTTTTGAATATTAAATTTAAATCAGAAAATAATATAAGCATATATCATTAAAATTCTAAATCTTTAAATAAACTTTTGCCTTAAAAAAATATTCTATGAAAATATTTCCCATGTACCATTATATTTACACCAGCACAATCTTTTTTCATTTGTTATTAATTATAAATTAATGAATTTATTATATAATGAAAAATAATTTTTCCAAAACTGAATTGTTGCGAATAAAAATCTATTCGTATGTTGCAAAAAGTTCGTATCGTATTTGTGTACTTTCGGAAATTTTATTTGAGTAATCATGTTAAAGATTGACAGTTTATGCATTTGAAATTATTTCATATTCACCGATATATACAAAGATTATTAAAACATGGACCATTTTCGAAAATATGTCCTGTGGTTTAATGTTTGAATATGAATTATTAATTTAATTATTAATTTTCATTTGTTAATATTCTATTTATTTAACATATTTTATAGTAATCATTAAAAAGATTGATAATATTTTATTTATTTGATAAATATTTTATGGTAATCATTAAAAAGATTGATAAAATTCTTGAATATTAAATTTAAATCAGATAAGCATACATCATTAAAATTCTAAATCTTTGAACAAACTTTTGCCTTAAAAAAGTATCCTATGAAAATATTTCACATGTACCATTATATTTACACAAGAAAAATCTTTTTTCATTTGTTATTAATTATAAATTAATGAATTTATTATATAATGAAAAATAATTTTTCCAAAATTGAATTGTCGCGAATAAAAATCTATTCGTATGTCGCAAAAAGTTCGTATCGTATTTGTATACTTTCAGAAATTTTATTTGAGTAATTTTATTTGGATAATTTTTGAAATTCCTGTGATTTAATATTTGAATATGAATTACTAATTTAATTATTAATTTTCATTTGTTAATATTCTACTTATTTGATACATATTTTATGATAATCATTAAAAAGATTGATAAAATTCTTGAATATTATATTTAAATTAGAAAAGCATATATCATTAAAATTCTAAATCTTTGAATAAACTTTTGCCTTAAAAAAATATTCTATGAAAATATTTCACATGTATCATTATATTTACACAAGCACAATCTTTTTTCATTTGTTATTAATTATAAATTAATGAATTTATTATATAATGAAAAATAATTTTTCCAAAATTGAATTGTCACGAATAAAAATCTATTCGTATGTCGCAAAAAGTTCGTATCGTATTTTTGTACTTTCGGAAATTTTATTTGAGTAATCACGTTAGAAAATTGACAGTTTATGCATTTGAAATTATTTTATATTCATCGATATATACAAAGATTATTGAAACATGGATAATTTTTGAAATTCCTGTGATTTAATGTTCGAATATGAATTATTAATTTAATTATTAATTTTCATTCGTTAATATTCTATTTATTTAACATATTTTATAGTAATCATTAAAAAGATTGATAAAATTCTATTTATTTATATACACAGAAATGCACAAGAAAAATCTTTTTTCATTTGTTATTAATTATAAATTAAAGAAAAATGAAATGCATAAAAATACCAGTTTTCCTTTAATTTTATTTTCCTAAACGTTTCATTCATAGCTTAAATACGGCGATTTCTCATTCCGCCTATAATTTTTCATTCTACCCTCCGTCATAATTAAGCTGCATAATTATATTTATGCACCATGACGAGTCTGGTTCGCGATAATACGCGAGAAATACGAAGGAACGTTTTCCTTATATTCGCAAAGAGACGGAATCCAAGAAGATCGGGAAAGAAGAATCTCCCGAGAATCTCAGCGATGATAAAAGCAATTGAATTCGAAACCGATTCAAAGGAAATGGCCGTCAAAATGGAATAAACGGTATAATACAATATAACCGTTTCATTCGTAAGACTTTAATGTTGCCGTAAAAAAGCAGCATCGTTAAAACAATCGAGATACACCGCATTATTCGATAAAAATCTCGTATTATTTATATTCATGAGTTCAACGTCGTTATATTCGCGAAACGGAGATGCGAAGCAGATATAAATACAAAAGGTATTCACATTTAGCGTACCGCGTGTTCTTCAAATATTTTACATCTTCAGGAAGAGCGAGCTTTCTCACGATTACTTCCACCTCGTTTCTATTTGTAAAATTTAATCGACTGTTTAATTATGCACGAAATCCGTTGACTTTCTTACCCGAAGGCAATCTTTATAATATAATTTCCACAGAAGAAGTAGAGTTGCACAAGACCCAAGACAAGACAATATTCGTAAAAATATTGTAATGGTATTGAAAATTTTGAAAGAATTAAATCTTATCTTGGTCTTGAGTGAATATTGGTAGCAAAAATCTCGTCTTGTATTGTCTTGTCTCGATTTTATTAACAATTTTTTATCTAATATTAAAAAATTATTTAAATAATATATTTAACATAATTTTTAATATTTAACATAATTTTTGTAATATAATTTGAAATAATTATTACTATTGTATTATATTTTAATTATAATTATTGTATTATATTTTAATTTTAATTATAATTATTAATTATAATTACTATGTAATCGATATAAATGCCTATTTATTTACTTAAAAAAATATTTACTGTTTCATGGAAAACAAAAATTATTAACTTCCACCTCAAAAAACAAAACTCGGAAAACAAAAATTATTAACTTCCACCTAAAAATTATTAACTATTTACAGGCTCCAAGGAAATGTGCAGATATAAATATTTTGGAGTGGTACAAAAATCAGGTTCATATTTATCCCAGATTGTCAAAAATGGCTCGAGAGATTTTAAATTCAACTGCCTCGTCCGTGCCAGTAGAAATATTTTTCTCAATAGGAATTCTGACTATGTCAAAAAATAGAATCAGATTGCAACGTAAATCTTTAAAAGCACTAATGTGCATCAATTCCTGGGTGAAATGCACTTTAATGTCTAAAATTTGCGAATTTGATTTCTAATTTATAAAAATGTTATATTGTATTAATATTAAATGTTTTTAAATTTATCAATATAAATGTTTTTATCGAATAAAATTTTTAATTCGTATATAGTGATTTTTTTCTCATTTACAAATATAAATATTTTAGTTTTTTTAAGAACCAATAGTCTTGACAAGACTAATAAGCTTGACAGTCTTGATCTTTGTCTTGATAACTAATTAAAAATCAAGAAATTCAAGACAATATCAAGACTAATCTTGGTGCAATCTTAAGAAGAAGTACAGATTAGTTGCTTTGCTATTCGTGCTTTAGATTTAAGAGAAAAATTACTCGCGCAGAATATTGAATATATCAATTGCGCAACCTGTCCGGTAATAAAGCATGTAAGGGATGTTCGAGACGCGGCTTGATTGGATGGCAGGTGGGGTCGCAGGCACGTTACGAGGCCTCGCCTCTGCACGTCAATCGATATTTATGCCTGCAGAGGCCATGTGCATTGCATTACGTAAATGCGTAAATGCGCCTCGTTACGTCGAGAGCCTCGCGAGGGAAAGGAAATCGAAAATTGAAAAATGGCTTCTCGGCAAAATCCGATGCATCTCCTCCGAAGGCGCGATTCTAACGTGTATATCTATCTGAAAGTGAAAAATGACAAGTTGCGATGCCCCGATAAAAATAAAAATAAAAATAAAAATGAAAAGGGAAAGAATCTCTCTCGAGATCGCGCGAATTACGTTGTTCGAGTTTCAAGGGAAATAAGAGGATATTGAATTATTATCTACGCGAATTATGATTGAGAGTAGCAATGTCGAGTAGCTTTTTATCAAGCGGCAACAACCTTGCTGCGAAGAAAGGGTATAATGACAGCATCTGATATTAATTTCTCGTCTCGGATAATGAGATGAGATGATAACAAAAGCTCGCTTCGTGTCGGTTTTACAATGGCCGCACTGAGAAAAAAATCTGATTGCATTAATTAGAATTTTGGTAGATTCAACCAGTCTGTTAGAAAATGGACGAACCAGAATTCTTGTAGAAATTATCAGATGAATCTGATTAATTTCTTCCTGTTAAATTTACCAAATTTTCTTGTTAATGATTAATATATGATTAATTAATATATGATTAGTTTAATAATATTTATCACACGCTTTAATATTTTAAAATTTATTGAATTTAATTGATAAGAATTCTTAATAGTATGTGTAACAATATACTTAATTTTAAAATATAAAGTATTTTAAATTTATCAATGAAAATACTTTGAGGATATAAATTTTGCGATTATTTTTTAATCTCTAAATGCTAGTCTCTTACAAAATTTTTTTTCATATCATGATAAATTATTTTTCTAACAAATTTAAATTTAAAAAATTTAAATTTATCAATTCTGAATTTTTAATTCGCGCACTGAGAAAAAATCTGGTTACATTAATTAGAATTTTGATAGATTCAACCAGTATGTCTGTTGGAAAATGGACGAAGCAGAATTCTTGTAGGAATTACCAGATGAATCTGATTAATTTCTTCCTGTTAAATTTACCAAATTTTCTGGTTAATAATACTAAACTCACTAGCACCAAGTCGTCTAAAATTTTTTCCATCTAATCTCAAAAGTCTCTTTAATATTCTGAATTTCAACAAGATTATTGTATAAATTCAATCCAGATTATTGAATAAATTATTTTTTTGTTAGAAATTAAACTGATAAATAGTGATGCAAGAAGAGGATGCAACTCAAACACACGCAATCAGAGAGCTGGTGTCCTCTTTCTGGCACTACTGCTCGTGAGAGGAAAAAAATATACTTTGGATTTAATATTAATACTAGTTCTTTATATACATTTCATGGCAAATATTGAATACGAATTAAGTTAAGCTAGTGGCAAGCAAAGAAATTAATGTAACAAGAAATTTTATAGATCCAACCAGAAAATACAAACCAAATTCTTATAGTAAAATCTATTAAACGTTCTAGTTATAAAAAATCGAGTCTTATCATGATAGCTAGAAATTCTTGTTTGATTTAATCAAAATGCCTTCAATCATATATGTCTTGTTGGTACAATCGAACGATTTTTCTCAGTGCGGTAAAAATGCAAGAAATCGCAAGAAATGACATCAAGTGGATTGATTGTTACAAGAAGAAATGAATCGAGGACTCGCGTCGCGAAGTTCTAAAGGCTAATATAAACCCGACGAATTGTTTTTTTTTTTTTTTTTTTTTTTTACAATAAAAACGCCATTTCTCCGGCGCAATATGCAGCATATAATTGCAGGAAACATTACTGCAGAAGGAAAAAATACAAACGCGACGAAAGAAGACATCGTTGGGTCTCTCGTAATAAAAGTTGCGGCGGTAAAATAAAAAAGCGCGTGTACATTTATTATTTTCATTAAGCTCTCGGCGAAACATAAAGCATCTTTTATAATGCGTGCGTCGACCAATTTTTGTTTTATCGTCTGCGCAATTAACAGGATTAATAGTTCGTACTTCTCTTTCATAAAAAGAGGAAAATGGAAAAATAAAAGATGTAGACTGGAGTATAAATAATTTCCCTCTTTGGGTCTTGACTTACAATTAATTGTGTTAACGAATTAAAAGCGCAGGCAATACAGTGGTTTGAGGTAATAAAATAATTCCAAATGGAAATTTTTCTTAAAAAAAGAAAAAAAAGAAAAAAAAGAAAGAGAAAAAAATCACAAAACTTTTCCGTTTCATTCATTTTTCCTCCATTTATTTTCTTCCCTTTTTAGAAAAAGGAATAAAAACACATTCGCGCTATTTCGCTCATGATCGATAAAATGGCGGATAAAAGCGCGATCGTTTACGTTTCCGGCAACGTGGCAGCTCGCCATCTAAAACATTTGGAGCTGCACCCAGTCGTCGGGGATTCGATTTTCCAGTCCGGTCAGTTTCGCTTTAACGGCTCGTCGGGAAATTGCACGACTTGGACGAGGAAGGAACGAACCCGGCGCGTTTTCACCCGCCGGGGAATAAAAAGTACGGCCGAAATAAAAATTATTTGCTTCAATTTTCATTACAGATGTGTACCCTCCCCCGCGCTTCCCCCGTTCTTTTCTCTCTAGCAGCCCTATCTGCCCAGCCCGATGAATAATTATCGGAGAAACCTCATTTTCTCTCTTTCTCTCTCTCTTTTTTTTTATCTCTCTCGGGAGAAACGCGCGCGTTTTCCCGTTTTAACGCTTCGAGAAATTCTCGTTCTCGGCGAAAAGTCGAGAGAAGGCTTCGATTTTCGCCCCACGCGGACCTTAGATATCGATCGATTGCGTGGCACATCCTTGCGGCGCATTTTTTGCCAAGTCGGCCTCGTTAAAAGGCTTTTTGCTTAAGTGGAAACGATAAGGGAACGAGGACGGCCACAGGTCACGGTGTAAATGCGGGAGCCATAATAATCGTAATACCGATGGCAATAAAATCTTGAAACACGATGTAG
Organism: Camponotus fellah; assembly: GCA_030586385.1. Lineage (NCBI taxonomy): Eukaryota > Metazoa > Arthropoda > Insecta > Hymenoptera > Formicidae > Camponotus > Camponotus fellah. The sequence continues at coordinate 155,181 of JAPIVC010000290.1, read as the reverse complement.
AAGATAATTAAGTCGACGACGATGTTCTTAAGATCTCGAGACAAGTTTCTTGATTTCACGTTGAAAGTTTCCAAAAAATACGTGCTTCAAGCTATCAACGATATCGATACCATCTTTTCTTTCTTCAGAAAACTTTTTAAATTTATTTACGTAACCCAAAAAAAGCTTTCTGGCAATAATTTCAATACGGTACAAGTAATCAGTGAATCTTAAAAGCCTTGTTAGAATCTCGTTAAAATTTTTTATTTCTTTTTTTTTTTTGACATATGACTTTTAATATTCGCGTAATCCAGAGAAGATTCATCTTTACTTTCGATAAACGATGACTAGAATTTGTGCGAGTATCGCAGATTTTAAGTCCTCAAATTGCCAGGTAAAATGTCAAGAGTAGAGTTGCACGAGACCAAGATTAGTCTTGATATTGTCTTGTCTTGTCTTGAATTTCAAGACAAGATTTTTAATTAGTTATCAAGACAATACCAAGACTAAGACTGTCAAGATTATTAGTCTTGTCAAGATTATTGGTTCTCAAAAAAACTAAAATATTTATATTTGTAAATGAAAAAAATCACTATATAGGAATTTTAAAAAATTTTATTCAATAAAAACATTTATATTAATAAATTTAAAAACATTTAATATTAAGACAATATAACATTTTTATAGAAATCAAACTTTTTATTAGAAATCAAACTTGCAAATTTTAGACATTAAAGATCAAGACAAGATTTTTAATTAATTATCAAGACAATACCAAGACTAAAACTGTCAAGATTATTAGTCTTGTCAAGATTATTGGTTCTCAAAAAAACTAAAATATTTATATTTGTAAATAAAAAAAAATTACTATATACGAATTTAAAAAAATTTTATTTAATAAAAACATTTATATTAATAAATTTAAAAACATTTAATATTAATACAATATAATATTTTTATAAATTAGAAATCAAACTTGCAAATTTTAGACATTAAAGAACATTTCACCCAGAAATTGATGCACATTAGTGCTTTTAAAGATTTACTTTGTAATCTGGTTTTCTATTTTTTGACATAGTCAGAGTTTCTATTGAGAAAAGTCTTTCTACTGGCACGGACGAGGCAGTTGATTTTAAAATGTCTCAAGCCATTTTTGTAGGATAAATATGAACCTGATTTTTTTTACCACTCCAAAATATTTATATCTGTACATTCCCTTGGAGCCTGTAAATTAATGTAAGTTATTAATTTCTGTTTTGAAACAGTAAATGTTTTTTTATGTAAATAGACGGCATTTATATATCGATTATATAGTAATAATTATAATTAAAATATAATACAATAGTAATAATTATTTCAAATTATATTACAAAAATTATGTTAAATATTATTTAAATAATTTTTTAATATTAAATAAAAATAAAAAGTTGTTAATAAAATCGAGACAAGACAATACAAGACGAGATTTTTGCTGCCAATATTCGCTCAAGACCAAGACAAGATTTAAATTTTTGAAAATTTTCAATACCAATACAATCTTTTTACGAATATTGTCTTGTGCAACCCTAGTCAAGAGCAGAAAACGGCGGATTAACTGGACGTGCAATCTTCTCGAGCGTCAAACGAGGAAGTTGGACAGATCAGGGGAGTTCGATGAGCTTTAGGACGAGGCGACAGATCGGAGATAATGCTACACAATAAGGCCCCGTTTGACGAGACTTGTCCGGGTTGTAGCGTGACTTTGTACCCATCGTGTACAACCGTCGATTGTAACATCATTGCTGACAAAGCCGTTTTCCCCTTAATCTGGCGTATACAAGATCGTACACAAGATTATACATGCGGTAAATGTATTAGAATTTTAATTACGTAATGCGACCCAGCGTACAAATAATACATCGCGTTGAATACTCGCATAATACTATCTCGTTGATCGTAATCACACACATTTTGCCACGGTAATTACCAGTTAATATTGGCATTAGACATGCGCGGACAATTAGCGGCCGACATTTCGAAAATTGGAGTATTCTATTCCTGACGATTGATTTTCCATAAAAGAACACATTTATAATTTATGTTGTTTGTCATCAGAGTTTCTCGTTTTCGCAAATTGATTCCAGGTTTAATTAAATTTGTATCATTAAACAAGCCAGTTGATTGAACTTAATGTTCTTTTTTTTTTGCGAAAATATTGGACATTGTTACAATAATTTATTAATTTAAAAAATTTATTAAAATATTAAATTGCATCAAAAATTAAAAATAATAATACAATTATTAACATTTAAAAAATATATGTATATTTAATAATATATATTGGAATAAAAATTTATTAAAAATATATTAAAAATACTTTATTAAAAGTACTTTATTAAAAATAATTTATTAAAAATCATTAATTGAAAATAATTTATTAAAAATACTTTATTAAAGATAATTTATTAAAAATAATATATTAAAAATGCCTCGTCGAAAGACTCTCGAAAAAATGTTTGTTTATACACATACGTGAATAAAATAAAATGAAATGAAGAGATATGTATTATGCAAAAATTAAACAATGTTTCGAGTTACGCAAACGGAGGAATCCATTATACCTAAATGTACGTGAAATTTTGATGCGCGCACGGCTGCAACGATACAAAAAATATAATAAAACGGTAGTTATAAAAAAATATACTGCAAAAGTATATGCGTACACGTTACATTAGTAATGCCCGAAGTACAAAATACGGTGGAAAGCGTTAAAAAAGAGGCGAAAAATAACGAGCAGAATTAATCGAAAAAAAAAGAAAGAAAAAAAGAGAAAAATGCGGACGGAAAAGGAACGAAAGTCGAGATGAAATATAGAGAAACAAACGCGAAATGAGCCTCCCGATAGCAAAAGCTTCCATGGCTGCTCTAGAGGTCATCGTCAATTCCCTCGCGAGATAATTGTACCAACCGTCAAAGGGTTGAAGGAGTCGGTCGACCGAGTGCGAGTTCACGCACAAGCGCGTACTCGCGCTATTTTCATCGGCAGATCGAGGAGCGGGGATCAAAAGGGACGGCCACTCGAGCGAGCCGACGAGAGGAAACGACGAGGTCCGGTCGATAGGTCACGGCAACGAAGGTGAAGTGTGTGCAAACATAATTTCGGTAGTGCTTCGAAAGGGAGGCTCTCTCTCATATCGAAGACGAAGATGGGTAAAGTGAAGTATCTCGGCCACGGGATTGGCCGGGGGCCCTCGCATCGCGATCGATAATTGATTAAATCCTCGAATATTCGCTCGCCGATAGCCCCATCGACGGATCTTTTCATTCGCGAAAGGAATACACACTCCTGGCTGAAGCCCGAGTGAAAAGTTTCCGAGAGGAAGGGTGGAGGTGGGTAATACACGAGGCCCGAGCCTCCGGATAAAATATCTTCCCCCGTCGAGAGAGATTAATGAACGGCTGACTTCACGAAAATGCCCTTTTCTCCCTCTGCGAATCAGCCGGATCAGCTGATAAATTGAATACTTCTGGATCGGCAATGAATCTTGTTGTATAGTCGCAATTAAATTCACCGAGTCTTGGTAATGAAACTTTCAAATTAGATATATAATAAATAGCGAAGGCGATATATATTTTTCCACGTGAGCTTCAATTAGAAATGGCTGAAAATAAATCGAGTTACCCTCCGAAATTTTTCATCAATCATTAACATCCTAATTCTATAAAACTTTAGCCCCCTAGAATCAGTGACCATATTAACGACTGCGAGAAACACGAATAATAATTTTTCATATAATCGTCTAATTTTATCAGAAACGTAAATACACATGAAATCAACCCGACGGCTAATTTTACCACTCCACGTGCTTGAAATTTAAAATTTTATAATTTTACAAAAATCACCAAGAAACAGACGATGTGATTCTAAAATATTTTCTCGTTGTATATTTGTATAAATAAATTAGGGTTGCACAAGACCTAAAACAAGACAATATTAAAAATATTGTATTGGTATTGAAAATTTTGAAAAATTTAAATTTTGTCTTGAGCGAATATTGGTAGCAAAAATCTCGTCTTGTCTCGATTTTATTAACAATTTTTTATCTAATATTAAAAAATTATTTCAATAATATTTAACATAAAAATTATTTCAATAATATTTAACATAATTTTTGTAATATAATTTAAAATAATTATTACTATTGTATTATATTTTAATTATAATTATTATTATGTAATCGATATAAATGCCGTCTATTTACATAAAAAGACATTTACTGTTTCATGGAAAACAGAAATTAATAACTATTTACAGGCTCCAAGGGAATGTGCAAATATAAATATTTTGGAGTGGTACAAAAATCAGGTTCATATTTATCCCACATTATCAAAAATGGCTCGAGACATTTTAAATTCAACTGCCTCGTCCGTGCCAGTAGAAAGAAACTTTTCTCAATAGGAACTCTGACTATGTCAAAAAATAGAATCAGATTACAAAGTAAATCTTTAAAAGTACCAATGTGCATCAATTCCTGGATGAAATGCTCTTTAATGTCTAAAATTTGCGAGTTTAATTTCTAATTTATAAAAATGTTATATCCTATTAATATTAAATGTTTTCAAATTTATTAATATAAATGTTTTTATTGAATAAATTTTTTAAAAATTCGTATATAGTGATTTTCTTTCATTTACAGATATAAATATTTTAGTTTTTTTGAGAACCAATAATCTTGATAAGACTAATAATCTTGACAGACTTAGTCTTGATAACTAATAATCTTGACAGTCTTAGTCTTGATAACTAATTAAAAATCTTGTCTTGAAATTCAAGACAAGATAAGACAATATCAAGACTAATCTTGGTGTCTCGTGCAACCCTATTACAAAATAAATCTTTAAAAGCACTAATGTGCATCAATTCCTGGATGAAATGCTCTTTAATGTCTAAAATTTGCGAATTTAATTTCTAATTTATAAAAATGTTATATCCTATTAATATTAAATGTTTTTAAATTTATTAATATAAATATTTTTATTGAATAACATTTTTAAAATTCTTATATAATGATTTTCTTTCATTTACAAATATAAATATTTTAGTTTTTTTGAGAACCAATAATCTTGACAATCTTAGTCTTGGTATTGTCTTGATAACTAATTAAAAATCTTGTCTTGATCTTATCTTGAAATTCAAGATAATATCAAGATTAATCTTGGTATCTCGTGCAACCCTAAAATAAATATTTATCGAAAATGGGACGCGTTAAATGAGCGAAAGAAATATATAAAAATAGACAGAAAAGGAGGAAAAAAAAATCAAGAAGAGACGTTAAAAGTCCCACCACTCACCCTTGAGTTCCATGTCCGTGACCTGGTTCGCCTTGTAAGTGGCCATTTCCCTGCGGTCGCCGACGATGAAGTAGATGTTGGTGTGCTCCTCGTTGTCATTGCTGCCAGTTCCGTTCCTCGCCTCGTGGTCCATGGCCACGCGGATAATTTCGGCCTTGAACCGCCTGCCGCTCCTCGTCGCTCGGCCTCGTCGTCGCAGCTTCCGAAACTACCCGGCCTTGCTATTACGCGGGGCTGCGAAATCACAAAAGTAAAAGCCTTATGTAACGTACCCAGAGGGACCTTCGCTCACGTTAACAATGTCTTTCATCTTTGTCGCGGTTTGCAGGGACAAGCACGTCCTCCACCAGACATCTCGTCATCTGCGCAACATTTCGCAACGTTACACTTGCTAAATACAAAAACGTACTCTTCGCACCCGGACACGTACTGATTACACGTTTTCCATTACTTTCTCCTCGTTGCGTAAAAATTGACAGAGTAAATGGATCAATGAGATACGTTTTATCGATGATATTTCAGGATGGTTGGACGCAGTTAAATTTTGAAAATACGTGCTTCGCTTGTTTTATTTGGATGAAATCAAAGTTTTTCCCTTGTTTTATTTTATTTTATAAGGTAGAAAAGGCGAGGATATTTATCTAATTTTTGTTAATTTTGAAAATTATTTATATATACTTTTTTTATTAAATTGATTATTTTTGTTTAACATTGTTGAAAATTAATATTGATATCTCCAATTATTTGAGATGAAATATTTTAGAAATTTGCACATATTTTACAAATTTTTAAAATATGGTATTATAAATATTTTCTTTTTATTTAGAATAAACAGAAGTATGTAATTCTTGACAGCTCGTATCTCAGCAATTATCCCATCAGTTTTAAAAATAATTTTCAAAAATAATTTTGTTCTTAAAAAACAATAAAAATATTCTTGGCAGAGGACACTTGTCCTTTAATATTTCAATGTTTACAAATTCACATTTTGAACATTTAATAAATTGAACAAGCTAGAGTAATACTGTGATTTTGATTTCTTATCAATTGATTATTTCCGAGCGCTCGACTTGAAAAAATGTTTCGGACAAAATTGACACTAAGTCGTTTCCTTTCGTAGAATTTAAAAAATGTAGGAATTTCCATTCAAAAATTTAAAGTTAATCCCCAATCCAAGTTTGGAGCCCAACTTTTATTCAAGTTTGAAGACCCATCAAATCCATACAATTCAAGACCTAACTTTTAAAATCGATAGCACCCTTTTTTGAGGTACTCAATAAACTCGAGAATTATGTGAACCACCTTGCGTATGATTTATAATTTATATAATATATAAAATAATTTATATAATATATATAATTTATAAAATTTACATATTTATATAAAAATCAAATTTAAAAATATTGTATATTTAATTGTAAAATATTGTATACTTATTTAATTGCAAAATATTGCATATATATTTAATTATAAAATATTGCACATTTATTCAATTCTAATAAGACACACGTGGACAAATGGAATTTTCCAAGAAAAAAAGTGCCGTCTTCAAGAGAGAATTTTAATCCTAACAAGGTTTTTATTAGATATATTTTCATTCCTACACTGAGAAAAATCGTTTGATTGACATATATGATTGCATTTTGGTTAAATCAAACAAGAATTAAACAAGAATTTCTAGTTATCATGATAAGACTCGATTTTTTATAACTAGAACGTTTAATAGATTTTACTATAAGAATTTGGTTTGTATTTTCTGGTTGGATCTATAAAATATCTTGTTACATTAATTTCTTTGCTTGCCGCTAGCTTAACTTAACTCGTATTCAATATTTGTCATGAAATGTATATAAAGAACTAGTATTAACATTAAATCCAAAGTATATTTTTTTACTCTTACGAGCAATAGTGCCAGAAAGAGAACGCTCTAGCTCTCTGATTGTGTGTGTTTGAGCTGCATCCTCTTCTTGCATCACTGTTTATCAGTTTAATTTCTAACAAATTGAATTTAAAATAATTTATTCAATAATCTTGTTGGAATTCAGAATATTAAACAGACTTTTGAGATTAGATGGAAAAAGTTTTAGACTTGGTGCTAGTGAGTTTAGTATTATTAACAAAAAAATTTGATAAATTTAACAGGAAGAAATTAATCAGATTCATCTGGTAATTCCTACAAGAATTCATCCATTTTCCAATAGACATATTGGTTGAATCTACCAGAATTCTAATTAATGCAACCAGATTTTTTCTCAGTGCGCGAATTAAAAATTCAGAATTGATAAATTTAAATTTTTTAAATTTAAATTTGTTAGAAAAATAATTTATCACGATATAAAAAAAAATTTTGTAAGAGACTAGCATTTAGAGATTAAAAAAACGAAAAATATATCCTCAAAGTATTTTCATTGATAAATTTAAAATACTTCATATTTTAAAATTAAGTATATTGTTACACATACTATTAAGAATTCCTATAAATTAAATTCAATAAATTTTAAAATATTAAAGCGTGTGATAAATATTATTAAACTAATCATATATTAATTAATCATATATCAATTATAAACAAGAAAATTTGATAAATTCCTACAAGAATTCTGGTTCGTTCATTTTCCAACAGACATACTGATTGAATCTACCAGAATTCTAATCAATGCAACCAGATTTTTTCTCAGTGCGCGAATTAAAAATTCAGAATTGATAAATTTAAATTTTTTAAATTTTTAAAATTTAAATTTGTTAGAAAAATAATTTATCATGATATGAAAAAAAATTTGTAAGAGACTAACATTTAGAGATTAAAAAATAATCGCAAAATTTATATCCTCAAAGTATTTTCATTGATAAATTTAAAATACTTCATATTTTAAAATTAAGTATATTGTTACACATACTATTAAGAATTCTATAAATTAAATTCAATAAATTTTAAAATTAAGCGTGAAAATATTAAAACTAATCATATATTAATTAATCTAAATTATTAACAAGAAAATGATAAATTTAACAGGAAGACGCGAAATATAGAAAGAGATCATTTAGAGATTAAAAATAATCAAATTTATATCCCAAAGTATTTCATTGATAAATTTAAAATACTTTATATTTTAAAATTAATTATATTGTTACACATACTATTAAGAATTCCTATAAATTAAATTCAATATTTCAAATGTTAAAATATTAAAGCGTGTGATAAATATTATTAAACTAATCATATATTAATTAATCAACAAGAAATTAATTATTAACAAGAAAATATGATAAATTTAACAGGAAGAAATTAATCAGATTCATCTGGTAATTCCTACAAGAATTCTAATTCGTCCATTTTCCAACAGACATACTGGTTGAATCTACCAGAATTCCAATTAACGCAATCAGATTTTTTTCTCAGTGTATGAAATATACGCATATGAGAAAATATACACGAGAGACAGAAAAAAAAAGACTAGCCCAATTTTCAGGAGGAAAGAGCAGAATTGGCCAGAAGAGCGACGATGCTCTCTGGCTGATCGAAGAGTAACTCACTCACCTTTGGTCGGGTGTGGAGGGGTAGCAGCACCCTCGGCGAGCTCATCGTCGCATCGCCGGCCCGGCGGCGGCTCTGACCGGGCCACCCCCGATTATCGCACCTGTCAAGCCCGTATCTTCTGCCGCGCACAACACCTGCCGCTCGTTTCGGGTCTGGAAAAGGACGTATCGGGAACGCGTCGCGAGCGACGATCGACGACGACGTGGCGGAAGCGATGTGGCCGATCGCTCGTCCACTACCAGCCGACACCGCGTTTCCTCATGGTCCATTCTGCAACAGGATGAGGGGACGTCGAACGTCATCGATCAACAGTCTCTGGTTGACAGGAAAATTTAATTTTGCTCAGATCATCAATCGCGTTCTTAATATCTCGTTAAAGCGATATCGACAATTGAGATTGAGCTGGCAGGATCCCCGATTGGTCGCGAGTACGATCGGTTTCGATCGATAAAAAACGGACATGTGTCGATGAAATTACAGATGCACCGAGGCGAGATGCGCTGGACACAGTTGCATTCGGATATTTATCGCCTTTGACTTGGCGAAAGCGCTCTGATTACAGGGTCGCGGACTTTCCCCGACAATGTATGCAAAGTACGGGTTGTACCGTCGTCGGGTTCCTGCGAAAATTTGCGCGATTACGCACGAATACGCTTGTCGTGGGAAACGACAAGTTCCGAGCTCTTAATTTTAATAAAACTGCAAATTAAACAATTGCAGAAAGAGGTCTCTTGAGAAATCTTTCGAGGCAAACGCTTCAATTAAATAAATTTGTTACAAATTTTATTTTTCTTCGTTCAAAACGATACCGAAACAATCAAACTGCAATCAACTATACAGGGTGTCCCATTTTAAATAATCCAGTCAAATATCTGAAAATCAAGCCCGGAGGAAAAAGTTTCAGACAAAGTTGTTTGGTTTCGGGGGGGACATAAGATGATGCCATTGGTTTGACTTTGAATAATCATTTGTAGATGGCGCAAAGATTACCTTAAATTTTTTAAATTGGACATCCTATTTTTTATTGCATATTCTTGTACTGACCTCGAGAGCTTTCCAAAACACTATAATTAAATGTTTTTCCGTTAGTACTTTTCGAGTTATAAGGCTTGAAATAATATCTTAATTTTACATAAATGATAAAATATTTAGTAAAATATCATTTTTCGATTATCTTACCTTAATACTTTTATGTATAAAATAATGGGAGGAATCAATTGGTGTAAAGAAAAAACATAGTTGTTTCGAAGAAGAAATATGTAATTTGCAATTAACAATTTCATATTTTTTCTTAGAAACAATTGTATGTTTTCTTTACACCAATTGATTCCTCTCATTATTTTGTACATAAAAGCATTAAGATAAGATAATCGAAAATGAATATTTTACAAGATATTTTATGGTTTATGTAAAATTAAGAAATGATTTCAAACCTTATAACTCAAAAAGCACTTAATGGAAAAACATTTAATTATAGTGTTTTGGAAAGCTCTCGAGGTAAGCTACAAGAATATGTCATAAAAATAGGGTGTCCAATTTAAAAAATTTAAGGTGACCTTTGCGCCATCTACAAATGATTATTCAAAGTCAAACCAATGGCACCATCTTATGTCCCCCTCGAAACCAAACAACTTTTGTCTGAAACATTTTTCCCTCTCGGGCTTGGTTTTCGAGATATTTGATTAAATTATTTAAAATAAGACACCCTATATAGCTGTAAAGCAATTTATTAATTTCCACATTTCCTGGATTTACGTATTTTTCGCGAAGAGGGGAAATCTCCCTTGAAAATAATTCGTCTTCCGCGCGACACTTCCCGAACTTCCTCTCAAGTTTCCCTTACACAAGGAGTTTAATTACATCCCGAATACAATTAAAGATAGCTACGTGTGTAACGAGCAACGTACGAGAATTCGGAGAACTTTAAATTGAACGACGACGTCATTTTCAGAATTAAGAGAAGCGATTCACGCGAGAGATTCGGTGATTCGGGAAAAAGAATGGCGCAAGAATCCGGGACAAGATTTACGCGGCCATTTTCGAGGCGATACGATATCGGGGACGAATGACGGCGTGAATGGAACGCGAAAACGGAGGAGAGGCTTTCAGGGAGGAATCGTCATCCCTCTCGTCCGTCCGTCCGTCCGTCCGTCCGTCCGTTTCCTCCCCTCGAGCCTACCACGCCCAGGTGGCGCGTGGGCGTGAGAAATTTACGATTTCTTTGCTCGAGGTCACCGTGGTGGAAATTAGAAGCCCCACTGTAGTTGCCAGTAGTGCCACCCCCGCGCTCACCCCCTCCCTTTCCGAAAGACGTCAGGTGATGTCGCCTCGAAAGCGAAGACGTACGAGACGGCGGCTCCGTGAATTTATGACGTATCCTCGTGAATTTACCGCGAACATCGTCGTTCTTTATTGCTCCCTTCCCTGCCCCCCCTCCCCCCCCGCCGCTGCTTCGTCCTACATCCCCCGTGAGATATTAAAATTAGCTAGGGGGGGCTGATAATGTCAGAAACAGATATCGACTTTTCCATTAAGCGCTAACGCGAGCCATCCCATCATCGAGATTTGTATCGAAATCCGCGGCAAGTCCGTGTTTTTTTCGATATAATTCGTAGTTTCGACATTATCTTGATAGGTATCTGACGCCAATTTTAATTCCGGATAAATTGTACAGGGTGTCCTAGAGTTAACGAGTCAGTCGTTAATGGTAGATTTATGAGAGCATACGAAGATGAAAATTCTAATGGCAAAATTCTAATGTTCTGAATGTCGAGAAAGACTTTATAAAAATGTTTAAACTATTGATTACTGTCGCAGAATCCTAGTTTTTATTTTGTATTCATCGATAGCAATATTATCGCGAGCTTCTTGGAGAATCCAACGCGCCGATTGGTGATCCTTAATCTTTCGTAGCGTCGAAACTACATCTTTCTCGACATTTTGGTATTAAGATTTTCGTTTCCAAATGATCCCAGGAATCTATCATTAACGGCTGATTCATCAAGTCTAGGACACCCTGTATATAAGAGGCGACGTTAAAAGGGAATTTCAACTTTAGGAATACATTATCGATTGCAAAACGAGCTTCAATTCACCGCACTTTGTTCTTCGAACACATTTATATTAATGAGAAAAATGTTCAAACTACTGTCGCAGAATCCTATTTTTTATTTTATATTCATCCCTCTATCGATAGCAATATTATCACTTTGCGAATGTAACGCGCCGATTGGTGATCTTTAATCTTTCGTAGCGTCGAAACTACATCTTTCTCGACATTTTGATATTAAGATTTTCGTTTCCAAATGATCCCAGGAATCTACCATTAACGGCTGATTCGTCAAGTCTGGGACACCCTGTATATAAGAGGCGACATTAAAAGGGAATTTCAACTTTAGATGGAATACATTATCGATTGCAAAACGAGCTTCAATTCACCGCACTTTGTTCTTCGAACACATTTATATTAATGAGAAAAATGTTCAAACTACTGTCGCAGAATCCTATTTTTTATTTTATATTCATCCCTCTATCGATAGCAATATTATCACTTTGCGAATGTAACGCGCCGATTGGTGATCTTTAATCTTTCGTAGCGTCGAAACTACATCTTTCTCGACATTTTGATATTAAGATTTTCGTTTCCAAATGATCCCAGGAATCTACCATTAACGGCTGATTCGTCAAGTCTGGGACACCCTGTATATAAGAGGCGACATTAAAGGGAATTTCAACTTTAGATGGAATACATTATCGATTGCAAAACGAGCTTCAATTCACCGCACTTTGTTCTTCGAACACATTTATATTAATGAGAAAAATGTTCAAACTACTGTCGCAGAATCCTATTTTTTATTTTATATTCATCCCTCTATCGATAGCAATATTATCACTTTGCGAATGTAACGCGCCGATTGGTGATCTTTAATCTTTCGTAGCGTCGAAACTACATCTTTCTCGACATTTTGGTATTAAGATTTTCGTTTCCAAATGATCCCAGGAATCTACCATTAACGGCTGATTCGTCAAGTCTGGGACACCCTGTATATAAGAGGCGACATTAAAAGGGAATTTCAACTTTAGATGGAATACATTATCGATTGCAAAACGAGCTTCAATTCACCGCACCTTGTTCTTCGACATTTATATTAATGAGAAAAATTTCACAACTCGAATAAAATTTTATTCCGCATCTAATACGTCCATAAAATACTTAAATAAAATGTTAAAAATTTCGAGAGCACTTATACTATAAATTCGAGTACTTGTAAATCCAAATTCGCCCTCAGAGCGTTAATTCGGCGATATTATTTGTAAATCTAATTAGATGATGCGTGCAACAATATCAAACGTTCACCACGTTTTTCCGACCTTCGAGAAAAAAAAAAAAGGAAAAAAAATACGGGCGATCTTAAAGTTGTGCGAAACCGTTTTGATCCTTTAACGGGCGAATTATCGGTTGAATGACTTTACAACCGAGATTTTCAGCTTCGAGTGTCCCGAGGATACACTCGACGTAAAAAAAAAAGCGAGGGATGGTCGAAGGAAAGTAATCATTCCTCAGCAAAGTGGCTAACTATGACGCGTAATATCCGCGCGGCTTTAGACTTCGGCTTTCAGCAAATTTCTGCTTTCTGAGGCGAGCCGAGTCAGCGAAGAAGATCGTGGCGTCTAATTGGATCGGGAGTGCTTCTTTCTCCCTTAAAGGGGAACGCAAAAAAGTGTGCTTAATAGCGGCAATAACGACGTGTTACTAATTTTCACGCTGCTTGCCTTCCGCTTTTCCACAGCAGCGATAACCGTTTGTGGCGTAATGATATATCGCTCATTAAGATCATTATAACCAGAAAATATCATGTTTTTCATAAATAAATTAATACCATAAACGGACAAGGGATAGCGAGAAATTTTTCACTGAATAACGACATAAAATAACGACATAAAATGATGACAAATAATGACATAAAGATTATCGTCATGAAAGTAAAAATAATTATGCCAGCTATTTTCCGCAAAATGGTTAATTTGAAAGAAAATAATTTATTTTTGTACGTAATTAAAAAGTTTCATTTAGTAAATATTTAATTAATTTCGTGCGAATCAGAGACAAATATTCGCCAATATTGGTCTAAATTTTTCATCAGAGAGACTCCAGCCATAATCATTTAAATAATTATATTTCTCTCGTTTTATAAAAAAACAATAAAATATGTCAATTATTATTTCGTTTATTATATTTCAAATATTTTTCCCATATTTGTATCCATTACTGTCACGATATATAAATATAAGTTTTCAAATAACACGTCATATGTTACAAATAAATATCGAAAAATTATAGAAAATTATTTAAAAATTATCTAAATAATTTTCTAAGAAATATAAAAATATAAAAATATTATATAAAAATATATTATTATACAATAATATATATATTATATAATATATATTATATAATAATATATATAAAATAAATTATTATATAATAATAAAATATAAAAATATTATATAAAAATATATTATTATATATTATTATATTATTATATTATATAAATATTTATATTATATAAATATTTATATTATATAATTTATATTATATAAAAATTTATATTATATAAAAATTATTTAAATAACTTTCAATAGAATACCAAGAAAGATAAAAACATACGGAATAAAATTAAAATTTTTTTGCTCGCATGCAGAATTCCGAATACGATTATAAATACGCTTAGCCTCTCAAGTCCCATTATATAATATGATACATACGTTTCTTTATGCGACAATCTTTTCCAGCCGGTTGAAACCAGCTCGAATAAAAGATGTCGGGTCCAGACGATGACGCTTATAACACAGAGCCGAATAAAATCTGCCTAGGCGACTGGGATTTGTCAAGTATAAGATAATCGGATTGCCACTAGTCAATTTCATTCATCTGATAACGCAAAATGCGCGAGGGGGGGCAGGGGAGAGGTGGGTTTCATAATTGAATGAGGTGCATCGGATACGCATCGAAAGAAGAGACGTGGAATACTAATCAATGCGAAATAAAATCGAGCCGGAAACGCGATTGTAAATAAATTTTTCACACGGGAACACAGGGGAAAACGGCGGTCGTTTCTTCGATAATTCATTCGTCCGGGAAAAAACTTAAAAATGCACTCGCGATGGAAGGAGAGAGCGAGAGAGGGAAGGATAATTCGATTACGAACGAACGCGTTCTTCGTGTCCTGAGGCCCTCCTGACGAGGGATTGTCACACGATGAATAGTTCGTCGATTTGCATGTGGAAAGTGCAGCTCACGTTTTGCGGCCTATTTATTTCCTACGTGGAATTATGAAGCGCGATAATTAAAATGCCACGTCTTCTCCTGTCGATTAAATGACGCACACACACACACACACACACACACACACACACACACACACACACACACACACACACACACACACACACACACACACACACACACACACACACACACACACACACACACACACACACTGGACTGTTATAATGTTTCTACCATCGGGGCTTTAATCGATGGATTATTTTTATCGAATTCATATAGATTGTTCCTTCTTTCGGTGTCTCTTTTTCTTTTAAAATACACGAATTGGAATGTCAACTCTTTTCGTTTATTTTTCAGATATAACTGATACGATCGTCCTTCGATTTACATTGCAGACTTTTTTTTTTTTTTAAGATAAATCCGGATCGCACAAATAGAATAAAGTAACACAGTTTGGAAAAAAAATCCGCAAAACGGCGCACTCTATTTCGCTGCATTTTCGAGCGAGTGATTTTTCAGAGACTTTTTACGTAATAACTGCGCAAGCGCAATAAAAAAATACCACAACATGATAACTCGAGAATCGAATAAATGTCCAGTTTAATTGTGTAAATGCAAAACAGAATATACCATCGTGGAAAATATCAAACATATTTTCTCTCGTATTTTTATTTCAATATTGAAACGAGATTTTCAATGAACGTTGTAAAAAATAGAAATTTGATATATTTCCTCATTCATGGATAATCTAGATATTTTTCAAGAAACGTTGGGCAAGTAATCAGATGCGATCGCGATCGGATGCATAAATCATGTGTTTCTTTTATTACGTTTTTCATTTAATTCCAATAACGCGAAAGATGGAATCGAGAGGATCGTGTCTATCGAAAGAGGTGGAATAAGCTGCAAGATTTCCAGGTGAATTGGCATCAATGTTTCAACGTTCGATCGACCTCATGGCATGCAATCGCGGTGATTATTAATCTTGGCAAAGGGAAGGAGATTATTAATTACTGACACAACGGGATTATAGCACAATTCGCTCCCATGTATGACATTATCCTCTCGATGGCACAAAAGCTGCATTGCATAATGATGCATCCGTTTCTCGACAAGATATCAGAGGTGAAAAACATTAAAAAGATAACATCAGGAATTTTCGCGATGTACTTTTACATTTTTGAAATCTTCATACTCTACAAAAATGGGGATTAGGATTGCACGAGACGTCAAGATTAATCTTGATATTGTCTTGTCTTGTCTTGAAATTCAAGACAAGATCAAGACAAGATTTTTAATTAGTTATCAAGACAATACCAAGACTAAGACTGTCAAGATTATTAGTTTTGTCAAGATTATTGGTTCTCAAAAAAAACTAAAATATTTATATTTGTAAATCAAAAAATCACTATATACGAATTTAAAAAAATTTTACTCAATAAAAACATTTATATTAATAAATTTAAAAACATTTAATATTAATACAATATAACATTTTTATAAATTAGAAATCAAACTCGCAAATTTTAGACATTAAAGAGCATTTCACCCAGAAATTGATGCACATTAGTGCTTTTAAAGATTTACTTTGTAATCTGATTCTATTTTTCGACATAGTCAGAGTTTCTATTAAAAAAATTTTTAAAATTCGTATATGGTGATTTTCTTTCATTTACAAATATAAATATTTTAGTTTTTTTGAGAACCAATAATCTTGACAGTCTTGGTATTGTCTTGATAATTAATTAAAAATCTTGTCTTGTCTTAAATTTCAAGACAATATCAAAACTAGAACTATCAAGATTATTGGTTCTCAAAAAAACTAAAATATTTATACTTGTAAATGAAAAAAATCACTATATACGAATTTAAAAAAATTTTACTCAATAAAAACATTTATATTAATAAATTTAAAAACATTTAATATTAATACAATATAACATTTTTATAAATTAGAAATCAAATTCGCAAATTTTAGACATTAAAGAACATTTCACCCAGAAATTGATGCACATTAGTGCTTTTAAAGATTTACTTTGTAATCTGATTCTATTTTTCGACATAGTCAGAGTTTCTATTAAGAAAATTTTTAAAATTCATATATAGTAATTTTTTCATTTACAAATATAAATATTTTAGGTTTTTTGAGAACCAATAATCTTGACAGTCTTGGTATTGTCTTGATAATTAATTAAAAATCTTGTCTTGTCTTGAATTTCAAAACAATATCAAGACTAGAACTATCAAGATTGGTTCTCAAAAAAACTAAAATATTTATACTTGTAAATGAAAAAAATCACTATATACGAATTTAAAAAAATTTTACTCAATAAAAACACATTACAAACATTTTACAATAAAAACATTTATATTAATAAATTTAAAAACATTTAATATTAATACAATATAACATTTTTATAAATTAGAAATCAAACTCGCAAATTTTAGACATTAAAGAACATTTCACCCAGAAATTGATGCACATTAGTGCTTTTAAAGATTTACTTTGTAATCTGATTCTATTTTTCGACATAGTCAGAGTTTCTATTGAGAAAAGTCCTTCTACTAGCACGGACGAGGCAATTGAACTTAAAATGTCTCGAGCCATTTTTGATAATGTGGGATAAATATGAACCTGATTTTTTTATCATTCCAAAATATTTATATCCGCACATTCCCTTGGAGCTTGTAAATAGTTATTAATTTCTGTCTTCCATGAAACAGTAAACGTTTTTTTATGTAAATAGAGACGGCATTTATATCGATTATGTAGTAATAATTATAATTAAAATATAATAGTAATAAGTTAGTAATAATTATTTCAAATTACAAAAATTATGTTAAATATTATTTAAATTTCTTAATATTAGATAAAAAATTGTTGATAAAATCGAGACAAGACAATACAAGACGAGATTTTTGCTACCAATATTCCCTCAAGACGAAGACAAGATTTAAATTTTTCAAAATTTTCAATACAATATTTTTACGAATCTTGTCTTGTCTTGGGTCTTGTGCAATTCCAGCGGGGATATATTTAATACACTGTGCGTTCCCTCGATTTAAAATAGATTATCTGTCGATGAAATTGCGATTATTTTCTCCTCGATGATATTTTCGAACTCGCGAACCAATCTAACTCCGATCGAGGCACGTAATATGACTTCTTTCGAACTTTTTCCATCTGTTTTTCCAATTTTCCAATTTTCGTGAATCCCACGATTCGCGTGGTTTACATATAACGCGATTGTCACGCCTGCGCCGTATTTGTGGCAAGCGAGACAATCGATAGCATATGTTGCGGCCGAGTTTATCGAGGGATCAAACGCGACGTGCGTCGTTAAAGGCGATCGACTTTTCGCCCACGAGTCCTCCGCTATTACTGTTTCGCGACCTGCATTCTTTATAAGTGCCTGAGTAATGCATTAAAGAAAGTTTGCAGTCGCTTCATTACGTAATACGCTTTCGAACTGGGATAGCGTGATTAATCTTTCTCCCTAGAAAAAAAATTGTCTAATATAATATACAGGGTGTCCCAAACTTAACGAATCAGCCGTTAATCAGCAGATTCCTGAGATCATTTGCAGACAAAAATTCTAATACTAAAATGTTGAGAAAGACTTGATAAAAGTGTTCAAACTACTGACTACTATCGCATCGAAGACAATCGCAGAATCCTATTTTTTATTTTATATTGATTTATATTGATTTATTTTTATATTGATTTTATGGGATGGGCGATATATGAAAAAAAATCGATGCTAAATTAATTGATTTTTGAATATATCGATGTTGATTAATCGATTATTAACAAAAAATCGATGAATCGACTATTTTTCAAAAAAGAGTGTTTTTTAAGGAGGAATTACACGAATCATCCATGTCAAAAGTTAATACACTTTAATTCATAAATCTGACATTGCGCAAAGCATTTTTAGCTTTCTTAAATAAAATTACTATTTAATTTGTAAGTGAAAGCAAAGATTTGGTTTGTAAAATTACAATTTGCATTTTTATGAATTTCTTTGTACAACCATTATAAAAAAGTTTGGTAAGTTTAATATAGGATGATATTAACAATTTTGAGATTATATTCTACCGATTAAATCTTTACTTTAACTTATATACAAATTAATTATTAATTTTATATCTTAAAAGCCTAAAAATGTTTAATTCAATATCAAATTTATGAATCTTGAAATGCGTTATTTTGACAGAAGATTTAAGAAATTGACCAATTATACAATCAAGTATTAGGAGAATATTTGACTGTGATTGGTCAATTTCTTTCTTAAGTCTAACGCCTTAAGTCTCCTTAAAAATCTCATTGTAGACGACGCTTTATTACAATAAGATGTTATGATAAGAAAAAAAATAAAACTTCGATGTCTGACATAAAGAATCGAACATCGATACATCGGATAGAAAAAGCCTCGAACCGATTAATCGATTATTAGAAAAAAAATCGACCATTGCGATTAATCGGTAAACATCGCCCATCCCTATTTTATATTATATCATTATCCCCTTATCGATATCAATATTATCGCACTCTGCGAATGCAACGCGCCGATTAGTGGTCTTTAATCTTTTGTAGTGCCTTAACTACATCTTCCTCAACATTTTGGATCAAGATTTTCATTTCTAAATGACCTCAGGAATCTACCATTAACGACTGATTCGCTGAGTCACTCTGTATATGCACGTGGTTCTCAAAAAAACTAAAATATTTATATTTGTAAATGAAGAAAATCACTATATACGAATTAAAAAAAATGTTATTCGATAAAAACATTTATATTGATAAATTTAAAAACATTTAATATTAATGCAATATAACATTTTTATAAATTAGAAATCAAACTCGTAAATTTTAGACATTAAAGAACATTTCACCCAGAAATTGATGCACATTAGAGCTTTTAAAGATTTACTTTGTAATCTGATTCTATTTTTCGACATAGTCAGAGTTTCTATTAAGAAAATTTTTAAAATTCGTATATAGTGATTTTCTTTTACTTACAAATATAAATATTTTAGTTTTTTTGAGAACCAATAATCTTGACAGTCTTGGTATTATCTTGATAATTAATTAAAAATCTTGTCTTGTCTTGAATTTCAAGACAATATCAAGACTAGAACTATCAAGATTATTGGTTCTCAAAAAAACTAAAATATTTATACTTGTAAATGAAAAAAAATCACTATATACGAATTTAAAAAAATTTTACTCAATAAAAATTTATATTAATAAATTTAAAAACATTTAATATTAATACAATATAACATTTTTATAAATTAGAAATCAAACTCGCAAATTTTAGACATTAAAGAACATTTCACCCAGAAATTGATGCACATTAGAGCTTTTAAAGATTTACTTTGTAATCTGATTCTATTTTTCGACATAGTCAGAGTTTCTATTAAGAAAATTTTTAAAATTCGTATATAGTGATTTTCTTTTATTTACAAATATAAATATTTTAGTTTTTTTGAGAACCAATAATCTTGACAGTCTTGGTATTGTCTTGATAATTAATTAAAAATCTTGTCTTGTTTTGAATTTCAAGACAATATCAAGACTAGAACTATCAAGATTATTGGTTCTCAAAAAAACTAAAATATTTATACTTGTAAATGAAAAAAATCACTATATACAAATTTAAAAAAATTTTACTCAATAAAAATTTATATTAATAAATTTAAAAACATTTAATATTAATACAATATAACATTTTTATAAATTAGAAATCAAATTCGCAAATTTTAGACATTAAAGAATATTTCACCCAGAAATTGATGCACATTAGAGGTTTTAAAGATTTACTTTGTAATCTGATTCTATTTTTCGACATAGTCAGAGTTTCTATTAAGAAAATTTTTAAAATTCGTATATAGTGATTTTCTTTTACTTACAAATATAAATATTTTAGTTTTTTGAGAACCAATAATCTTGACAGTCTTGGTATTGTCTTGATAATTAATTAAAAATCTTGTCTTGTCTTGAATTTCAAGACAATATCAAGATTAGAACTATCAAGATTATTAGTTCTCAAAAACTAAAATATTTATACTTAAATGAAAAAAATCACTATATACGAATTTAAAAAATTTTACTCAATAAAAATTTATATTAATAAATTTAAAAACATTTAATATCAATACAATATAACATTTTTATAAATTAGAATCAAACTCGCAAATTTTAGACATTAAAGAACATTTCACCCAGAAATTGATGCACATTAGAGCTTTTAAAGATTTACTTTGTAATCTGATTCTATTTTTCGACATAGTCAGAGTTTCTATTAAGAAAATTTTTAAAATTCGTATATAGTGATTTTCTTTTACTTACAAATATAAATATTTTAGTTTTTTTGAGAACCAATAATCTTGACAGTCTTGATTTAAAAAAATTTTACTCAATAAAAATTTATATTAATAAATTTAAAAACATTTAATATCAATACAATATAACATTTTTATAAATTAGAAATCAAACTCGCAAATTTTAGACATTAAAGAACATTTCACCCTGATGCACATGAGCTTTAAGATTTGTGTTATTTTCGAGTAAAAAATTTTAAAATCGAGGATTCTTTTACTTACAAATAATTAGTTTTTGAGAACCAAAATCTGCACGATTTAAAAAATTTACTCAATAAAAATTTAAAATTAAAAACATTTAATCAACTAACATTTTTATAAATTAGAAATCAAACTCGCAAATTTTAGACATTAAAGAGCATTTCACCCAGGAATTGATGCACGTTACATAAATAAATATTCAAGTGATTTATTCGTGCACAGCTCGATATCCTTTAATCAGGATCATCATTCGACGTTTAAGCTTGTCTCTCTCTCTCGTCAGAAATGTCCATTTTTTTTCCAGACTGCGTATGATATAACTGCGCAGAAATGCAACGTCTTGATATTCCGAGAAGCCTCGGGAGAAATATTAGTCGCGCAGAATGTGATGTCACCTGGCACAACTCCAAGGAACAATAGTCCTAGGGTAATTCCGAGTAGCAAGATGCTGCCAACCAAGTGGAAATGCTGCGACACTCGCAATCGTATCGCGATAAAAGTAGCAAGAGATGGATCCAGTTATCTCCCCGCGAGACAAAACTATTTATGCATTTGGCAAACACGTGCGATTCTGTTTCCTTTTTCTTTTTTTGCGAAAAAATATTCGATTCTCGTTTGTAAAAGCAGCTTTGTCAGAAAGAAAAGCAGAGAGAGAGAGAGAGAGAGATGAAATTAAAAAATGCGTGCGCGAGCACCGGAAAATATCGGGGAAATATCGTATATTTTTCGCATCGATGCCGTATTGACGCAGGCTTTATTGAATGTATTTTTGTTCCCTTTCTTTTACAGAAAAGAGAGTAGAATATTGCATTGGATTAACTCGACCACGTGCGATTTGATTCGCTTATATCGATATAAAATGTATCACAAAACTCGAAACGAAATAATAATTGCAGTCAGTCCGTGTATTTGCAATAAACACCGACGATATATATTCGCGAAACGTACCTAATTTAAACAAGAGAAAATTGCGGAATAATAATGAAGGATCGTCAGATCGCAATGGGATTTATTACATCGTTCATCACTAAACGTGAAACGAATGGAAAATCGAAAATGGAAAATCCCGCTATTTTCCATAACGTACACACTGTATATAATATGATTCCCGACGCATACGTGAGTTTCGCTACATTTTATTATTTTTCATGTCACATAACGTTATCTAAGCATTTGTAACAAAGACAGGTATCTAGGTCAATAGATGACAGAAACAAATATTCTTTAAATATATTATATTATTATATTATTATATTATATTATTAAATATATATTATTTAAATAATTTTTTTAAATAAATTAATTTAAATAAATATTATTAAATAAATTTTAAATATATAATTTTAAAATATTATTAAATATATTCTATTTAAATAAATATTATTAAATATATCCTTTGGTCTGGCATGTCTCTTGTATAAAAAATCAATATAAATATTAAGATTAATAAATTAAGATTAATAAAGGAATATAATCCAAATTATATTAGATAAATCATTAACAGCTGTTTTCAATAATGTTTTAACTTGACGAATATTCGATTCAAAATTTAAAATTTAAAATGATAATAAAAAATAATAAAAAAAAATATCAAAGTATTGATTCGATAAACGTCAAAAATTAGAGCGAGCAAACAGTTATACGTATTATTAATATAAAGTTAGACGATATATGTCTCTGCCCCTTTCTCCCCTCTTCTATTAAGCACCGCAAAATTAACGAGTCTCATCCCTCGGAGGAATTTTCATCAAACAAATGCGTTACATTATAAAGACCGCAACCTGTGAATCACACATGTATAGCACGTGCCTCCTACGCTCATGTCACCTCCTGTTAGAATCGGTTTCTGTTCATCACAAACTGGATGAAAATCTTTAAATAAATAAATTTTTAAATTATTTTCTCGTATGTATCCTTTACAGATAAATTTAATTTATTAATAAATTAATTAATAAATAATTTTTTAGTAGTAAATAAATTAATAATAGTAAATTAATTAATAAATATTTATTTATTAATAAATTAATAAATATTTAATATTTATTAATAAATTTAAAAATTAATTAATTAATTAATTAATAAGATGAAAAAAAATCAACGTAAAAGAATTAATCTAAAAAATATTATTTAAAAAATTACTAAAAGTGACAGCTAATATTATTTCTATTTCAAATTATATATTTGAATAAGTTCGAGGAGAGAAAAGATGATTGCGTAATAACCGCATTTGTTAAAATTACATCTTAAAAATTAATTATTCTCGTGAACAAAAAAGGATGATACCCCTCTCTTTACCTATATTTTCTTTGTGGAAAAATGTTACACGTCGTGCTTTTTACATAAACTGCCAGGAACTGTTGCCAGCGCGCAAAACGTCAATTCTGAGACGCTCTCAAAGTTTCCCTTCATAATTCGCGAAGTGGAAAGTAACGCGCAGTCCCTAATTTACGACACGAACGTGCTTTACATTCAGGTGTCCCAAAAGTAGTCGAGAGCGTCGAAAGGCATCTGTGGAAAATTCGCTGAAAAATTTCGCTGCAAATCCACCCACGCTCTCCGCTTCCGCGCGCTTTTCAGCGCGAACCGACCCAGTTTTCGGGATCTAATTAGCGGTGGAACGAGCTGGCGAGTTTTGTTTGTTCTCTCTGTTTCAACGGAGTTGCGAGGGTCGATCTCACACGGACCGAGCGAGCTCTCCTTCTGGGCATCGTGTTGTTTAAGAGCCGACGCCGACGTACAAGTAACAAACACAAATATAATGCATGACCGACAAACAAACGCGTGTATCCCGACGACGTAGATATCCCTTTGCTACGCTTGTAAGCGCATTACGCGTCATACTCGCGCGTTTATGCAAATTCACCCATCGGGAAATTAATCAACACTATCCGTCAATAGAAGCCCGGTTCGACAACATCGATTGTACGACAATGTTAAATATTTCATTTCCCAAGATATACAAGCCAAATTGAACAAAGGGTCCATTGTGGGTCATTTCAGCTGTTTGTTAGAAATATATATTGCAAATATAATTAGAGTTGCACAAGACCCAAGACAAGACAATATTCGTAAAAATATTGTATTGAAAATTTTGAAAAATTTAAATCTTGTCTTGGTCTTGAATGAATATTGGTAGCAAAAATCTCGTCTTGTATCGTCTTATCTCGATTTTATTAATAATTTTTTATCTAATATTAAAAAATTATTTAAATAATATTTAACATAATTTTTGTAATGTAATTTGAGATAATTATTACTATTGTATTATAGTTTAATTATAATTATTACTATGTAATCGATATAAATGCCGTCTATTTACTTAAAAAACATTTACTGTTTTTATGGAAAACAGAGATTAATAACTATTTACAGGCTCCAAGAAAATGTGCAGAAATATTAAATATTTTGGAATGATAAAAAAATCAGGCTCATATTTATCTCACATTGTCAAAAATGGCTCGAGACATTTTAAGTTCAACTGCCTCGTTCGTGCCAGTAGAAAGACTTTTCTCAATAAGAACTCTGACTATGTCAAAAAATAGAACAGAGTCAGATTACAAAATAAATCTTTAAAAGCACTAATGTGCATCAATTCTTAGGTGAAGCTCTTTAATGTCTAAAATTTGCGAATTGATTTGTAATTTATAAAAATGTTATATTGTATTAATATTAAATGTTTTTAAATTTATTAATATAAATATTTTTATTGAATAAAATTTTTTTAAATTCGTATCTAATGATTTTTTTCATTTACAAATATAAATATTTTAGTTTTTGAACTGAAATATTTTTTTTTTTTTTTAAAATTTGTTTGTTTTATTTAAATTGGTTGATTGTAATTTTAAATGTTATTTGTATTAATTTAAATGTTTTTAAATTTATTAATATAAATATTTTTTTGTAAAATTTTTAAATTTATTTCTCAATTAAATATTTGAGAACCAATAATCTTGATAAGACTAATAATCTTGACAGTCTTAGTCTTGGTATTGCCTTGATAACGAATTAAAAATCTTGATCTTATCTTGAAATTCAAGACAAGATAAGACAATATCAAGACTAATCTTGGTATCTCGTGCAATCTTAAATACAATAATTTTGATAATAAATTCAATTTAAAAAAAAAAAGGGGGAGGGGAAGTAAGAAAAAAAGATAAAAACGGAAAAATGTGAGATAAAATTACGTCTGAAATAAAAATTAAATCGAAATGAGGAGAAACATTTTGTGAAAAGATCATCCCCCATAAATATATACACGATCTGGAAGTGGATAACATCCATTTGGATTATTACACGAGTCAAATCGTTAAGGATGACGTTAATTCACGACGATCCGACCATTATTCACGCCCGTCGAAAAGTACTTATCTCCCGATCGTCTCTCCTCGGTAGACGCGATATCGCATTAATATGACGTACGAGACGGGGAGGCCAATATTATGGGAAGTGCCGACTTAACTCACGTTTCCGGTACGAACGAGAAGTTCCTTATGCGTGGCTTTATCTCGTTGTGATTTATGACGCCGGTTGGGACGCGACGACGTTAAATAGCGCCGGGAATCGAGCCACTTACGCCCACGCACACGTCATCGCGAACGAGAGTTGTCTGTCCGAGAAAATGTAAGTCCGATCGAAAGATCGAAGAAAGATGTGGAATTAATCGATAAGTCAGCTGACTGAATTGTCAAACAGCTGACTGAATTGTCAAACAGCTGATTGAATTGTCAAACAGCTGATTGAATTGTCAAACAGCTGATTGAATTGTCAAACAGCTGATTGAATTGTCAAACAGCTGATTAGAAATTCGAGAATTGTCATGATGCGAAATTAAAACTGAAATATTAAATTTAAAAAATATATTTAATTAGAAAAAATAATATATATAAAATTAATTAGAAAATATAATACATAGAAAAAAATTTATATATATAAAATAAATAATTAGAAAAAATATATTTACATAACCGTGATATCATAAACGTGAAAATACAAGACATAATTTAGAAACATGACAGATTTCAATGCTTTTATAATTAGGAAAAAATTGTAATTTAAATTCGATAACAAATGATAATTATTGTGAAGTATTTTTACGAAGTGAACGTGCACAACATTGTAGAAAATGTCAAAAGTAATTCTGAAAATTGTACAATAATCTTTGTGCAAAAGAATTGGATTTTATGTCTGAAAATTGTGTTTAGATAATTTCATTTACGTGACAGCATTTTTATTTTATATATTTCAAGAGAATTGTGTGTATCTCTTCAAAGTAATATTATATTATTTCAGCATCGCGTAAAATGTTTGAATTTTTTCCGCGAATATCTAAATATCTCTTCATCTAATACGAGAATATTTTCTTTCTTATCTGTCCAAGTACAATGTAAATTTACTTTTTTAGTATATTATATATGTATCTCTCATTTTTCTCTTCCATAGAAAATAATAAAATTGCACAAAATAAAATCAAAGTGTATGTTTCTGTAAAACATTAAAATACTTTCCGATTAAATTAGAATTATTATTATTTTTCCATCGATATATCTAATTAAATATATTTTTTAAATTTAATATTTTAGATAAATTATTATATTTTAGATAAATTATCTTATTACAGTAACAAACCTCGATGGAGCCTCGAATAAAGCGTGAAACGTTTCACCGTCCACTGCGTCCGTGCATTTCTGGACACGTTTCAAATACGATCCTCGGTTCCTTAACGATAGCCGCCATCGGCGATATGAGCCAGGGAAAAAGGAAACGTACTAACGAGCCCCGGTCAACATTAATTGTGACATCCTCTCGACTGTAGCCGGGCCACTTCCGTCGACTCTGGAACGGAGGAAGCTACCAAGACGACCTCTACGCCCACGCGAGCCGACAAAAGGGCCCGAGGAGCCGTCATAGCCGTCATAGTGACACGACCAGTTAGGTGGACGACCGAAAAATCTTCTCTTAATTCGCCCGGAAGATAAATTTCAACACATGTACTTACACATCCCACCCTAATTTAAAATGTTTAGGGTCTAATTGCTTCAAAATATTCCTCTATTCCTCTTTCAAAAATGAAATAAATATAATTATATGATTATATAATATATATAATATATATATTATACAAAATAAAAATACATATATATATAATAAAATATTTATATATATAATTTATTAAATTTATATTGTAAAAATTCTATTTTTTGTAATTTATTTCTGTTTGTAGTCAAGATGCACTACATTTGAAATTTTTTTCCATAAAGTTTTGCCAAATTTTTGTATTATTATAATTTTATATTATATTATTTTATATCAGATGTTCCATAAATCAGATACATTCCAGAGCATTAAAACAAATTTATAATTATTGTATAAACATATCTGTAAATAAAACAATATTTCTATAAGCATATTTATAAATAATTTTAAAATCATCTGATATTAAATCGTGTAATAATATCGTATAATAAAATCCTTTGAATAATCTAAAAATAATATAAAATTATAATAATACAAAAATTATGGAAATTTTTTTCCATGAAGTTTTGCCAAATTTTTGTATTATTATAATTTTATATTATTTTATATCAGATGTTCCATAAATGAAGTTCACATTCCGGAACATTAAAACAAATTTGTAATCAATGTATAAATATATCTGTAAATAAAACAATATTTCTATAAGCGTATTTATAAATAATTTTAAAACCATCTGATATTAAATCGTGTAATAATATCGTATAATAAAATCCTTTGAATAATCTAAAAATAATATAAAATTATAATAATACAAAAATTATGGAAATTTTTTTCCATGAAGTTTTGCCAAATTTTTGTATTATTATAATTTTATATTATTTTATATCAGATGTTCCATAAATGAAGTTCACATTCCGGAACATTAAAACAAATTTGTAATCAATGTATAAACATATCTGTAAATAAAACAATATTTCTATAAGCGTATTTATAAATAATTTTAAAACCATTTGATATTAAATCGTGTAATAATATCGTATAATAAAATCCTTGGAATAATCTAAAAATAATATAAAATTATAATAATACAAAAATTTGGCAAAACTTTATGGAAAAAAATTTCAAATGTAGTGCATCTTGCACATATTATTTTAAATCAGATATTCCGTAAATCAGATACATTCCGGAGCATTAAAACAAATTTATAATCATTGTATAAACATATCTTTAATTAAAACAATATTTCTATAAATGTATTTATGAATAACTTTAAAACCATCTGATATTTAAATCGTGTAATAATATGGTATAATAAAATCCTTGGAATAATCTAAAAGTAATCTAGAATTATGTAAATTATCTAAAAATATGACAGAATCATCTAAAAATAATATCATTTCTCTCTCCAAGTCGCACGAATAGCAGACCATCCGGCAAGGATATATCAAAGCTATCTATATTAAGGCTCGTATGAGATTCGCGATACAGAATTTGCAGACTGCTCGCATCAGCGGTACCGCAATCGGGTCGCAGCTGGGGTGTCGATGACGCGAGTCGTCATCTCCGCATCGAATTCGTTCGCACAGCTGACACGCATCGCGTTAACGCGATTGCAATTGATGCAGTCGGTCAATTTTGCATCTCGCATGGGATTTCCTGGCGGAATATCGCGCGGCGTTACTATAAATGCGTTACGTCGGCTGATCCAGACCCATCCTCGAATTCGCGATAAATTCATTAAATTCAAGGTGCGTCGGTTGTCGCGATGCGGGTATCGAAACGACGATGGCGCACAAGCTTTTAAGTGCATGATACAAGGAGGATACCTCTCTCTCTCTCTCTCGCCTCCACTTCCTATCGTGTCCTGATTTCCCATGTGCCTAGGGTTGCACAAGACCCAAGACAATATTCGTAAAAATATTGTATTGGTATTAAAAATTTTCAAAAATTTAAATCTTCTTGGTCTTGAGTGAATATTGGTAGCAAAAATCTCGTCTTGTATTGTCTTGTCTCGATTTTATTAACAATTTTTTATCTAATATTAAACAATTATTTAAATAATATTTAACATAATTTTTGTAATATAATTTGAAATAATTATTACTGTTGTATTATATTTTAATTATAATTATTACTATATAATCGATATAAATCGTCTATTTACATAAAAAAACATTTTACTATTTCATAGAAAACAGAAATTAATAACTATTTACAGGCTCCAAGGGAATGTGCAGATATAAATATTTTGGAGTAAAAAAAATCAAGTTCATATTTATCCTACAAAAATGGTTCGAGACATTTTAAAATCAACTTCCTCGTCCGTGCCAGTAGAAAGATTTTTCTCAATAGGAACTCTGACTATGTCAAAAAATAGAACCAGATTATAAAGTAAATCTTTAAAAGCACTAATGTGCATCAATTCCTGGGTGAAATGCTCTTTAATGTCTAAAATTTGCGAGTTTGATTTCTAATTTATAAAAATGTTCTATAGTATTAATATTAAATGTTTTTAAATTTATTATTATAAATGTCTTTGAATAAATGTCTATTGAATATGTCTATTGAATAAAATTTTTTTTAAATTCGTATATAGTGATTTTCTTTCATTTACAAATATAAATATTTTAGTTTTTTTGAGAACCAATAATCTTGACAAGACTAATAATCTTGACAGTCTTAGTCTTGGTATTGTCTTGATAATTAATTAAAAATCTTGTCTTGATCTTTAATGTCTAAAATTTGCAAGTTTGATTTCTAATTTATAAAAGTGTTACATTAATATTATTAATATTAAATATTTTTAAATTTATTAATATAAATGTTTTTATTGAAATAAATTGATAAATTTTTTTTAAATTCCTATATATGATTTTCTTTCATTTACAAATATAAATATTTTAGTTTTTTTGAGAACCAATAATCTTGACAAGACTAATAATCTTGACAGTCTTAGTCTTGGTATTGTCTTGATAATTAATTAAAAATCTTGTCTTGATCTTTAATGTCTAAAATTTGCAAGTTTGATTTCTAATTTATAAAAGTGTTACATTAATATTATTAATATTAAATATTTTTAAATTTATTAATATAAATGTTTTTGTTGAAATAAATTGATAAATTTTTTTTAAATTCCTATGTAGTAATTTTCTTTCATTTACAAATATAAATATTTTAGTTTTTTTGAGAACCAATAATCTTGACAGTCTTAGTCTTGGTATTGTCTTGATAACTAATTAAAAATCTCGTCTTGATCTTGTCTTGAAATTCAAGACAAGACAAGACAATATCAAGACTAATCTTGGTATCTCAAGCAACCCTACATGTGCCACGCACTCGAAGGATCGGTCGTCGCGAGAGAAAAATGCACAATTTTTCGCGAATAAAATTACAACGAGTGCTTCCTCTTATTTTACGTCGAAACAAAAGGCGTTGCGAAAAAACGCTCGCGTTAAATTGGTCCTTTAACGACATTATCAGTACCTGTTGGATCGCGTAATCATTTAATTGTTTGCAGCGTAAACATTTCTATCGAGTTCTAATTAATACAATTAATATCGAAATGGGGGAGGACTTTTTCTTGATGAAGAAAAAAAGAAAAGGACGAAATAATTATCGACGAGGAAATAATTACTTGCCAGCGAACGCTCCCGGGACGATAAGATTTCATTTATTATCGCTATCAATTCTGTTTTGTAACCGAATCAGAGGCCATCCGTGTAAGAGAGACACGTATGTGTATGTGTGTGTGTGAGAAAACTTTTTTTCTTCCGGGGAGACAACAAAATCGAAGGGGAATATCTCGAGCGAAATCTCGTTACGAGATTTCCTCGGAGGAGGCGACCTCCGAGAGTCCTCGGGGCGCAACCTCAATAATTACACTTTAATCAAAGTCGCAACGAAAATTCCGTTTGATCCATCCGGCAACGCTTTCCGTTCGCTCGGGGATAAGGGAGGAAGAGAAATTGTGGCAATTACCATTTTCCGCGCCACGAGAAGTACTCGCGTACCGTGAAGTAGGTAGGAATGGATCAAATAGAGGAGAGACGATCCACGCCAAGTCGACCTCCTCCTTCCGAAACGAGAGACTGGCCTCTCTTTCTCTCTCTCTCTCTCTTCTCTTTCTCTCTCTCGTAACTGGTTTATCGGTTTTCCGACGACGAACAAAGAGCATCTTTGGCAAGCCCGAATTTTTATTTTTATTATATTGTTCCGTTTATTCCATTTTCTCGTGAAAGTATCTACGTCAAAGCCAACGTCAGACCTTTTCGGAGAAGCTCCGATTTCCGCAACTATTATTTACGACTGAGAACATTTTGTGTTATTGCATCGATGGAGAAAAAATAAAATGAAATTTTAAATTAAATTGTAAAATAAACGCGGTAAAAATATAAGAGAATAAATCAAAAGGGATATTTCGATACTTCGTAATCGAAATTTATTGCAACGCAAATAAATAAAGCGTAATAATATCAAAATACAATATTTAAAAAAATTAATACAATTAATAAAAATTAATAAAAATTAATAAAGAAAAAATTAATAAAATATATTTAGAGAAATATAAATAAAATATTTTTTTCTTCACGATTATTCCGCACATCTTGGTCTCTCGATTTTATCGTGAAAGCACGAGGCCGCTATTGTTTCTACGAGATTGAAACATCGACTCGATAGCGGATTTTTCCCGAGATAATCAATTCACTCTTAATCCGTGGTATATCCGAGAGCTTAGCAAACCACCTTCCTCTCTTTCTCCATCTTTCTCTCTTTGTCTCCCATCGAAGCACTTCTCCGATCCGGGATATAATCTATTGAAAAAAAAAAAAAAAAAGTGTGCGATGTTGGCAATAACGCACTTGATCAAAGACGAATTTTCTCGTTTGATCTTCGTAACGATGTTTCTTTTTTTCCTCGCTCGATATAAGAAGCAACGAGCGCGTTCAAAGAATTGCCAATTGACGTGGGAAATCGCGGAGGATGGAAGATCGAAGATAGACCTCGTGGCTTTTCATTTTTGTCACGTGGCAGTGGGTCGCGTTAAAGGGATTTCAGGGGGGAACGGGAGGGGGGAGGGCAAAGAGAACAGGAGGGGGTGGAGGACGAGAGGAGAGAAATCAAGATCCGTAAACAACGTGTCACGTTGGATGCCAGGAATGACTCGACTTTGGCGAGAACCTCTGAAACTCTGCCTTCTTTTCCTCCACACGCGGCCGAGATAATTAAACTAGAATCGCGTGGGAGGCGCGAGAGATCTCTTTCCGTTCTGCCAAAAGGAAGTCGAAATTGCAACGCATTAGAAGGACTCATACCCGGATGTCGACCGCGACTGACCTGCCTTCTTAATTCTCGCGGTGATTCTTTTTCTCTCGAGGACCGAAAGAGAGAGTTAATAAAACAGATAAATATTGCGCATTATAATAAAATTAAATATATATTTTTTCTCTTAATGTGCAATAATATCTGTTAAAATTTGTTATCTCGATTTTCCTCAATAGATTAATTTATATCTTCTATCCTCTAATTTTTTAATGATTAAGAATTAAATTAATTTAATTTTTAATATTAAAATTAATATAATATGTATCATATTATTAATAATAATACATATATTTTTTGCAAAATATTTTAATTATGAAAAAAATAGAGGAAGAATAATATGCAATATTATCTGTTAAAATTTGTTATCTCAATTTTCCTCAATAGATTAATTTATATCTTCTCTCCTCTAATTTTTTAATGATTAAGAATTAAATTAATTTAATTTTTAATATTAAAATTAATATAATATGTATCATATTATTAATAATAATACATATATTTTTTTGCAAAATATTTTAAGTAGTAAATGAAATAGAGGAAGAATAATGTGCAATAATATCTGTTAAAATTTGTTATCTCAATTTTTCTTAATAGATTAATTTATATCTTCTCTCCTCTAATTTTTTAATAATGAGAAATTAAATTAATAATTAATTTAATTTTTAATATTAAAATTAATATAATATATGTCATATTATTAATAATAATACATATATTTTTTTGCAAAATATTTTAAGTAGTAATGAAATAGAGGAGGAATAATGTGCAATAATATCTGTTAAAATTTGTTATCTCAATTTTTCTCAATAGATTAATTTATATCTTCTCTCCTCTAA
This sequence comes from Camponotus fellah, assembly GCA_030586385.1. Taxonomy (NCBI): domain Eukaryota; kingdom Metazoa; phylum Arthropoda; class Insecta; order Hymenoptera; family Formicidae; genus Camponotus; species Camponotus fellah. Next base: position 121,325 of record JAPIVC010000290.1, on the reverse strand, counting down.
TTTTTTTTAATAATGAGAAATTAAATTAATAATTAATTTAATTTTTAATATTAAAATTAATATAATATATGTCATATTATTAATAATAATACATATATTTTTTTGCAAAATATTTTAAGTAGTAATGAAATAGAGGAGGAATAATGTGCAATAATATCTGTTAAAATTTGTTATCTCAATTTTTCTCAATAGATTAATTTATATCTTCTCTCCTCTAATTTTTTTAATAATGAGAAATTAAATTAATAATTAATTTAATTTTTAATATTAAAATTAATATAATATATGTCATATTATTAATAATAATACATATATTTTTTTGCAAAATATTTTAAGTAGTAATGAAATAGAGGAGGAATAATGTGCAATAATATCTGTTAAAATTTGTTATCTCAATTTTTCTCAATAGATTAATTTATATCTTCTCTCCTCTAATTTTTTAATAATGAGAAATTAAATTAATAATTAATTTAATTTTTAATATTAAAATTAATATAATACATGTCATATTATTAACAATAATACATATATTTTTTTGCAAAATATTTTAAGTAGTAAAAAAATAGAGGAGGAATAATGTGCAATAATATCTGTTAAAATTTGTTATCTCAATTTTCCTCAATAGATTAATTTATATCTTCTCTCCTCTAATTTTTTTAATAATGAGAAATTAAATTAATAATTAATTTAATTTTTAATATTAAAATTAATATAATATATGTCATATTATTAATAATAATACATATAATTTTTTGCAAAATATTTTAAGTAGTAAAAAAATAGAGGAGGAATAATGTGCAATAATATCTGTTAAAATTTGTTATCTCAATTTTTCTCGATAGATTAATTTATATCTTCTCTCCTCTAATTTTTTAATAATGAGAAATTAAATTAATAATTAATTTAATTTTTAATATTAAAATTAATATAATATGTCATATTATTAATAATAATACATATAATTTTTTGCAAAATATTTTAAGTAGTAAAAAAATAGAGGAGAAATAATGTGCAATAATATCTGTTAAAATTTGTTATCTCAATTTTCCTCAATAGATTAATTTATATCTTCTCTCCTCTAATTTTTTAATAATAAGAAATTATTTTGCAAAAAAATATATGTATTATTGTTAATAATATGACATATATTAAAATTAATATAATATATGTCATATTATTAACAATCATACATATATTTTTTTGCAAAATATTTTAATTATGAAAAAAATGAAGGAGGAAGACAAACAAATATGTCGAGGAAAAAATTCGAAAGCGGATTTTAACAAACGGAAACAAAATAACAAACTGTTTACTGCTATTGTTGAAAAAGACGCGAAAAATATTCTCTCCAGATTCCGTCGAAAGTTGTTTGTAATCGAGAAAAAATTGCTCTCTCCGTATTATAATATTCCAAAGCAATCCTTGGCGGGAGCAGAAAACGTAAACTTAATACTCGGGAGTAAAGAAGAAAGATTAAACAGAAAATTTTACGAATAAATAACGTAACCTCGTCCTGTTTATTTCGCTCGTCTGCGAAGAGCTATGGCGTTGCGATAAATAACGCGATGCGTTAACGATCCCGAGCGGAAAGGAAAATAGCCGAGTATCTCGAAAATACGGGGCTCCCGTGCTTTATGATTTCGATTAACATCGCAGTTTTATATTGGGCTCTTTTAGCGTCAACGTCATTGCCGGGACGACGCGAAAGATCGATAGCCAGTTCCGGTGCAAGCGTCGCCATGGAAAAGAAGAACACGGCGTTCCCCGACCTATGGGTCGATAAATCACGCGTCGCGCGACGAATAGCGTTAAAATACGCTATAATTGAGGCGTCATAAGACCAGCGATTTTTAAACCCACCCATTTCTCCTAGGGTTGCACGAGATACCAAGATTAGTCTTGATATTGTTTTGTCTTGTCTTGAATTTCAAGACAAGATCAAGACGAGATTTTTAATTAGTTATCAAGACAATACCAAGACTAAGATTGTCAAGATTATTAGTCTTGTCGAGATTATTGGTTCTCAAAAAAACTAAAATATTTATATTTGTAAATGAAAAAAATCACTATATACGAATTTAAAAAAATTTTATTCAATAAAAATATTTATATTGATAAATTTAAAAATATTTAATATTGATACAATGTAACATTTTTATAAATTAGAAATCAAACTTGCAAATTTTAGACATTAAAGATCAAGACAAGATTTTTAATTAATTATCAAGACAAAACCAAGACTAAGACTGTCAAGATTATTGGTTCTCAAAAAAACTAAAATATTTGTAAATAAAAAAAAATCATTATGTACGAATTTAAAAAAATGTTATTCAATAAAAACATTTATATTATTAAATTTAAAAACATTTAATATTAATACAATATAACATTTTTATAAATTAGAAATCAACCTCGCAAATTTTACATTAAAGAGGATTTCACCCAGGAATTGCATTAATGCTTTTAAAGATTTACTTTGTAATCTAATTCTATTTTTTGACATAGTCAGAGTTCCTATTGAGAAAAATCTTTCTACTGGCACGGACGAGGCAGTTGAATTTAAAATGTCTCGAGCTACTTTTGACAATGTGAGATAAATATGAACTTGATTTTTTTACCACTCCAAAATATTTATATCTGCACATTCTCTTGGAGCCTGTAAATAGTTATTAATTTCTTTTCCATGAAACAGTATATGTTTTTTTTAAGTAAATAGAGGCATTTATATCGATTATATAGTAATAATTATAATTAAAATATAATACAATAGTAATAATTATTTCAAATTATAATACAAAAATTATATATTATTTAAATAATTTTTTAATATTAGATAAAAAATTGTTAATAAAATCGAGACAAGACAATACAAGACGAAATTTTTGCTACCAATATTCACTCAAGACCAAGACAAGATTTAAATTTTTGAAAATTTTCAATACAATATTTTTACGAATATTGTCTTGGGTCTTGTGCTACCATAATTTTTTCGACTCTCCTTATTATGCTGTTGCGATACGTAATATCCTCGCGGATGAAAGGAATTTCCACACGACGCGATGGAGAGAAATTCATGCGATCTCTGCAAATTTAATCGGCCATTGCAGGAAAAAGAAGATCGTAAAGAGAAATAAAAATGAGTTACAAAATTACTCCCGTAAAGATAATATTTTCAAATATTTCATCACTCATACAATGAGAGAGAATTAATTATTTCGGTTAATTATTTAATGTCGCTGGAAAATTAATTTATATTTAAATTATTTATTTCTAATTTTTGTAAAATATCAAAATTAGATAATTTAAATAGCAATTTAATTAATTAGATAACAAACAATTAATTAGATAATTATGTAACAAATATTTTCGCAATAATAATTTGATATATGGATAATAAATCGAAATAATAATTAAAAGAAATAATCATAATAAAAAACGATATTTTATCGAAGGAAATAAAGTAAAATTACAAATGGTTTTACAGAAAAAGTAAAAAATGCAAATCGAAAGCGAAATATCAGCGAACGTACACTTTATTCAAATAAAAAAATACGAAAATAAAATAAAAATACAATATAATTAATGAGACGCAGAAATATTTTGAAGCGAGGAAAAAGACGGAAATTTGCAATATATAAAAACGAGGACGGCAATTTGACATTTTTATCTCGAAGAAAAAAAATTACAAATTAAAAAATTCCAATTTTAAAAAATTTCGATATAGAATAGAAAATTTATAATTATCCGCATTTAATTGAACATCGATGAAGTATCATTTCGCGACAAAAGCTTTCGCTGAACATTATAATTCACTCTAAACTTTCACTGTGAACATCACACATCTTACGAGAGAAAAGAGAGAGAGAGAGAACTCGTGCGCAAGGAAACTTGCATTAACGGAATTTATATTTCCACATCTATTGCAAACCACGCGCGGGTAAACTTCTCAAACTATTCACGCCTACAACAAGTGCAAATATTTGCCCGGTAACGCAACGTCGAAGGAGAGAAAGGGAGAAGAGAAGAGTTCACGAGACATTCCCCGAGCGAGGGATATCATCCCTCAACGCGATTTATGAGTGTTTCGAATCTTTTCATCAATTTGGCCGAAAATTCAAGATGAATTTCATCGATGACAGACGGTGCATTTTTTTTTTTTCACGTCGCCATTTCTCATGAGCATCTCATTGTTTCGATGCAGTAACGATGGCGCGGCGCCAGGACGCCATTATTCTCTTCCTCGGGGTTTATCCGCAATTAAACGCGCGCGGCTCCGGTCCCGGCACCCGATAAATTATGGCCGTCCCAGCGTCAATATTTATTATGCCATCTCCTTCTCCCTCCGTAATGTGCTTTCTCTATACGCGACTACTGCCACTGTATTTATGTTGTAATGATGGTTTATGGGAAGATACTATATAGACTGGGGAAAATACACATCGAGATATACCTTCGCGCGCTTATCCTTTTAATGATGTACAAGATACTTTATAATTATGAGAAAATCAAAGAACTTATTAATGATAAATATTTTATTAAAATATTTACTATTTAGGCTGGAGAAAATATACGCCTCGAGATTTATTTTCGCGCGCTTATCCTTTCAATGATGTGCGAAATACTTTATAATTATGAGAAAACTAAAGAATTTAATGGTGAATTTTTTATAAAAATATTTTTATAAAAATATTTTTATAAAAATATTTACTATATCTACTGGAGAAAATACACATCGAGATATATTTTCGCGCATTTATCCTTTTAAGGATGTGCGAAGTACTTTATAATTATGAGAAAATTAAAGAATTAACGATGAATTTTATAAAAATATTTTTATAAAAATATTTATTATATATACTGGAGAAAATGCACACTTATCCTTTTAATAATGTGCAAAATATACTCTGTAATTATCAGAATTTAATCAGAATTTTATAAAAATATTTTCTCGTACAAATCATACACAATCATCTCGCTTGCAACCTCATCAAGTAAGATGACCGTGCGAAAAAATATTTTTATAAAATTCATTATTAAATTCTCGTCTTTCCTGATAATTATATAGGATTTTGCATATTAAAAAAAATTTATCATATAATACATAAAAATAAAAAAAATACATCCGTAATTTATTTTCCCTTTTCATTCATTTCGCATATTCAATTATTTTATAAATATATATAAATATATATAAAATAAATGAATATATATATATATATATTTATATATATTTTATAAAATAAATATATATATATATATATATTCATTTATTTTATAAAAATTAAATTATATTCCCGACTACAACACACATATTTTCGAAAACAAAGATACATTATTTTTATCTTAATTCTAATAAATTTATAATCATTTAATTTTATGACATTTTTATTTGATTTAATTTTATGACATTTTGATTTGATTTTTAAAATATCTCTCAACATGCTCATTACGCGTGTACGCAGGTTACAACATTAGATAAATGTGCGATAACAATCGTCGATGCCTCCATTTATGTGATGATCACCCGTTTTGATTATTCCGGTGTAATTAAAGAAGGAGCTACCGATCTTTCTGCGGATCGACGATTCGTCACGAAGCGATCGGCAGTCCCGATAACGTCTACTGTTTTTATCTTGTGGCTGGTATCGCCAGGATAAAGCCTGCGGGAAAACACGTTCAATTTAATGCGCCGTCGAAGCGACGTTTAATTATGACATTTGTTTAACCTCCTTGCTATCGGCGTATTACGTCGCTCAATGTGATCGTTTAAGAAACATCGAGGATGATGGTTAAGCACAGAGAACGATATGGATCTAAGGTGCAACATAAACGTAGAGGCCAAGTTGTGAAATGTTGAGGGCAAAGAGAGGATAACCAAATTACTTGCATCGATTTAATCATCCTACTTTTATTGATAATATAATTATATTATTCATAATCAATGAATGAACAATTTTATTCCCAACATCTATGATAAGACTTATATAGAGATTTATTCTGCTCCTATTAAAATTTATTTTTATTTATATAAGTAACGTAAAAAAAAATTAATTAGAATTAGACATAAATAGAATTAAATAATTTAATCATCCTACTTTTATTGATAATATATAATAATCATATTATTCATAATCAATGAATGAACCATTTTATTCCCAGCATCTATGATAAAACTTATATAGAGATTTATTTCTGCTCTTATTCAAATTTATTTTTATTTATATAAGTAACGTAAAAAAATTAATTAGAATTAGACATAAATAGAATTAAATAATTTCATCATCCTACTTTTATTGATAATATATAATCATATTATTCATAATTAATGAATGAACCATTTTATTCCCAGCATCTATGATAAAACTTATATAGAGATTTATTCTGCTCTTATTAAAATTTATTTTTATTTATATAAGTAACGTAAAAAAAATTAATTAGAATTAGACATAAATAGAATTAAATAATTTAATCATCCTACTTTTATTGATAATATATAATAATCATATTATTCATAATCAATGAATGAACCATTTTATTCCCAGCATCTATGATAAAACTTATATAGAGATTTATTCTGCTCTTATTAAAATTTATTTTTTATTTATATAAGTAACGTAAAAAAAATTAATTAGAATTAGACATAAATAGAATTAAATAATTTAATCATCCTACTTTTAATGATAATATATAATCATATTATTCATAATTAATGAATGAACAATTTTATTCCCAGCATCTATGATAAAACTCATATAGAGATTTATTCTGCTCTTATTTAAATTTATTTTTATTTATATAAGTAACGTAAAAAAAATTAATTAGAATTAGACATAAATAGAATTAAATAATTTAATCATCCTACTTTTAATGATAATATATAATATAATCATATTATTCATAATCAATGAATGAACAATTTTATTCCCAATATCTATGATAAGACTTATATAGAGATTTATTCTGCTCTTATTAAAATTTATTTTTATTTATATAAGTAACGTAAAAAAAATTAATTAGAATTAGACATAAATAGAATTAAATAATTTAATCATCCTACTTTTAATGATAATATATAATATAATCATATTATTCATAATCAATGAATGAACAATTTTATTCCCAATATCTATGATAAGACTTATATAGAGATTTATTCTGCTCTTATTAAAATTTATTTTTATTTATATAAGTAACGTAAAAAAAATTAATTAGAATTAGACATAAATAGAATTAAATAATATTAACAGAATAATATTAATATTATTAATAAACATAAATAGAATAGAATAATAATTATTAATTATTATTAGTAGAATAATATTAATAATATTAATAGACATAAATAGAATTAAATAATATTAATAGAATTAAAATCTACTGGAACAAAATTTATCACATTTATCTATTACACCTGGCTAAATGCCATTACATGGCGTTGTAAATTGATCGAGCGAGTTCCAATCGAGGGATACAGTCATATATTTCTTATTCGCAATCGATGCGCATGCAATAATTATTATCGGAATTTTTCAAAAAAAAAAAAAAAAAAAAAAAGAAAAAAAAAACTCATCGACGCGCGACAAATTCGCCGATAATGGGCATCGATCGGCCCAGAAATCAAATGGACTCGATGGGACAGGGAAGTCACGTAAATGATCTGATATATCGGATGAAAATAAACGACGTCAGGTCGATGATGATTCGTTTGTCGAGCGGTGACGTCTCTTTAATCACGCTGACGCGAAGGATTATTGATACACGCGTGCGTCCGAGTATCGCAGATCCAATGAAAATCGGGGGAGAGATGCAAGATAGATCGTCCAACGCTCTCGTGTATCTGTCTGTTTACGTCGAGATATCTAATTTCCGCGAAATCCGTTTTTGCATCGATTCATTCATCGCGCGCTCGGTTTATCGACCTCCGACGCGACGCCACGTTATTTTGGGGTCACCGTATATATATGTGTGTGCACGCGACTGCAATGACGCACACGCGACGAAACGCCAATAACGAAGCGTAACGCGAGGAAATGTCTCACAACAAAATCTGCGTAACGAGAGGGATAATTATTCCCGCGTTGTAAATTTTTGCTACGCAAATTGAGTGAAATTATTCGGGGAGGATGAATGAAAATGAGATTCCGTCGAGTCTCGTTCGCGGAAATAATGCCATTTTGCGTAATTCATATTGGCAACGTATTTTTCGCGATTTATTGGTAAATGTCAGTCATGATTCATCCAAAAACCCCTCGTAGCGCGACGTAATTGTGATTGCACGATATTACACGTGATGGAACTGACAATATGCGGAAGGCGAATAATCAATATTTTCGTCCAAATGTGAGTGTCCACGTGTGAAAAAAAATATGTTTCTTATTCTGGATTGATTTACTATTAATGACTTGATATTTCAAATCTGAATTATTAAATCCGAATTATTATTTAAATATAGTTTCGAGTTTTTATATGAATTAATAATATTTATTATTGGTGAGAATATTATGTATAAATTTTGAATGTTATAATTTAAAAAAAAAAAAGATTTATTATAGAAATTGTTATTTAAAATATATGACATTTAAGAAAAAAGTTTTTTCAAGTTTTTGCATTTCCATTATTTTATTTTAAATTTAATGAGATAAATAAAAGAAAAAGTGAAAAATAAATACACATTTTTTTCCTAAAATAATCATTATTTGTTGTTACTTTATAAAATATTTATATCAATATATTAATTATTAATATTAAAAAAAAAAAAGATTTATCATAGAAATTATTATTTAAAATATATGACATTTAAGAAAAAAGTTTTTTCAAGTTTTTGCATTTCCATTATTTTATTTTAAATTTAAATTTAATGAGATAAATAGAAGAAAAAGTGAAAAATAAATACACATTTTTTTCCTAAAATAATCATTATTTGTTGCTACTTTATAAAATATTTATATCAACATATTAATTGTTAATATTAAAATATTTATATTTCTCTGTAAAATAATATGAAAATATTTTATTGTTCAATGAGAGAAATCGTCACGATCGATTATTTAAAGTATCTTACAAAAAAATACAGATATTTGTGTCCAATTTGTAAAGTCAATTATACGTCTATTTTCCATATATTTTAATTAACACACAAATAAATTGCCTTATTCTACACCAACCATTTATAATGAGATAAGAAAAGCAGTATGTAAATATCTTCGTTTGAAATATGAATTTTTACATGAACGTCTCTCCATCCACGACACACATAGAGGCTATAAACGTTTCAGTTTAACTGATATGTCTTTAATTAATATTAAAAAATTAATATAAAAATATAAAAAAAAACCAGCCAAGAGCAGCAAGAGCTCTTGTATGACACATAACCACCGGGAGCCGCTCGTTTATCGCTTTATTATGAAATTTCCGCATTGTTTAAGCATCCACGAGACTCGTGCGATTGCGCACGGAACCTAATATCTCTCTTCTCTTCTCTCTTTCCATGTTGCATCGGCAACAGAGATCGGTTACGGTTACAAAATCGTGATCGTCTCATCGACTGATACGTATAACGCGCAGGATTACACGCCCACGCCCACGCGCGTGGCTCTCGCATGACAAATTCTGCTCTCCGGCAATCATAACACGGGAGAAAGAGAGAGAGAGAGAGAGAGGGACAGAGCGATTAGAGCATTGTCAGCACGAGATACGAGCGCGGGACGTCAAAACCATGATTGTTGAACCGCGTGTGTTGTTCTCGCCACGATTCCATCCCTCTATCGCCAACGAAATACGATACAATATTCGTATAATAATACATTATATTACACTCCGCAGGCAACACAAAGATATAGTTGAATTTAATCAGGGGATGAGAGGAATATGGGAGATAACGGGATTTCTCCTCTCCTTCCTTCCCCCCGTCTCCTCTCAACATGACCTGAAATAGGATACATAATATAAAGGATCACGTGCGGCAAAATATAAAGATTTTTTTTTCCTTCTCAGAAATAAAGCTTCGACGAATTTTTCCGTTTTGATTAAACGTCGATATTTTTTATTTCACATTAAAATTATGTAAATTTCATTCGAACTATAAGTAATTGTAATTCGATCAAATATAGGTCTCCTCTTTTTGCAGGATTTTAAATTTTATTAAAAGAAATTTTATTTCTTCAAATTTTTACAAATTTTTTATAAATAGTATCCTAATAGTAAAATTTTTCATAGATTATATTTCACACGAAGATATCGATTTGACATGTGTAAAAAATTAAAAAGAATAAAAATCGAAATTTTTAATTGAAAAATTTTATTCTAACTATAAGTAATTTTAATTTTAATTTTAATTTTAATTTTAATAATCAAATATAGCTTTCTTTTTGCAGAATTTTAAATTTTATTAAAAGAAATTTTATTTCTTCAAATGTTTACAAATTTTTTATAAATAGTATCCTAATAGTAAAATTTTTCATAGATTATATTTCACACGAAGATATCGATTTGACATGTGTAAAAAAATTAAAGAGAATAAAAATCGAAATTTTTAATTAAAAAATTTTATTCTAATTGTAAACAATTTTAATTCGATCAAATATAAATCTCTTTTTGCAGAATTTTGAATTTTTATTAAAAGAAATTTTATTTCTTCAATTTTTTACAAATTTTTTATAAATAATATCCTAATAGTAAAATTTTTCATAGATTATATTTCACACGAAGATATCGATTTGACATGTGTAAAAAAATTAAAGAGAATAAAAATCGAAATTTTTAATCGAAAAATTTTATTCTAACTGTAAATAAATAATTTTAATTCGATCAAATATAAGTCTCTTTTTGCAGGATTTTGAATTTTTATTAAAAGAAATTTTATTTCTTCAAATTTTTACAAATTTTTTTATAAATAGTATCCTAATAGTAAAATTTTTCATAGATTATATTTTACACGAAGATATCGATTTGACATGTATAAAAAAATTAGAGAATAAAAATCGAAATTTTTAATCGAAAAATTTTATTCTAACTATAAGTAATTATAACTTAATCAAATATAGGTCTCTTTTTGCAGGATTTTAAATTTTATTAAAAGAAATTTTATTTCTTCAAATTTTTACAAATTTTTTTATAAATAGTATCTTAATAGTAAAATTTCATAGATTATATTTTACACGAAGATATCAATTTAACATGTGTAAAAAAATTAAAGAGAGTAAAAGTCGAAATTTGCCTTTAGTTTTGTGAAGAAATAATAATCTTAAAACCATATAAATAAAAATGTAAAATAAATTAGAGAGAATTACCGGCTTTAATTTTATCTGCATGCTATTCCTAAGAGATCGTAAGATTTTTCCTGTGTTAGCTACGTCAAGAATGTTCTAAAATGTATGAGGATGTCGACCAAAGAGAATGAGATTTTACTTCGAACTCTTCGAAATCCCACACGTGGACTGTTTAGAGGAGTCTGGGTAATCCCTTGCGACAAGATTTCTCAAACGAACTTCGATAAGCACCATTCTCTTTGATAAATCCAAGATCTTTCGTGAAGGAAAAAGGAGAGAGATGCTGGTAAAAGCTCGTGATACAGCGAATTAGTTACAGACGAGCGAAGATGAAATACAATAGTATGAAATAAAAGACAAAATTTATTCAACATTCGTTAAAAAAATATATAAAAAAATATATCAATACGCGCATATTTTTTTTCTCTCATATATTGATCTATTTCGATGTATCCTGTGTCTGTCATATTTTCCTGCAAATCCATTTCTCCATTGTAGATGCGGATAAAATGTATCTCGTACATAAAAACTGCATTGGAAAATATTTATACAACGTAGCATTTTTATTGCGAAACGGATGCATTTCACACATGTCATCAAGATAAATAAAAATCTTATTTAATATTCAGAAAGAAAATATTTTCACTGCAAACTCCTCCGTTCCTCCATTTACAATATTAAGGACGCTTTGTAAACAAGCTTAGGAATCTAGATGAAGACGGCTTTCGGAATTTCTTTCTTGACATGAAACGCGAAACGATATCCGGTTGACGAAGCATTATTTCGAGAGACAGTCGAAGGAAGCTGTGACACGATGACAATAAAAGTCTTTCCACGTTCTTGCACTTTAATATTTGCCGAGTCGTGGAAAAAAAAGGATATTGTCGTTTTCATCGAGATACCCAGCGAATTGGCGATAGGATCAAATCAAAAGCCAATAAAACGTCGATGTGCGGGGATTAAGCGAGTGTGACGTTTCGTGGAAAGTTAACAAGTGAAAAAAAGATTTATTATCGATGAAGATAGAGAATTTAAAATCTCGAAATGTTAGTTCCTGAAGTCTCACAGTAATATTCATAATTTCAGAAGAAATATTTTTACGATAAATTTCTCGTTTAGGAAAGAGAAAAATTTTTCATCCATTCTATAACTAGAATAATTATTTTCTAATAATTATTTATTTAATATATTCTTTATTTAATATATTTATTATATTTTTAATCACAATTATTTATTTAATATATTTAATATATTTAATAACATAATAATAATATATGTTTAATAATAATTAAATTTAACGATATTTAATAATATTTAAATAAATGCAAAAGTAACTATAAATATAATAAAATAATAATAATACTCATTTTTATCATTTTGAAGGAGATTGTGCCACAAAAAGATCGCGCTTATATCCTTCGATCGTGTGTAAGTGGTTACAAATCGCCGTCGTAAATTTCTCGATTCTATCAGACTCCCACACATTGATCCGTAAATCGCTCCAATTCAATTCGCAGGGTCCATTGTCCACTCGGACGCAATAAGGAAGGCAATCGTCTCTCGCGGCGGTCCCTGGCACAAAACCCGAATTACAGCTCTATTTGCTCGATCGAAGGTCGAGTGCCTCCATTTTGCAGGTGATTCGGTCGTGTCAAGCAATACGTAAAAGTACTTCGAGCATCGCTATTGGTCGATCCACCTGTGAACAGCTCCTCCTTTTTGCGCTCCTCATACATCACATTTCATCGAGATGTCCTGAGGATCGTTGCGATTCATTACGCAATTTTTCGAGTAGGGTTGCACAAGACCCAAGACAAGACAATATTCGTAAAAATATTGTGTAGGTATTAAAAATTTTGAAAAATTTAAATCTTAGTCTTGAGTGAATATTGGTAGCAAAAATCTCGTCTTGTATTGTCTTATCTCGATTTTATTAACAATTTTTTATCTAATATTAAACAATTATTTAAATAATATTTAACATAATTTTTGTAATAATTTGAAATAATTATTACTATGTAATCGATATAAATGCCGTTTATTTACATTAAAAAATATTTACTGTTTCATGGAAAACAGAAATTAATAATTTACAGACTCCAAGGGAATGTGCAGATATAAATATTTTGGAGTGGTAAAAAATCAGGTTCATATTTTTCCCACATTTTTAAAAATAACTCGAGACATTTTAAGTTCAACTGCCTTATCCGTGCCAGTAGAAAGACTTTTCTCAATAGGAACTCTGACTATGTCAAAAAATAGAACCAGATTACAAAGTAAATCTTTAAAAACACTAATGTGCATCAATTCCTGGGTGAAATGCTCTTTAATGTCTAAAATTTGCGAGTTTGATTTCTAATTTATAAAAATGTTATATTCTATTAATATTAAATGTTTCTAAATTTATTAATATAATGTTAATGTGTAAATTATAAATATTTTTATTGAATAAAATTTTTTTTAAATTCATATATAGTGATTTTCTTTCTTTTACAAGTATAAATATTTTAATTTTTTTGAGAACCAATAATCTTGACAAGACTAATAATCTTGACAGTCTTAGTCTTGGTATTGTCTTGATAATTAATTAAAAATCTTATCTTAATCCTGCCTTGAAATTCAAGAGAAGACAAGATTTTTAATTTTATTGGTTCTCAAAAAAACGAAAATATTTATATTTATATCTTGCCTTGAAATTCAAGACAAGACAAGATTTTTAATTTTATTGGTTCTCAAAAAAATTAAAATATTTATATTTGTAAATGAAAGAAAATCACTATATACGAATTTAAAAAAATATTATTCAATAAAAACATTTATATTAATAAATTTAAAAACATTTAACATTAATACTAATCTTGGTATCTCGTGCAACCCTAATTTCGAAAAAATCCAGGACTCGATATTTAACGAAAGCAATCGGCTGTGTTCATTCAAATAACCAGACAAAATCAAATCAAATCTCGAATTTGAATGATTATCGAGTATCATTATTTCGACTGGCAAGCTTACGATCTGTCATCGAAATGGATTTCAACAAGATTTTCGATATTTATAAAAATATTCTTACTTATTTTAGAGACTCGCGCGTTCATCTTTTCCAATATTTTTTTCTATAAAATTCATACCCCAATCTCTTCGTAAAAAATGTCGAGATCACGAAGATCGAACCGCTACCTAACTCGACGATAATTAGGACACGGCGCATGCGAGTAGGCAAACTCATTAATCGGCTCGAGCGATTCACGTAATAAAACGCATAAAAGCTGGCAAAGTGCTCTCGAATCGAGTGCTCCTTGAATCGCGATAGCCGCGCTTCATAAACTTGTCGCGTTGAATTAATTTAAATCCTGCCCCTCATTCTCTCACCTCTCTCGAGTGCGCGCACTCTCGACTCTCGGCATGGAAAATATATACTGCTCTTGTTATACGGCTGTTCATTTGCATGCTACACGCGCGGCATAGTTACGTCAACGACCTACAAGGCGCGAAGATAAAAGCGATAGGCCGCGGGTTCGTTAAACGAAACGCGAGCAGCTTCCGCGGAAGAGAAACGATTCCTAATAATGGACATTCGCGATCTCAATTTCCTTGGTCCTTGGAATCTTGCAAAAGTGAAAGAAAAAATCATAAAGAGGGAATTTTGATGATAAATGAGATATTAATTGTCATAATATAAAGAAATTATTTTTATGATAAATGGGATATTAATTGTCATTAATATAAAACAGATATTATTCACAGAAAAAAGGGACATTCTTGTTTTGAAAATGTTTAATTTTAACACGGAAATCTTGAAATGAGATTATATTGCGTTAATTAAAGAAAAATAATACTTGCTTGAATAATTGCTTACTTGAATGAAGCCATTTTATATAGTTCAATTAAGAAAAATATATTCTTATGATTTAAGATTTAATTTTCTTGAATGGAAGAAAAACAATGTTAGATGGAAAATAATATTTTTAAATCAAAGATTATAATTTTCTTAAAGTAGAATTAAATAATTAATTTTCTTAAAGTAGAATTAAATATATTCTTGAGGTGACAATTACAATATTATTAAAATAATTAAATAATTAATATAATTAAAAATATAATAAATATAATTAAAATAAGACTATAATATTGTTGAAATTTAAAATTATTAAATTCTTCTAAGAGATATATAAGAAGATTATAAATTGTTCCATATATACGAAACAATGAACGCGTTAATTTAAGTATAGGGATGAGAGAAACATCATTGCGTTTATCGAAGTGTAAAGGAAAATGTTTAAAATAATGCACAGAAAAAAAAGACATTTCTGTTTTGGAAATATATTTACTTTTAACATGGAAATTTTGAAATAAGATTATATTTTTTTTTTTGCGTTGATTATAGAAAGATATAATTGCTTGAATAAAGACATTTTACATAGTTCATGAAAAATATTCTTATGATTTAAGACTTAATTTTCTTGAATGGAAAAGAAACAATATGTTGGATAGAAAATAACATTTTTAAATCAAAGATTATAATTTTCTTAAAGTAGAATTAAATAATTATATATTCTTGAGGGACAATTACAATATTAAAATAAGACTATAATATTGTTTTGATTTGACACTTATTTATTTTTGTGTTTGCAAAAATTTTCTGGCTGATATATTAAATCCCTGTCGCAATGAAATATAAATCGTAGAAATTTTGTATTAAATAAATTAAGTGGCAATGTATTTCGTTTATTAATGCTCTCCAATTTGCCGAAAAAATGTTACCGTTAGTATTTTTGAAAAATCAATAAATCGTATTCAGACCAGGCTGCATCAACATTATTTTTTATTTAGATATTTAAATATATGTATAAAAATATATATATTTATATAGTATATAATAAATATATATATTTAATATATATTTAATATATATATATATTTTTAATATATATATATTTAATATATATTTAATATATATTTTAACATATATTTAATATATATTTTTAATATATATATATATATATATATTTAATATATATTTAATATATATTTTAACATATATTTAATATATATATATATATATTTTTAATATATATATTTAATATATTTTTAATATATATATATATTTTATACCTTCCTTTCTAAATAAATAAAAACAGACATATTTAAGTCGCGTTTAAAGTTAAATTAACGTTGATGCCTCAGTAATTTTAATAACCGAAATATCCATTTAAGAGATGCAATTGTAAAAAGAGGAAGAGCATTCGTGTAATTCATGCTGGAAATCGTAAAGGCAACGAGTTTCTCATTCCATATTGAGCGTAATACCGAGCTGAAGAGTTTGCGTTTCACGTTATTTCCATGTACATTATAAAGTGTCTCTCTCTTTATGAAGGAAATGTTCTAATAAGCGCGCTTAAAGGGTTAAATTACTACAGCTATAGATCAAATAGCTCAACAAACTCCATCATGTCGCTGTCAACATTATTACACTGAATTCGCATTGCACACTAGCTACAAAAATCGTGAGAAAGAAAGAGACAACTGCAAAGCATTATTTTCTGTTCTGTCAAATCGCGGAGCGTTTTACTTATAATGCAGATTTAAATTAATCAGAATATTGTTGGATCATCAAAAACACCTGGTCATGTTGATTTTAATGTTTCATTTCATGATCGTCCTAAATTCTTAAAATTCTCTATATTATTGTTATATAAAATTTTTAAATATTAAGCATTCTTAATACATTTTACTCTGTAAAAATATAGTTTAAAAATCTAATCGCTTCAATTCAGCAGTTCGTTTTAAAATCTTAAGCTTACAAATTATCGCATCCATTTTTATTTATTTATATATCTCATTTAATATCACAGTCTCAAAGTTTTTAAATTAGGAGAAAAAGAGAGAGAGAAAAGAAATAAAAGAGAAATATTTTAATAATAATCAGAATTTAATTATATATCCTCTTATCAAAAAAATAATTGAATAAAACAAAATTATTAATTATTGCCATCAGCTGCAATAATGAACAAATTTTAAATTCCGATTGCAAAGATAACCATTTAAATTTAAATTTCGTTGAAATAAAATATGTAGAGGGTAGTCATAGGATTTTAATTGCCGCATAAATTAATTATTTTGTCTTTCCCATTTACACAATCCGGAGAGAAAAAAAGTGACTTACGTAAATATTTTTATTTTCGAACGCAATTTTTTTCGTCCACGTTTTTGCTCAGCTGTTCGAGTATTGGTTATTGAGGTATTGCGGTTGGGTACACCCGATATATCGCGATTCGCATCCGCATTTATCTCACAACATGCGTACGCTGTCGGCTTCACGCATCAACGCCTTCGATCATTTTTCGATGTAGCGACTTTTGCCACATTGTATAGTAATGTTGCACGCGCGAGTGCGCCGCGATTTGCGTTCTTGCGCTCGGCAAAGAAATAACGCGATCTTTCGATCGGACACAATGCGCGATGACTTGTAATTCCTGTAATCTCGAGACGGCGGCCTTTAATATAAAAGCCGAGAATATGGGAGGATCGTTACACATCAATGATGTATAGCGGTCGCTATCCGGTTTGCGAAGAGAAATATCAACGTTTGATATCGAGGAGAAAGCGCAGATATCTTTTATATCAGGATGGTTCGGTATTGATTGCGCGATCGAGAAGAGAAAATAATAGTACACGGATAGAAAACGACAAACTAAGTCGAAAGTAAAATAAAATTTTTATACCAAGCTTTCCAGAAAATTGATTTCGGAAATCGAGAAACTAATATATTGTTCACTTTTAAGTTCAGATAACCATCGACTTAAATTGTCCAAAAAAAAAATATGAACAGATTTCTCTCTCTTCCTACAAAATAAATAATAAAAAATTATTTCCCCGAATAAAATATTATATTTTTGTATTATTTATTATCGAATAAAGAAATTAACATGAAAATTAAATTAAATGAAAGGGAGAGAAAGATTCATAATAATAATACATAATTAATACATAATAATTTTGAAAAATCATCAAACTTCAACCAGAGAAAATTCTCCAAATTTTCAAATTTATTATTATATTTTTTTCTTAAACTTAATTTTGTTTTATCATACAAAATCATTCCTTATTCCATTACATTATCAGTAATGAGTCATTCTGTTTAGCTATTGATTTCAAAATTATTCTCTCTCTTCCTTCAAAATAAATAATAAAAAATTATTTCCCCGAATAAAATATATTTTTATATTTTTATATTATTTATTATCGAATAAAGAAATTAACATGAAAATTAAATTAAATGAAAGAGAGAGAAAGATTCATAATAATAATACATAATTAATACATAATAATTTTGAAAAATCATCAAACTTCAACCAGAGAAAATTCTCCAAATTTTCAAATTTATTATTATATTTTTTTTCTTAAACTTAATTTTGTTTTATCATACAAAATCATTCCTTATTCCATTACATTATCAGTAATGAGTCATTCTGTTTAGCTATTGATTTCAAAATTATTCTCTCTCTTCCTTCAAAATAAATAATAAAAAATTATTTCCCCGAATAAAATATATTTTTATATTTTTATATTATTTATTATCGAATAAAGAAATTAACATGAAAATTAAATGAAAGGAAGAGAAAGATTCATAATAATAATACATAATTAATACATAATAATTTTGAAAAATCATCAAACTCAGCCAGTGAAAATTCTCCAAATTTTCAAATTTATTATTATATTTTTTCTTAAACTTAATTTTGTTTTATCATACAAAATCATTCCTTATTCCATTACATTATCAGTAATGAGTCATTCTGTTTAGCTATTGATTTCAAAATTATTCTCTCTCTTTCCTTCAAAATAAATAATAAAAAATTATTTCCCCGAATAAAATATATTTTTATATTTTTATATTATTTATTATCGAATAAAGAAATTAACATGAAAATTAAATTAAATGAAAGAGAGAGAAAGATTCATAATAATAATACATAATTAATACATAATAATTTTGAAAAATCATCAAACTCAACCAGAGAAAATTCTCCAAATTTTCAAATTTATTATTATATTTTTTTCTTAAACTTAATTTTGTTTTATCATACAAAATCATTCCTTATTCCATTACATTATCAGTAATGAGTCATTCTGTTTAGCTATTGATTTCAAAATTATTCTCTCTCTTCCTTCAAAATAAATAATAAAAAATTATTTCCCCGAATAAAATATATTTTTTATATTTTTATATTATTTATTATCGAATAAAGAAATTAACATGAAAATTAAATTAAATGAAAGAGAGAAAAGATTCATAATAATAATACATAATTAATACATAATAATTTTGAAAAATCATCAAACTTAACCAGAGAAAATTCTCCAAATTTTCAAATTTATTATTATATTTTTTTCTTAAACTTAATTTTGTTTTATCATACAAAATCATTCCTTATTCCATTACATTATCAGTAATGAGTCATTCTGTTTAGCTATTGATTTCAAAATTATTCTCTCTCTTCCTTCAAAATAAATAATAAAAAATTATTTCCCCGAATAAAATATATTTTTATATTTTTATATTATTTTTTATCGAATAAAGAAATTAACATGAAAATTAAATTAAATGAAAGAGAGAGAAAGATTCATAATAATAATACATAATTAATACATAATAATTTTGAAAAATCATCAAACTTCAACCAGAGAAAATTCTCCAAATTTTCAAATTTATTATTATACTTTTTTCTTAAACTTAATTTTGTTTTATCATACAAAATCATTCCTTATTCCATTACATTATCAGTAATGAGTCATTCTGTTTAGCTATTGATTTCAAAATTATTCTCTCTCTTCCTTCAAAATAAATATAATAATAAAAAATTATTTTCCCGAATAAAATATATTTTTATATTTTTATATTATTTATTATCGAATAAAGAAATTAACATGAAAATTAAATTAAATGAAAGAGAGAGAAAGATTCATAATAATAATACATAATTAATACATAATAATTTTAAAAAATCATTAAACTTCAGCCAGTGAAAATTCTCCAAATTTTCAAATTTATTATTACATTTTTTTCTTAAACTTAATTTTGTTTTATCATACAAAATCATTTTTATTCCATTACATTATCGGTAACAAGTCTTTCTATTCAGCTATTGATTTCAAAATTATTCTAATGCGATCTCTTAAAACATTCCTCATGATTATAAGCTTAAGTTTGCAAATAATTTCTACGTAGATTTGCCCCCGAATTTCCTATTAAAAATCACTAAACATTAATGTTTGATCGAATCTATCCACCGACGCGTGCGATAAGCGTTATTCTCTTTCCTTTCACCGTCGCCTTCGCAATAAAACGTGGCTTTTGCCCATTCGCATTTTCTTCTGTCGTCGCCAATTTTTTCGCACAAGTACGACTAGTCCGAGATATTAACTCTGATTAAGACAAATCGTTTTATTCGCCGAGAATAGATAATCGTTACACAGAGTGTCTAAGAGATCACGCATTTTCCGTGATCAACAGATGCGATCGATAGATAAGCAGATACGAATTAATAGATACGAATGAATGGAAACAAATTAAAAAGAATATCAATCGCTCGCAATAAATCATACGAATAAGAACGAAACAATCATAACAGAGAGAAAACATTCATTTCGAATATAAGAATATATGACGTATACATGTAGATTATTTATAAATTTTTGCTGTTTTCATGTCAGCATTAAATGATAAATCAAATATCATACGTTCACTTATCACGCCCACTAAGAATCGGACTTAAAAATATCAGAAGCAAGGATAAGTGAATAATTTAAAAGAGAATAATATAAATAATTTTGCTCGCCGAGAGTAGGGTTAATTAGGTTGCACAAGACCCAAGACAAGACAATATTCGTAAAAATATTGTATTGGTATTGAAAAATTTAAATCCTGTCTTGGTCTTGAGTGAATATTGGTAGCAAAAATCTCGTCTTGTCTCGATTTTATTAACAATTTTTTATCTAATATTAAAAAATTATTTAAATAATATTTAATATAATTTTTGTGATATAATTTCAAATAATTATTACTATTGTATTATATTTTAATTATAATTATTACTATGTAATCGATATAAATGCCATTTATTTACATAAAAACATTTATTGTTTCATGGAAAACAGAAATTAATAATTACAAATTAATAATTTACAGGCTCCAAGAGAGCCTGTTCAGATATAAATATTTTGAAGTGGTAAAAAAATCAGGTTTATATTTATCACACATTGTCAAAAATGGCTCGAGACATTTCAAGTTCAATTGTCTCGTCCGTGCCAGTAAAAATTTTTCTCAATACGAACTCTGACTATGTCAAAAAATAGAATCAGATTACAAAGTAAATCTTTAAAAGCACTAACATGCATCAATTCCTGGGTGAAATGCTCTTTAATGTCTAAAATTTGCGAGTTTGATTTCTAAATTATAAAAATATTATATTGCATTAATATTAAATGTTTTTAAATTTATTAATATAAATGTTTTTATTGAATAAATTTTTTTTAAATTCGTATATAGTGATTTTTTCCATTTACAAATATAAATATTTTAGTTTTTTTTGAGAACCAATATTCTTGACAAGACTAATAATCTTGACAGTCTTAGTCTTGGTTTTGTCTTGATAATTAATTAAAAATCTTGTCTTGATCTTTAATGTCTAAAATTTGCAAGTTTGATTTCTAATTTATAAAAATGTTACATTGTATTAATATTAAATGTTTTTAAATTTATTAATATAAATGTTTTTATTGAATAAAATTTTTTTAAATTCGTATATAGTGATTTTTTTCCATTTACAAATATAAATATTTTAGTTTTTTTGAGAACCAATAATCTTGACAGTCTTAGTCTTATTTTTGTCTTGATAACTATTTAAAAATCTTGTCTTGATCTTGTCTTGAAATTCAAAACAAGACAATATCAAGACTAATCTTGATATCTCGTGCAACCCTATCAGAAGCAAGGATAAGTGTTGGATAATTTAAATGAGAATATAAATAATTTTGTTCGCCGAGAGTAGGGTTAATTGCTGCGAAATATTTCGTAAAAACGAGAAAAAAGGAAATGAGGTGGAAATTCATGGGAAAAAATGGAGCGAAAATTGGTTCAAGAATCTCGGGAATCTCTGGTACATCGTATAATCCCGTGGATTATCGAACCTGCTCTGCTTTGAGACTCGCAAGCGATGCAACAGGCGGCTCATCCATAGAGCCGTTCCACTGCGTTGCCTCTGGCACTGCTCGTAATCACTCCCGCTTCTTTCACACACACATACACACACATTGAATTGCTATTAAAATCTTATTACGTACACACATACATGCTTACGCGCATATACGCAGCCATAATTGATCTGTATCGTACAATGTCATTCGACAGAATGATGATTAAATGGTTCTCTTCCGCGTGTTCTTCATCGATTAAATCCAATTTTCATGAACTCACGTTCGAGCTAGAAATGTATTCCACCCGAAAAAAAATTATAAAACGACTTTCAGATCTCCGTTTCGACAAATTGCGTGAATCTGCATAATATTATTGCTACGTGAATCCAAAAACTGCCACGATAATCTCAAAATAACATCACAAAATAACATCAGTGTAAATGTAAAAAAAAATATATATATACAGGGTGTTTCTTAATAAGTTCGAAACATTTTAGGAGATGATTCTTTGTCGAAAATTAAGGGGAGTTTTTCATTTAAACATATACTCCTACATCTCTTCCTGTGGAGTTATACTCCTCCAAAAATGGTACAAAAATTAGGTTTTTATTTTTTTCTCAAATTTGGAACAAGTTAAAGAAATGAAATTAGGTGGATATTTTCTACTAGTAAAAAGGTTATTTATTAATATTTTTTTCAACCTCTCGTATTGTTATAA
This sequence comes from Camponotus fellah, assembly GCA_030586385.1. Lineage (NCBI taxonomy): Eukaryota > Metazoa > Arthropoda > Insecta > Hymenoptera > Formicidae > Camponotus > Camponotus fellah. The sequence continues at coordinate 98,144 of JAPIVC010000290.1, read as the reverse complement.
GGGAATAAAACTAGCAACTCCTATTCAATTTTTTATTAGAACTTTTTAATGGGTCGAAATATGATCATCTAAAAATATGCATTAAAAAGTTTGATTTATTTAGAAACTTTTTTATTGCTTTTATTTTATCATAAAATCAATAGCTTTCAAGAAAAAAAATAAAATATGTTATCTTGTACGATGTTAAATAGCATAAGTTTCGAATTACGAAAAGTTAAATTTTAAAATAAAAATAAAATTAGAATAAATGTTGAGAAAATTGTAGCAAAAAATTATAATAAAAACCTAATTTTTATCCCCATTTTTGAAGGAATTTCACAAGGAGGGATGTACGAGTATATATTTATATGAAAAACCTGTCTTAATTTTCGACAAAAAATCATCTAAAATTTTTTACACTTATTAAGAGACACCCTGTGTATATCAAACTAAAATTTAATTATGTAAATCTTATAATATATCTTTTACTTTATAACAGGTCCTTTGTATAGATTCTTTAATTATTTATTTTATATTAATATAATTCATGTAATTGTACGATTTACATAAAAATATTTGTACCTTTTGAAAAAATGCTTGAAAAGCAGTTTGATGTTTCTTGCGTTGTAATTGTACAATTGACAGACACGATGGAATCCCTAAAACACGAATTTCTGTCACATGTATATACGTATTTGATTAATTGATTGATTGACCGATAGACTCTAATCGGAGATATCAAACAACGTTGGACTTTCGCCACCATATACAGGGTGTCCCGCAACAATATTTTAAAAGTAGATTCTCTGGCCAATTTCAAAACGATTTTTCCTCAGCGAAAATGTTGAGGCACTAATAGTTTTCGAGTTATAAATGATTGAAAATAAAGGGTTTTTCGCAAACTAAGCCTTATGGGAATAAAATATTAATAAAGTCACATTCTTTAGTTAATTTTAGGTAGAGTTTACTTTAATAGAATTTTAATTTAAGGCTTAGTTAAAAAGATGCATCATGACAAAAATTAGAAATATGCAAAAAATAATGATTTTCTTCGGCATTTTCGCTGAGGAAAAATCGTTTTTAAATTGGTCAGAGAAATCTACCTTTAAAATATGGGACGGTAGTTGCGGGACACCCTGTATAACACTGGTCAACAAATTTTTTCCTGACATTTAACATGTATTATAGGTTATATCTAAGGCGCTGATTACGAAAAAAATACTAATTTAGTTGTATCAACTCTGCTTTTTTTATTTATAAGATATTACAATTATATCGATATTTTTGAAAGATGTATTCGCCACAAATATAACAAAAACTATGTAAACATCGTCTCCGAGTCGAGGACATATCGAAAGTTAAAAAAATAATAATTTTGAGTCGAGTAAAACTCAAAAAAAACGTGATGTCTAAAGGGGTAGTCTAAAAATATTAAAAAACAAGAGCTGTTAAAAAAAAACCTACTGTCATACTCGAAATCAGCACACTTAAATAAGCCCAAAACTGCAAAATTATAAGAGGAAAATTAAGTTAAAATTATTTTTTTTGTTGACCAGTGTAAAATTATTTTTTTCGTTGACCAGTGTAATCATTATTTTCGAGACGAGCGGAAATTTTAGACACTCGGGCAACGGGCGTCATTGCCATCGATGATTGAACATTCGAAACCGACCGGAACACATGAAAGTCTTCTCAATTCCGAGAGTTCCGTACTCGACGAGCGTAGAAAAGCTCCGACAGAGAAAACCGGAACAAAACAAAAGCTCGCTGATGAAACAGTGGCGTGGAACACTATGGAAGATGAAAATTCGTACAATATTCTGAGATTTGCCGCGTCGTGTTTCCTTTCGCGGCTATCAATCTTGCCGCTTCTCAGAAATTTCTGAATCGCACGCGAGAGACTTGATAAAAGAACAAATAATGCACAGCCACACAAAGAATGATGGAAACACACGCGAGAAAAGAGAGGGAATATACTAATGTTATATTTTGTATGAAACCATTTTCTGGGTAAACGTAAGGAAAGAGAAATAGTTGCGCATTATTTCCGGAAACGCGAAAAATGGCTGTGAAATTTCCTATGTCGGGCATCCAAATTAAAATCGTTAAATGATACTTTTATTTTAATTAATAAAGAGTAAAAAAATTTCTCATAATATTTTCTACCTATTAATTCACTTGTGTTTAATTACGAATTTTTCGCAAACATTACGAATTTTTCTGATAATAATATAAGAATTTAAATACTATATTTATTTACTTTTAGTGTTGCGCAAAAAATTATTTTTTAATGTATTTTGTTTATTAAAAAAATTATTTTTCTCTTACAAAAATAATGTAAAAAAATATTAAAAATATAAAAAAATTGCACCAATCAAAAATAAAAATTAGGCCTGCTGTAAATTTTAATTCTCTCTTACTTACTACAGTAATTCGTGAAATTGTTGTGTCTAATAAAACATGTGTTTTTAATTAAATGCTACAATATTTAAATAAATAAATATAAACACAAAAAAAAATAAATAAATACAAAATATATTTAAATTTCCCAAAGCATAGATTATATTAACAAACATGAGGTAAAATTAAAATAGTTAAAAGTGAAGAAAAATGTACTGCAACAAAATTTGACGAATAAAAAACTCGTTTAATAACCGAGGAATTATCGCAAAGTTCTTCGGGATGCTAAAAAAAAACGCGATAATTTATTATGGAAATATATCCGCGAATAAAGGTCGACGAGAGACAACAACGAAGAAAGGAGAAACGAACTCCTGGGACTCCGGGCTGGACGGAAGAAAACAAACGCTCGTTAACGAGACGCATCAGGGCAGATTGAACAGATTTCCTGCCGCGGTTTAACCCGAGAGAAACGACTCTCCTCTTTCTCGCTCCGGTCTATACAGAGTCCCCGACGTCGACCCGCGGGACCAGAGGTTAATTTATCGAATTAAACGTCGCACAATTGCGTTACAAGTCCGAGTCGGGTCCGCCGAGTGTTTTCGCCGACGACAGCGTCGCGGATGCGTGCTGTGCGTGAGTGTCAAGTAGGGTTGCACAAGACACAAGACAAGACAATATTCGTCAAAATATTGGTATTGAAAATTTTGAAAAATTTAAATCTTGATCTTGAGTGAATATTGATAGAAAAAATCTCGTCTTGTATTGTCTTATCTCGATTTTATTAACAATTTTTTATCTAATATTAAAAAATTATTTAAATAATATTTAACATAATTTTTGTAATATAATTTGAAATAATTATTACTATTGTATTATATTTTAATTATAATTATTACTATATAATCGATATAAATGCCGTCTATTTATATAAAAAAACATTTACTGTTTCATGGAAAACAGAAATTAATAACTATTTACAGGCTCCAAGGGAATGTGCAGATATAAATATTTTGGAATAGTAAAAAATCAGGTTCATATTTATCTCACATTGTCAAAAATGGCTCGAGACATTTTAAATTCAACTGTCTCGTCCGTGCCAGTAGAAAGACTTTTCTCAATAGGAACTCTGACTATGTCAAAAAATAGAATCAGATTACAAAGTAAATCTTTAAAAGCACTAATGTGCATCAATTCCTGGGTGAAATGCTCTTTAATGTCTAAAATTTGCGAGTTTGATTTCTAATTTATAAAAATGTTACATTGTATTAATATTAAATGTTTTTAAATTTATTAATATAAATGTTTTTATTGAATAACATTTTTTTAAATTCGTATATAGTGACTTTTTTCATTTACAAATATAAATATTTTAGTTTTTTTGAGAACCAATAATCTTGACAATCTTAGTCTTGATTTTGTCTTGATAATTAATTAAAAATCTTGTCTTGATCTTTAATGTCTAAAATTTACAAGTTTGATTTCTAATTTATAAAAATGTTATATTGTATTAATATTAAATGTTTTTCAATTTATTAATATAAATGTTTTTATTGAATAACATTTTTTTAAATTCGTATATAGTGACTTTTTTCATTTACAAATATAAATATTTTAGTTTTCTTGAGAACCAATAATCTTAACAAGACTAATAATCTTGACAATCTTAGTCTTGGTTTTGTCTTGATAATTAATTAAAAATCTTGTCTTGATCTTTAATGTCTAAAATTTACAAGTTTGATTTCTAATTTATAAAAATGTTACATTGTATTAATATTAAATGTTTTTAAATTTATTAATATAAATGTTTTTATTGAATACAATTTTTGTAAATTCGTATATAGTGATTTTTTTCATTTACAAATATAAATATTTTAGTTTTTTTGAGAACCAATAATCTTGACAAGACTAATAATCTTGACAGTCTTAGTCTTGGTTTTGTCTTGATAATTAATTAAAAATCTTGTCTTGATCTTTAATGTCTAAAATTTACAAGTTTGATTTCTAATTTGTAAAAATGTTACATTGTATTAATATTAAATGTTTTTAAATTTATTAATATAAATATAATGTTTTTATTGAATACAATTTTTTTTAAATTCGTATATAATGATTTTTTTCATTTACAAATATAAATATTTTAGTTTTTTTGAGAACCAATAATCTTGACAAGACTAATCTTAACAATCTTAGTCTTGGTATTATCTTGATAACTAATTAAAAATCTTGATCTTGTTTTGAAATTCAAGACAAGACAAGACAATATCAAGACTAATCTTAATATCTCGTGTCACCCTAACGAAGAGAAATGATAATTATGCATTATTTCCAGAAATTAATCTCTGAAAAAAAACGAATGTATTTTAAATTCGATAAATCTGCGACGCGATAAACAGATCCGCGATTATCAATCATTTCGCGACTACTCTTCTTCCACACATGTTCGCGATGTCGCGAAATATAAGCTCCGCGAATCACTGCGCGTACATATTTTCATCGATAAACAGCTTCTTAGGCAGCACTAAAATAGAGAGATATGAATATTCATGCATACGCTTGCACTTAATGCCGCGCGAGCGAGCAAGTTATGTGATGATTCGCGTTTTGCATATGTGCTTCGATCAACAAAGTTCATATTATACGTGTTTGTATCCTTGATGTAAAACTCTCGTGCTTGCTACACTCGTATGTCCCGTCTCTCATTTCCACGCTGCTGAAAAATAAACGTGTCGCTTCTTTTATGTCAAGATTGAGGATTCAAAACGCGAGAGCTACATGTGCATGTATGCGTAAATTGATGTAAAACATGGGCTATCTATTTAAATCTTGTAAGCAAAAATTCCCCGACCTTTCAAATATTTTTGTTCAAAAATTCGCATAAATTAGAGAATTTTTTAGAGATGCGATTTTTTTAAATAAATTTTTTTATTGTATGCGCTTTTTAATATTTCCTACTCTAAGGATAAAAAAAATAAACAGACGCACATAAATGTTAGATTTTGAAAAAAACAATATTTTTCTTGATTTTAGAATTTTAATAAAATTTCTCTCGATTTTTATAAAGTAAACAAAAACCCTGAGAATTCCGGATTTTTTAAACATGCTGTAAAAAAGTAACTCTCGAAATATAATATTATATAATTTATCTTTCTCTCACTGAGATTTTTCTTTCCAAAAATGTCTTCAATTTTCTCATAAATGCAATGATGAAAAATTTAGAAAACCTTGTTCATTGATTTTTTTTTTATTCAATCACTAGAATATTTAACAGCAAAGCAGCGACAAAGTAATGGCGGCCAATAGATTATTTTTTTCCATCAAGAAAAATTTTATCGGATATTTACAGACGAAAGTTCGCAGCGTTGGATTTGTATTTCGCGAATATTGCAAGTTATGATCGTAGTGTGCATCCGTAGATTATTTGATATAACTTCCGCTTCCATTCTCTCTCTCTCTCTCTCTTCAAATTTATTCGAAAATGCATGTTCTTACTATCGACCCGTCCTGTGTGTCGTAATAATGTGCTCTGTATATTGTTCATAACGGAATTCCAGAGTTGATTTCTCTTCCCTCGAGCGCAACAGCATCTGATTTCCTTTGTGAGATTTGATAACAAAGGATTAACGTATCTCTAATTATTGTAGACGTTCATCGACTTTACTTAAAATTATATCAAAGCATTAATTATTCAAATGCAACATGTTAAAGATTTATTATTCAAATGCAACATGTTAAAGCTTTATTAAAGCGCAGAATCTTTTACGCAGAAAATATTTAAAAATTACGCAAAAAATATTAAGATATTAAATATTTAAAAATTACGCAAAAAATATTAAGATATTAAAATATTATAATATTAAAAATATTAAAAAATTAAAAAATTAAAAATATTAAAATAATTTAAAGTATTATCTAAACAAAGGAACTTTAAAATTGCATTCAATCTCTCACTAGCAAAGAATCAATTCCAAATTCGTGTTCAACGATATGTCTTTACAATTAATTACCGTTTTGTGCATTGACGCAAAATATCGTAATTGGAAATGGGATTCACAATGCGATCCTTCCCTCTCTGTCTCAATCCCCTTTGCGATACAATTACGATCAGTTGTCAAGCGCTATACGATATCCTTTTATGTCAATTAATTTAATCCAGTCCAATTATCGAAACGTCTAATGTGTTAAATGCATCGATATTGTATTAAAAATGAATGGAGATTTTGTTGATAAGTCATTACATTGGTCGCATTTGTAGAATGTACGTCGAAAAAGTGCGAATACGAGATCGAAAGCTATTTCTCGCGTAACTAGGGTGTATACTATACTAATTTTGTAAATATATTGTCTGAAAATTTCATGATTTCCCAAGTATTTTTGTTCAAAGTTCCAGGTACAGCTTTCCAAAACACTATAATAAATTATTTTTCCATCAAGTACTTTTCGAGTTATGAGGCTTGAAATCATTTCTTAATTTTACATAAACCATAAAATATCTTGAAAAGTATTCATTTTTTCGATTATCTTACCTTAATATTTTTTTTATGTACAAAATAATGAGAGGAATTAATTGGTATAAAGAAAACATACAGTTGTTTTTAAGAAAAAAATATGGAATTTGCAATTAACAATTCCATATTTTATCTTAAAAACAACTGTATGTTTTCTTTACATTAATTGATTCCTCTCATTATTTTGTACATAAAAGTAATAAGGTAAAATAATTGAAAAATAAATATTTTACAAGATATTTTATGTAAAATTAAGAAATGATTTCAAGCCTTATAACTCGAAAAGTACTATGGAAAAATAATTTATTATAGTGCTTTGGAAAGCTCTCGAATAAGCTACAAGAATATGCAATGAAAAATAGGGCATTCCATTTAAAAAAATGCACTTCCGGTCTGAACCGCCTATTTCCGGCCGGAACCAAAAGTTGAAAATATCACCATTCGATAGAGCGCACCCGATTTATAAAGAAAATGTTTTTACTTTTTGAAATAACCACTTCTCTAGTTTTTAAATGGGTGGTATGTGTGATCTGAAACACTCTGTATAAGAATTAAAAATTTAAATATTTTGATTTCTCTTAAGAAATTCTCTTTTTAATCTATTAAAAACATAGTCTTTGGAATCTCGAAATTAAAACTGTCAAAGTTAAGATAAATGTTTATATAAAAATAAAATTATCGAAACTATCAATGTTTTTAAAAGATTCGCTGAATCTCACTAAACTTCCACGAGAATTCCTCAATTTTTCGAGAACAAAAAAAATCCGTGAACAAGAATACCAGCTTCTTCCCGGGAGTATACACCCTGAGTAACTGTAAATTCCGATTCGCCGACAAAAACTCGGTAACGAAGGGGTTGGCGCCAGGCAGCAGCCGGGGAACAACCTGTTGGTCGAGTCCTTCCGTTCGAGTTGTCGATCGATTTATCGATTTAGCGCCGGGGCAAATGACTGATACGCGGAATAATTATCGGCTGACGCAATTAATGGGGCGTCGCGGACGCGCTTCTCGCCGGATGATCTCGGTGAAAGATTCCGAGTTGACGAAATTATACCCGTTGCTCGGCGTGTCCGTCCAGCCGGAGCCATCCGAGCAGAATTAGCAGAATTTAATTGGCCGACGAGAGCAACATCCGAGCGAACGGATCGACTACCAATTTGTTTCTCTCGTGAGAGCGAGCGAGAATCGCGCCGCCGATTCGTAAGACACGAGACAGAGAGAGAGAGAGAAAGAGAGAGAGAGAGAGAGAGAGAGAGAGAGAGAGAGACAGAGAGAGAGAGAGAGAGAGAGAGAGACAGAGAGAGAGACAGAGAGAGAGACGAGAGAGAGAGAGAGATTTTTAATCAAATAAATTTGTTTTCTTGAAACTTTTGCTTTAAATGCAAGGAATTGTTTATTTCATCTATGCAAAATCATTTAATTTTAATTAAATATGCATGTTATATTAAGTACATTATTTTTATTTATATATTTTTTAAATACTATTTTCGTAAAATATATACTATAATTTATTAAATTAAATACCATCTATTAAATTAAATATATTATTTTTTAAAATTACGAAATTTAAAATTCTTGGGAATAAAATATGCATCTTAATAAATATTCGTAAGACACGAGACAGAGAGAGAGAGAGAGAGAGAGAGAGAGAGAGAGAGAGAGAGAGAGAGAGAGAGAGAGAGAGAGAGAGAGAGAGAGAGAGAGAGAGATGCGTACGTATGCGTGTGCATACACTGAGGGAGAAATTTTTTTAAATCAAATAAATTTGTTTTCTTGAATCTTTTGCTTTAAATGCAAGGAATTGTTTATTTCATTTACGCAAAATCATTTAATTTTAATTAAATATACATGTTATATTAAGTACATTATTTTCATTCATATATTTTTTATATTTAAATACTATTTTTAAATACTATTTTTAAATATATACTATAATTTATTAAATTAAATATATTATTTTTTAAAATTACGAAATTTAAAATTCTTGGGAATAAAATATGCATCTTAATAAATATTCGTAAGACCCGACACAGAGAGAGAGAGATGTGTACGTATGCGTGTGCATACACTGAGGGAGAAATTTTTTTAAATCAAATAAATTTGTTTTCTTGAATCTTTTACTTTAAATGCAAGAAACTGTTTATTTCATCTACGTAAAATCATTTAATTTTAATTAAATATACATGTTATATTAAGTACATTATTTTCATTTATATATTTTTTATATTTAAATACTATTTTCGTAAAATATATACTATAATTTATTAAATTAAATATATTATTTTTTAAAATTACGAAATTTAAAATTCTTAGGAATAAAAAATGCATTTTAATAAATATTCGTAAGACACGAGCAGAGAAGCGCACGGGATTAAACAAAATTGGAATCTTGCTTTAAATGCAGAATTGTTATGTCTTTAAGAAAGTAATTTAATTAAATAACATGTATATTAAGACATCATTCATTTTTATATTTAAATACTATTTTCGTAAAATATATACTATAATTTATTAAATTAAATATATTATTTTTGAAAATTACAAAATTTAAAATTCTTAGGAATAAAAAATGCATTTTAATAAATATTTTGTAAAATTAAAATAAAAATATTTAATTAAAAATTATATTTTTTTAAGCATATATATTTTTAAACATATGTAAATAGATACTTAACTTAAGCAAACAGACGTTTTGAATACAAGTAAATACGTGATTAGTATCCACCGAATAAATAGCTTTCTTGAGTTAACAACAATTTTTTTATTTCAAGATAATTTTTTCCTCAGTGTATATGTCATAATATAGGATAGGAAATTCATGATCGATTTTATACCCGTGTAATAACACGCCCGTAATAGTGAAGCAATTATTGGCGGTTTTATCGCCGCGACGCGATTATGCGTGTCCCCGTTATTTATAAGACGAACAGGTCTGTCTCTCTCTTTTTCGATCGCGGAATATTTTAATTGACGAATTCCTCGGCGATATATCGGAATTAGGGTCTCGAGTATTAATAGACTTTGCACTTTACGTGCTCCGTTTTATGGAAACACTTGAATATTGTAATTGAGATATAATTGCAGCTTCGAGTATGCAAATAAGTTCTATTATCCTGTTAACTTTATTTTTTTTTAACCAACTTGATTAATAATATAATATTAATATAATATTAATATCGAGCGGCAATTTATGATGCGGAATTTCTTTGCAAGAAATAATTTTTGTTTACTATTTTACGTGCAATACAAACATAAACATATCTAGAATAATCGTTTACGATAAATATGTTGTTTAACGGTTTATTGATAAGTTATCGAATTCATGAACCCGAAATGATTTGGTCTAATTCAATTACATCAGTCATCCGTTACGTCTTATGGAGGGAAACGATTTTATAACAATCGATAGATTTCAAATGCAGATTATCGATAATAATAATTTAAATGTAATTCCGTTTAAACAAAGTGATGATTGAAGCACGTTTTACTTTTTTTAAAATATTTTATTATTTTAAAAAACAAATTTATCAATTAAAATGATAGCTTTAAGAGATGTCAGAGAGACTCTTTTAAAGTTGATGATGATTGAAGCACGTTTTACTTTTTTTAAAATATTTTATTTTTTTAAAAAACAAATTTATCAATTAAAATGATAGCTTTAAGAGATGTCAGAGAGACTCTTTTAAAGTTTTCGAACTTCTAAAGTTTTCAAACTCCCTTGATTATTTCAAATATTATGTTATAACAAGAAAAATAATTAGAAAAGTAACGAAACATACATAAGGAAAGATACATCTTCAAAAGTATCTTCATTTATCATTAATTTAATATAATGAGACAAACAAAAACTAAGAGAACTATAAATTACAAGAAAAAAATAAATAGAATGTCAAAAATTTGTACACAAGAGAAAATATTCAAATATTTTCAAATTAAAAACTGAAAAATAATTACATTTTTCTTATATAAAAAAATATATTTCTCTGTTTTATTCAAATATTTTATTTTTTTCCAAGTTTGCGAGTCTATCGAATGACATTCCTTTCGTATACTTTTTTAGACAAAAGTCGAAAGATCGATATATCATTAATTTAATGTAATAAGACTTGAACAAAAATTAAAAGAACTATCAACTACAGCAAAAAAATAAATAGAATATGTCAAAAATTTGTGCACAAGAGAAAATATTCAAATATTTTTAAATTAAAAATTGAAAAATAATTACATTTTTCTTATATAAAAAAATATATTTCTCTGTTTTATTCAAATATTTTATTTTTTTCCAAGTTTGCGAGTCTATCGAATGACATTCCTTTCGTATAATTTTTAGACAAAAGTCGGAAGATCAATATATCATTAATTTAATGTAATAAGACTTGAACAAAAATTAAGAGAACTATAAACTACAAGAAAAAAATAAATAGAATATGTCAAAAATTTGTGCACAAGAGAAAATATTCAAATATTTTCAAATTAAAAACTGAAAAATAATTACATTTTTCTTATATAAAAAAATATATTTCTCTGTTTTATTCCAATATTTTTTTTCCAAGTTTGCGAGTCTTATCGAATGATGTATCTTTCGTATAATTTTTAGACAAAAGTCGAAAGATCAATATATCATTAATTTAATGTAATAAGAACAAAATTAAGAAAGCTAAACTAAACGAAAAAAATAAATAGAATAATAAAAATTTCTATAAGAGAAAATAATTCAAATATTTTCAAATTAAAAAGTGAAAACTAATTACATTTTTCTTATATAAAAAATATATTTTTTTATATAAATATTCTTTTTTATTTAAATATTCCATTTTCTGCCAAATTTGCGAGTCTATCGAACGACGATCGAATTCCTTTCGCATAATTTTGAGACAAAAGTCGAAAGACGAATGCATCAGCGATTGTCGATCCATCGAAACGAGTTTCTCTGGAATCATCGCGCAATCGTCGGATATCGAAGAAAGAAAAAAACACCGGAGGAAAATAAAGAGCAAAGGGAGGATAATTAATTAGTTTATCGTGGAAAGAGAGAGTCATCGCGATCGCGGGCAATAATTTGCTCTCTCGCGTCTCCGTTTAAGTGAATATTCTTCATTCGCCGAAGGTTGCCGAAGGTCGTTAGGCGCAGCGATATAAAACCGATAGAATGCGGCGCCATCGCGGCCGTATAGCATACCTCGCAAAATACATTATCGAACGAATGCGGGAGAAGAGGGCGAGCGGATTGTTCCCTCTCTCGATGTGTCTCTTCGCGGTAACAGTATTTGCGGAACACTTAAATGGAATCCCGGGTTGGAACCCCACCGGGTGGGTGCCCGATGTACACAAGCAATACTTGTGATGCACGACATACACTCACGTACACACGCATACACGAACACACACCCCCTCGATCGTAAAGTACGCGCCATTATTATGTTCGCGATAGCGCACGTATAGACATTATACTTTACGCGAAAGAAGAGAGAGAGAGAGAGAGAGAGAGAGAGAGAGAGAGAGAGAGAGAGAGAGAGAGAGAGAGAGAGAGAGAGAGGGATGGACAAAAGAGGTTGTATCTCGATGAAAGGGGAAGAAGAGATATGTCTTAGTTACCCTTCAGACAGAAGCGTTTGTTGCCTGCGACAAGGACGGCATAAATTTGCTTTAAAGGGGATGATCCTTACAAATTGTATCGAAAATGACACACTTGGGTAGGGTTGCACAAGACCCAAGACAAGACAATATTTGTATCGGTTTTGAAAATTTTGAAAAATTTAAATCTTATCTTGGTTTTGAGTGAATATTGGTAGCAAAAATCTCGTCTGGTATTGTCTTGTCCCGATTTTATTAACAATTTTTTATCTAATATTAAAAAATTATTTTAAATAATATTTAATATAATTTTTGTGATATAATTTGAAATAATTATTATTATTGTATTATATTTTAATTATATTATATTATAATTATTATTATGTATCCGATATAAATGCCGTCTATTTACATAAAAAAATATTTACTGTTCATGGAAAGCAGAAATTAATAACTATTTACAGGCGCCAAAGGAATGTGCAGATATAAATATTTTGGAGTGGTAAAAAAATCAGGTTCATATTTATCCCATATTGTCAAAAATGGCTCGAGACATTTTAAGTTCAACTGCCTCGTTCGTTCCAGTAGAAAGATTTTTCTCAATAGGAACTCTGACTATGTCAAAAAATAGAACCAGATTACAAAGTAAATCTTTAAAAGCACCAATTCCTGGGTGAAATGCTCTTTAATGTCTAAAATTTGCGAGTTTGATTTCTAATTTATAAAAATGTTATATTGTATTAATATTAAATATTTTTAAATTTAATAATATAAATGTTTTTATTGAATAAATTTTTTTTAAATTCGTATATAGTGATTTTCTTTCATTTACAAATATTTTAGTTTTTTTTGAGAACCAATAATCTTGACAAGACTAATAATCTTGACAGTCTTAGTCTTGATTTTGTCTTGATAATTAATTAAAAATCTTGTCTTGATCTTTAATACCTAAAATTTGCAAGTTTGATTTCTAATTTATAAAAATGTTACATTGTATTAATATTAAATATTTTTAAATTTAATAATATAAATGTTTTTTTCGAATAAATTTTTTTAAAATTCGTATATAGTGATTTTCTTTCATTTACAAATATTTTAGTTTTTTTGAGAACCAATAATCTTGACAAGACTAATAATCTTGACAGTCTTAGTCTTGATTTTGTCTTGATAATTAATTAAAAATCTTGTCTTGATCTTTAATACCTAAAATTTGCAAGTTCGATTTTCAATTTATAAAAATGTTATATTGTATTAATATTAAATATTTTTAAATTTAATAATATAAATGTTTTTATTGAATAAATTTTTTTAAATTCGTATATAGTAATTTTCTTTCATTTACAAATATAAATATTTTAGTCTTTTTGAGAATCAATAATCTTGACAAGACTAATAATCTTGACAGTCCTGATATTGTCTTGATAACTATTTAAAAATCTTGTCTTGATCTTGTCTTAAAATTCAAGACAAGGCAAAACAATATCATGACTAATCTTGATATCTCGTGCAACCCTACACTCGGGGGCCAGAAAAATATGCCACAGAAATTTCGCGTAGATTATAAACGAAATAATTTCCTCTCGCAACAGCGAGAGTTGTAAAACGAATTTACGCAGACGGAATGTCGATCGAGTGATGCGCGATTATCTCTTGGATTGGATTTAACGCGCTAATTAAATCATAACTTCTCTCTCTCTCTCTCTCTCTCTCTCTCTATCAAGTTATATACCCCGCTGATACATCTGTAGATTTCCCAGTGGCTTTCTCCTTGAATCGCACACTGCTGTAATAATCTTAAACGTCGAAGCATGAGAAGACGTGCGCCTGCACTTGTCTGGATTTGGGAAAAAGGATAATAAAAAAAAAAAAAAAAAAAAAATGGAAAATCCGCGAAAGCGTTATATTTTACTCCGATATTAACTTATTATCCGACGCATTCGTTCGGGGATAAATAAAATGATTACGCCACGAAGTCGCTCGTTATTAAGCATAGCGTGCCACCCCGCGGTAATTACTCGGGACGGAGGGTAAGGAGGGAGGAGGGGGGGAAGGCGAAGTAGGAGGGAGGGGCTGCATAAAACCGGGCGCATTGTAATGGCTTCGTGGCAATGCATTACCGACGTATCGCTCTCTCGCAGCCTGACAGTTTATTACTCCGGGCAATAATCTTCTCGTTTCCGCTCGTCTCTCGGGGCGCCCTCCCCCTCGTTAAATATTTCTTTTGTCATATTATTCGCGGCCATGAGAAGAAGCCGCTCCTCGATCCGCGCACGATCCCGTACGATATCGCGCCAGATCGTCTACCGTATGTAAAGACTGTTCCAACGAAATTGGAACGTTCGAAAGGAAACTCGAATTCCTATTGATGCGTATCTACGGAAAATATCTACGGAAATCCGCCCTAGAAATCCCTCTCGAGATGAAAATCCCCGTCGGCATTCATCGCAAATTCCTTCTCCCGGAGTTTGCAATATTTTCAAAGCATATTCGAAACATATTTCTTTTTTGTTAAATTAGCATTTTTAATCGATAAATTCGGTAACGTATTTCAATAAACTTTTAAAAGCAGCTACTTGAAATATAAAGAAATGCAATTTCAAATATCGATACAACATCTCGAAACATACCTAGAAAATAACAGAATACATAACCAATTTTAAATATATTTAAATATTGTTAAATTTTTTGTTGTTTCTTGAAGAGATATGTGTGTGGAATTTGTGTGGAATTTCTTCCTCAATTTTTTTCAGTGACATTATATTATATATTATTTATTTATTGTATTTATTATATTTATTTATATTTATTACATTTATTTCTTATATTTATTATATTATATTTATTATATTATATTATATTTATATTTATTATATTATATTTATTATATTTATTTATTATATTTATATTATATTTATTATATTTATTATATTATATTTATTATATTTATTTATTATATTTATTATATTATATTTATTATATTTATTTATTATATTTATTACATTATTTTATTATATATTATTTATTTATTATTTTTCAGTGACATTTATTTTATTATGTATATTATTCATTATTTTATTATTTATATACATTAGACATTAAAATATATACATATATTAAATAAGGCGCAATTACAAATACGTATTGTTTCGGTTTTATCCTCATTTAATCTGACCTGAGACACACACAAGTGACCCTTTAAATTTTGCATATCGCGATTCTCTCGCTTCATCGAGCCAGAACTCTTAGGACGCAGTTCGTGTCTTATCCTGCCAAATTTATTCGGCTTATAACACGATCGCTGTGCTATATACATTCAAAGGCGGTTGATATTTACGATCCAATCATTCACTACCGTAGCGGAAGGCAGTGTTATTACAATGTCCGCATTGTCCGTATTAATGCGCTCTCTCGATAATATATTATTTCTTATCTCTCTCACGCGAAGAGAGCAACACGACGAATGCCTCCGATGCGAATTCAAATGCTAATGCCGGCAAAAACGTAGAAGAAAAGATAAGTATAATCATACACTTCAAAATTCATAAACTTTTAGAAAAATTCCATGCAAGTATTCTTAATAAATTTTTATGAACCGAGAGAATTTTCACAACATATTTCTTCAAAGTGCGAGGATCAAGGCAAAAGCGAGTGTCTGGGTCGACGTCCTCGATTGAAAAGAGGTTTATCTGATTTTCACCTAGCGCCCTGATTTTGCCAGAGTAGATCAAGATCATTGATAAGAGATAAGATTGTTCCGATAATAAGAGTCTGTCATAATATTCTCTTTAAGCTACCGGAAGTGGAACAACTATTTTTGATAACATTTATTAAAATTAAATATCTGATTCTTTAAATATAAAAAAATTAAATATTTATCAACAAATACATCAAAAGGATTTAAATGCGTACGATTCTTTAATAAAGGTTATCGCAATATTAGATTCTTTAAATATAAAAAAAATGAAATATTTATATTAAATGGATTTAAATGTGCACGATTCTTTAATAAAGATTAGCATAATACATCGGGAAAGAGTCTCACATTTTACTTTCTTTCGCAAGATGCTACTTTCGAAAAAGCGTTTTATAAAAATATCCACAAAAATAAATATTTGTAAATTAGGTAACGATTAATATTTCAAAGAGGGGAAATCACACATACACACTCACATATGCGCACAAAACGCGAAATTAAAATACGATATAATTATTCGAATCGAGGCAAAAAACGGCTTGTCAATAAACACGACGGTTAATTAGCAAAAAGTGACGGCTGGATTAATTCACAGTACGAACGCTATTTATATCCTTGCGGCATGTGAGAAAATTAATTTCGCCGTGCGCACTGACATTCTCGGAAGACGAAACGGGTATCTCGCACCTAGCTAGCGGCTAATTATAAAACGCGTATCTTGGCAATAGATATTTAAAAAAAAAAAAAAAAAAAAATAATAAAAAACCGCGTATCAACGTCGCTGCTCGCGTGACAACGTATTATTCGAATACCATTCGCCCCGTGACGCGCGGAGAGTGCCATGATTATCATTTAAATTGCAACAAAGTGGCAACGCACAACCCGCACTGATGCGTTAGGTTGACCGCAGACTGCAATTATTTGCCCATTTCTGTTCCGCCTTAAATATATCTTGCGTTTTTGCGAAAAATCGATCGCTCGCAACGCCGTAAATCAAAGGCACACACATACACACATACACGTATGATCGCATACGATGAAGAAAGCTACTTGACGCAATATAAACATCGGCTTCCATCTCCTATCCTGTTTATCCTCAAAACACATCCGAAAAAAATGCCCATTTGATTTATTTCTTATTTATTTTACTCGGTGAAATATTTAAATATTTTTAAAAAAGATTTTAATTAACATAATATGCCTGCATTATTTTATTTCGCATTTTATTAATCGAATATTATCCATGCGCATAAATATATACTTTTGTATTCCGTCTCAAAATTTATATATTCTATTTCTTTTCACCTTTGATTTTTACCTTCGCGTATTCGCGGAACCGTAATCTATCCATTTCATATAGGGTTGCACAAGACCCAAGATAAGACAATATTCGTAAAAATATTGTATTGGTAATTTTCAAAAATTTAAATCTTGTCTTGGTCTTGAGTGAATATTGGTAGCAAAAATCTCGTCTTGTATTGTCTTGTCTCGATTTTATTAACAATTTTTTATCTAATATTAAAAAATTATTTAAATAATATTTAACATAATTTTTGTAATATAATTTGAAATAATTATTACTATTGTATTATATTTTAATTATAATTATTACTATGTAATCGATATAAGTGCCGCCTATTTACATAAAAAAACATTTACTGTTTCATGGAAAACAGAAATTAATAACTGTTTACAGGCTCCAAGGGAATGTGCAGATATAAATATTTTGGAGCGGTAAAAAATCAGGTTCATATTTATCCCACATTGTCAAAAATGGCTCGAGATATTTTAAATTCAACTATCTCGTCCGTGTCAGTAGAAAGACTTTTCTCAATAGGAACTCTGATTATGTCAAAAAATAGAACCAGATTACAAAGTAAATCTTCAAAAGCACCAATGTGCATCAATTCCTGGGTGAAATGCTCTTTAATGTCTAAAATTTACGAGTTTGATTTCTAATTTATAAAAATGTTATATTCTATCAATATTAAATATTTTTAAATTTATTAATATAAATGTTTTTATTGAATAAATTTTTTTTAAATTCGTATATAGTGATTTTCTTTCATTTACAAATATTTTAGTTTTTTTGAGAACCAATAATCTTGACAAGACTAATAATCTTGACAGTCTTAGTCTTGGTTTTGTCTTGATAATTAATTAAAAATCTTGTCTTGATCTTTAATGTCTAAAATTTGCAAGTTTGATTTCTAATTTATAAAAATGTTACATTGTATTAATATTAAATATTTTTAAATTTATTAATATAAATGTTTTTATTGAATAAATTTTTTTTAAATTCATATATAGTGATTTTCTTTCATTTACAAATATTTTAGTTTTTTGAGAACCAATAATCTTGACAAGACTAATAATCTTGACAGTCTTAGTCTTGGTCTTGATCTTGTCTTGAAATTCAAGACTAATCTTGGTATCTCGTGCAACCCTAATTTCACACGAGATTCACACATATTTTGATCTATTCAAATTAATTTTTATGCGAGGCAGACAATAATGATTTATTTACTTTCTTTTTGCTGACAGGAACAATTATTTATCCTTTTATCACGTTTGATCGTATGTAATAAAAATTATGAAAATATATGAAAATAAATTTTACGAATGAAATTCGCTTCCGCGAATAATAATTTCCCTGTAATCTTAACAACGCGATATTAGACTGAATGTCGATATTTGCAATAGATCTAGAGGAATCTGAAGAATTTGTCGATAGTATGCCACCGATAAAGCATGAAAACAACATATTTCCGTTGCATCGGATGAATCTACAATCCTGGAAGAACTCTCTCTTCGAATATTCGATTGGATTCCTCTTTTCTCCCGACATCAGTTTCATCCTTCGAAGCCTTTCAGAACGGGGTTATTATAGAAATGCCTCCGTCAGAGAGTACACTCTCCTCCTCCCTCTCCCTTTTTTAGCTTTTCTGTCATATTTCTTTGCCCGATGCGTTTTCATATTTAATTTTTTTATATTTTTTTTTGTCCGCAGCATCTTGAGGGCTCTTATCGCAACATCTTGTTGCAAAGTAAAATATATAAGTTATATATTTACTTGCTTTTTTCCTTTATTTTTTACCTTTCTTTTCCGCTCGACATTTTCTTATTCTTTCAACATGACTTTTTTATTTAATGCAATTTTATTCTATATATTATAATTGGATTTATCCACGGTTCACCGTTTCTAAGTTTCGATCTAGAAATATGGAATTATAAAATGCTATCGAAATTTCAAGATACGTTAAGAAAAGAAAGAGAAAAAGAGAGAGAGAGAAACGTATCATAAAATATTATTTCCAACATGCAATAGCTTGTTACGAGTTTGCTTGCATCGAATTTATTGGCGGAGTGGCTTTTGAATGTGAAATATTAATGAATGCCGATGATAAACTTCTTACACATATTTACATTAATTATATAACTTTTCGAAAGCAAACTAATTTGCAAGACATAAAGTTTCCGATAAATTTAAATTCTTTCGCAAACGGAAGCGTTTCATTCATACAATTTCTTTTCATATATCTTCATGATTTTTTATTACGTACGATTAAGTATAATTATTCGTATCAAGAAAAAAAATAAAAATTCTAATTTTTCTTTTTTTTTAAAAAACTGCATAATCTCTTTTTTCTTCGTAGCTGCATAATTTGTTTTATTCGTCCCGCGCATCTCGCTTTATCCGCTCGTATTTTTGTCTATATAATTCCACAGTCCATCGCGTAATAACGCGCGGGCGATCGTGTCAGTTGCATGACAGATTGTCCCGTAATCTACATAATAGCGAACAATGTTACCGAGTAGGTGGACGTACGTCCAGGAATTAACGTGACCGTCGGCTTGAAATTTATAGCCGCCATTTTGCCGGCTGCTAATGCAGCCCGGGATAAGTATGCGCGCGCTCATCGTAAACTATCAAAAAGTAGCAATGCGCTTTTCGTTTTTACCTCATTCGACTTCAGATTTGACCGAGACATTTTATGGCGATCCCAATTATTATCTTAAAAAACCGAGACTCGTTCATATGTAAAATATTATATAAAAAATAAAAAGAAGAAGGAATAAATAATAGATATAATAAAAAGTCGGCCAGACTGGATTTAAGCGAATTAAAGAAGGAATTTGATGCGCCTTTTGCAAGTAAAAAATATGGTAAATAGAGCTTCATTTTTAAGTATTTTACATTTTGATGAAATTCAATTTCTAACAAAAATAAAATATCAAATCATCTTTCAATCTAAATAAATCGATAAGATTTTTTCCATTTCATGAAAAGAAAAATATGACTTTATTTCAACTTTTGCCTTCGTAATTAATTCTAAAATTATTTATTAAATATATAATATAATAATTATTTATTATATATATAATATAATAATATAATTAATATTTATTATTAAATTTATATATATAATATAATAATTATTTATTAAATATGTAATACAATATAATAATTATAAAATTATTTATTAATTATAAAATTAATTAAATAGCTCTAACTCTAGATGATAAGAAATGGACGATGAACCCTCGCCTATCAGGTGAATTCTCAGATTCAAATATTCAGATAAATTCCACGTTCAATTCAATTCCTAACTTCTACAAAAATAAAGTCAAATCATCTTTTAATCTGAATAAATCGATACGATATTTTCCAGTTCATGAAAAGAAAAATATAATGTTATTTCAACTTTTGCTTTCGTAATTAATTCTAAAATTACTTATTAAATATATAATATAATAATTATTTATTATATATATAATATAATAATATAATTAATATTTATTAAATTTATATATATAATACAATAATTATTTATTAAATATATAATATAATAATATAATAATTATAAAATTATTTATTAATTATAAAATTAATTGAATAGCTCTAACTCTAGATAATAAGGAATGGACGACGAACCCTCGCCTATCAGATGAATTCTCAGATTCAAATATTCAGATAAATTCCACGTTCAATTCAATTTCTAACGTCTACAAAAATAAACTCAAATCATCTTTTAATCTGAATAAATCGATACGATATTTTCCAGTTCATGAAAAGAAAAATATAAAATAATGTTATTTCAACTTTTGCTTTCGCAATTAATTCTAAAATTATTTATTAAATATATAATATAATAATTATTTATTATATATATAATATAATTAATATTTATTAATATTTATTAATATTTAATTAATATTTATTAAATTTATATATATAATACAATAATTATTTATTAAATATATAATATAATATAATATAATAATTATAAAATTAATTGAATAGCTCTAACTCTAGATAATAAGGAATGGACGACGAGCCCTCGCTTATCAGGTGAATTCTCAGATTCAAATATTCAGATAAATTCCACGTTCAATTCAATTCCTAACGTCTACAAAAATAAAGTGTCAAATTATTCTAATTAATCTTTCAATCTGAATAAATCGATAAGATATTTTCCATTTCATAAAAAGAAAAATATAATGTTATTTCAACTTTTGCCTTCGCAATTAATTCTAAAATTATTTATTAAATATATAATATAATAATTATTTATTATATATACAATATAATAATATAATTAATATTTATATTTATTAATATTTATTAAATATATAATATAATATAATAATTATAAAATTATTTATTAATTATAAAATTAATTAAATAGCTCTAACTCTAGATAATAAGGAATGGACGAGCTCTCGTCTATCAGACGAATTCTCAGATATTCAGATAAATTCAAATATTCAGATAAATTCCACGTATGCGCGGAGGGTGGAGGGTTGCCGTCGATAAATTCGCCGGTCATCAGGGTCCGGCCTGCTTCGCATTAAGCTCGACAGGTCACGATCGACCGCCTCCTTTCGGCCTCGTCGCGCCAGAGTTTCGTGCCAAGCACGTCGAGGGCTCGTCTAGCTAGACAATTTGTTACTTCCTTATCATTCGACCGACTGCTCCCGCTTCTTTCCACCGCGGTCGTTCGCTCCTTCTATGATGAACGAGAGAGAAAGAGAAAGAGCGGGGGCGGGGGAGATTTATTAGGCGCGCACGGGAATCATACGAACAACGAAATCGAGTTACGAGTCATCCGCAATATTTGATACAACGTTTCAAAAGTGAATACGACTCTGAGTGCGAAATATGAGAAGAGAAAAAGGGGAGGGATTTTTAATTAAATAATTAAAAAAAGACACGAGGTTCGTTTCCTTCCGAAGTGTAAAAAATGTACAAATTAGTATCCAATCAACATTTCGGAAAATTATTATAGCGTAAAGTTTCGTAATAATGTGTCCCTTTATAAACAAACTTTTAAAAAATTATAAAATACCCGAAAAGATATTTATATTATGTTCAAGTTTTAAAATTTAATTTTCAAAATATATTAAATAATTTAAAAAATTATAAAAATTTCGTATTAAATATATCATTAAATAATTTAAAAAATTATATTTCATATTAAATATATCATTAAATAATTTAAAAAATTATAAAAATTTCATATTAAATATATCATATACATATAAACATATGTATATGATGTACATAAATATATGATTATTAAGGATGTATTGGACGGATCGTCTGTCTCAAAAGTTAATCCAAAGTATCAAAAAATTAAAGTTGGGCAGAATACGAATTCTAACTGATCAAAAATTTTTTTAAAAATCACGAAATCATATTTCAAAGTATTCTTTAATATAAGTAGGTCTTAATTTCCAAGAAAATGTTGCCACGTTTTATCATCAATATTGCGTCAAACCGATAATCAGTTATTTTTTAATAATAATTTCAAAACGAGCAAGTAAATCGTTTTAAAACTTTGTGGGAACATTTTTATGTATGAAGAATATAATATTAATGAGATTTTTATCATTGTTTTTTTATAGTTTGTGAATAATTTATTACCTGTCTCTTGAACGTTTACATAAGATTCTATATTAAAATCACAAAAAATTCAAAAATTCAAAAATTAATAACTTTTAAAGGAGCAAGTAAAAAAATTTGAAATAATTCATGACGATTTAGAATGTTATTAAGAATGTTAAATTAAAAATTCACGGCGATCTCATTAATTGTAATATATCTCCAATACATCCTTAATAATATTATTTTATTAAAATAATATTACAAATATTATTTTATAACCAATTAATTTAACAAATAATGAATTAACAAAATTTTAAATCACTAACCTTGCTCCGGTGCCCGGTGCTTTTTCGAGGATCTCCTTCTTCTTTTTTTACTCATCTTTTCGATTGCTCTTCTTCTTAACATTCACAAAAACACTTTCGATACAACGATACTGAATAAATGATACGCGCAATAACTAGAATCGCACTTAACTTCACACTTAATCTCACTCACGACGTAATATTAATTTGAATTGCGAAAATTATATAATATTACCGAGAAAACACACGATTACGCGAGGCTATGATCAGTTCAACACTGAAAAAATTGCGCGATCGAATATAACATTATTATTAATGAATAAGCGCACGTCATCGTAATAATATTCGAATCAACTGTTTGATGCCCGACGTTTCGTCAACGACTTTAAAATTAACAGCGGCATAATCACAATTATTAATCTCGCGAATTGATAATTGCAAATACGCGTAATACACGGAATAATCGCGTTTCGAGATCAAATACGCAGGAGCACCTCGCGTTTTGCTGCCGGTTCACCCGAGTCTCGCGGAACGAATGACCCAAGGCCACGAGTCATGACAACAATGACGTGTACGTACACAATAACATTCTAGCAAGGACGTCACGAGTCACGAATGCCGTCTGTTGATATCGAGAAATATCTAACTCGCTACAAAATAAATTCATGCAAATGAACAGAAGCGTTATCTGAGAAATATATTATATGTTTGAGAGAGAAGACTATTTCTTTAGATTTCTACTGACTTCGTTGCAACGCGAGTCTTGCAAATTCGCAATTTAATAAATTGTCTCTCTATTCTACATTTACGAATTATATTTTAATTTCACAGAGAAAAATATGTTTGAACGTATCTAAAGATAATTTATGTATCATTGCGCGCATCAGAAATTATTATTAATGACTGCATAAAATTTTCCTGTTGCTTTATGTCAAATGGTTTATTTGTTCTTTGATTTGAAAAGATTTTATTGAATATTAATTTTTTCTTTCTTCCTTTACTAGCACGATAATCTATGCAGTAAATCACTCTAGACCTAATCTATAGTTGCATTAAATAAAATATTCAATATATAATTATTAAATAAATAAAATATATATAATTATTAAATAAAATATTCAATATATAATTATTAAATAAATAATATATATAATTATTAAATAAAATATTCAATATAACAGCATATAATTAATATATTTAATTATAATATAATATAAAAAGTTAATAACAAAATTAATATGGTAAAAAAATTAGTGTAATTATAGTAATATTGAAAAATAAGAAAATATTACAATTATATATAATTATATAAAGTTACAATTATTTATGTATTAAATATCTGACAATTTACTTTCAAGCTTCTGCTTCTTTTTTTGGCAATAAATATTCTCCTCGGCTTCCTTTCCTTATTCATCAATTATTTTTTATTCCTAATCACGTTATTATTTTTCAGTATTAATTTTTAGTATTATTTTTTATTACTAATCAGTGAGTGATTTCATAAACATCGATTAATTAAATGCTTCTCTTTTCCTCATATATAATTTCCTCATAATAATCATAAATATAATCTACAATGTGTACAGAGTGTGTGCAACGTTTCGTAAGAGTTTCCAATATTTCAGAGCATGAAATATAAATGTAATCCTATTCTACTCCATTTCCTTTCTTTCTATATCGGAAGTCCCTTTCTTCGCGAAACATCGGATTTAACGTAAGAATTGTTTTCCGAAGCACTGAGATTACGTTCATTTAAGCGTGCTGTGACTTACGTAATCAGTTACTACGAAGAGCACTACGCGAGAGCAGGAATTACAACTGATAAATGCTTTAGCGAGATCGCTCTCATAAATTTATTGCCAATCAATCGTCTGCCATTGCCGATAAAAGCGTTTAATGACATGTAATTAAATAAGAATACGATCGTTAAAAAATATGTTGTAAAATCTTAACAGCTGTGTAAACTACTCGACTAGCTACCGTTCTTTTTTTTCATAGATAAATTCAATACGATTCTGTTAAATTTGCATAAAAATTATACATAAATTATACATGATAATTTTAAAATACTTTTTATCATTGCCAGCATATTGTAGCATATTGTAGCATAAGTAGATGTAAATAAAGTATTATACTTGAAAAATGGAAAATAAGAACGTTTATATAAATTTTATTTCTTCTATTTAATATATATATATATATATATATAACTAAATAAAATATATTCTATTAAATATATAAATATAAATAATTGTAAAATAATTGTTTATGTGTGTTTATTAAAACCCTTTTTGAAGTATTTAATTGATTTTACGCAACAGAGATAAATATTTCAAATGCGTTTCTCGTTAAAAACTTCAATAACATTGAATTTAATTTATAATTCGCACAATAAAATATGTAATGCTATATATTTGTATGAATTTATATTCATCTTTCTCTTATATCTCTTTAGATCCATTCTTTATACTTTATTAAATCATGTCAGTTGTTTTCAAAAATCAGCAATAAAAATAAACGATCGCTTTTAAAATTGCTATATTGTTTCCAAAATATTTTCCTTCCACTACAAAACATGTGAAATAATATTTGAAACAAAAAAAAGAGAAAAGAGAAAGAAAAAGAGAATGTCGAAATAGTCAACGAAAAATTTGGAAAACTTCAAATATTATTTTAAATGATATCTGTAATATTAATTATTAATATTTAATTAATAATGTCAGTTATTGTATTTCATTGTAAGCATCTCTAATATAGATTTATATCTACTATTTTTACGAAAAGAAGTTTCGAAATATTATGTTATTATGTAAAAAGAACTCTTCCTCTCTCTCTCAAAAATTATTTAAATAATTATTTTACACTCTGCATTTATTGGGAAAAATTCACACATACAAATATTATACATATTATAATACTTTTGAAATTTTTCATAAATTATATAATAAATAAATTAAATAAATTATCCTATAAAACTTCACAATTAACTTCACTTTTATTTTTATTTTTAATATAATTTTGAAATACGTAAAGTTAATTTCTTACGAAAATATTCTTTGGATATCTCGGATATATCATCGTGTTTTACAAAAAATAAGACATGTAAAGAATACTAGGGTATGCTCCTTTCCGCTCCTTCCTATTGAGATAGATTCGAAGATATTGGGTGTCACGTCTCTCAAAATTATTTAAATAAAATTATTTTACACTCCGCATTTATTGGGAAAAATTCACATATAAAATATTATACATATTATAATACTTTTGAAATTTTTAATAAATTATATAATAAATAAATTAAATAAATTAACCTATAAAACTTCACAATTAACTTCACTTTTATTTTTATTTTTAATGTAATTTTGAAATACGGAAAGTTAATTTCTTACGAAAATATCCTTTTGGATATCTCGGATATATCATCGTGTCTTACAAAATATAAGTCATGTAAAGAATACTAGGTATGCTCCTTTCCAGCTCTTTCCTATTGAGGTAGATTCAAAATATTGAGTGTCAGTCTCTCAAAATTATTTAAATAATTATTTTACACTCTGCATTTATTGGGAAAAATTCACACATACAAATATTATACATATTATAATACTTTTGAAATTTTTTAATAAATTATATAATAAATAAATTAAATAAATTATCCTATAAAACTTCACAATTAACTTCACTTTTATTTTTATTTTTAATATAATTTTGAAATACGTAACGTTAATTTCTTACGAAAATATCTTTTGAATATCTCGGATATATCATCGTGTCTTACAAAAAATAAGACATGTAAAGAATACTAGGATATGCTCCTTTCCGCTCTTTCCTATTGAGGTAGATTCGAAGATATTGGGTGTCACGTCTCTCAAAATTATTTAAATAAAATTATTTTACACTCCGCATTTATTGGAAAAAATTCACACATACAAATATTATAATACTTTTGAAATTTTTAATAAATTATATAATAAATAAATTAAATAAATTATCCTATAAAACTTCACAATTAACTTCACTTTTATTTTTATTTTTAATATAATTTTGAAATACGTAACGTTAATTTCTTACGAAAATATCTTTTGGATATCTCGGATATATCGTGTCTTACAAAAAATAAAACATGTAAAGAATACTAGGATATGCTCCTTTCCGCTCTTTCCTATTGAGGTAGATTCGAAAATATTGAGTGTCACGTCTCTCAAAATTATTTAAATAATTATTTTACACTCCGCATTTATTGGAAAAAATTCACACATACAAATATTATAATACTTTTGAAATTTTTAATAAATTATATAATAAATAAATTAAATAAATTATCCTATAAAACTTCACAATTAACTTCACTTTTATTTTTATTTTTAATATAATTTTGAAATACGTAACGTTAATTTCTTACGAAAATATCTTTTGGATATCTCGGATATATCGTGTCTTACAAAAAATAAGACATGTAAAGAATACTAGGATATGCTCCTTTCCGCTCTTTCCTATTGAGGTAGATTCGAAAATATTGAGTGTCACGTCTCTCAAAATTATTTAAATAATTATTTTACACTCCGCATTTATTGGAAAAAATTCACACATACAAATATTATAATACTTTTAAAATTTTTAATAAATTATATAATAAATAAATTAAATAAATTATCCTATAAAACTTCACAATTAACTTCACTTTTATTTTTAATATAATTTTGAAATACGTAACGTTAATTTCTTACGAAAATATCCTTTGGATATCTCGGATATATATATCATCGTGTCTTACAAAAAATAAGACATGTAAAGAATACTGAGAAGACATGTAAAGAATAAGGGTATGCTCTTTCCTATTGAGGTAGATCGAAAATATCGGCTGTCACGTATCTCAACACATATACGCGTTCCATTTTGGAAGTCTGCAGACGTACATGCAATATGCATATGATTTAACCGCCGGAGCGTCGACGGATTCAAGTACGCCGGATGGCAACTTCCAAATGTGGAGCACGAACTTAATTAGGGGAATTGTCAAGAAACGAGATTGGAGGACCGCCGGCGCAGGCGGCGTAATTAATTAGCGTGCGCGACACAATCCTCTAATGAGATTTTGCCTGTCGATTGTTCCATCATCGACATGTACCCGTCCAACGGCCGCTGATAACACAGCATCTCGCACTTTACAAGAAAATCAAGCGATAATCGATGCATGCAACAGGGCTGATTGATATGTCGCGAGTTTACCGCGTATTTAAACTCTATTATCAAGAGGGTCGCCACAGAATATAAATGTATCCGTTAATCCTTAATTTCCGTAATAAACGTGATACACGTTAAAACGATCGGTTTTACTTCTTTTTCAAAGATTTTTTAAGCTTGGTTTTAAATATATTTAAAAAAAAGAGAAATCTAAGAAAATAAGAAAAAAAAAACTTTAATACGAAAATCTAATAAAAAGGGAAATCTTGAGTTAAATTGATTAGACACACAGAAAAAAAATAAATATATATATTTAAAACGAAATAAAATAAGTATATATATTTAAAACGAAAAAAATAAGTAAATATATTTAAAAAAAAAGAAATCTAAGAAAATAAGAAAAAAAGAACTTTAATACGAAAATCTAATAAAAAGGGAAATCTTGAGTTAAACTGATTAGACACACAGAAAAAAAATAAATATATATATTTAAAACGAAATAAAATAAGTATATATATTTAAAACGAAAAAAAATAAGTAAATATATTTAAAAAAAAAGAAATCTAAGAAAATAAGAAAAAAAGAACTTTAATACGAAAATCTAATAAAAAGGGAAATCTTGAGTTAAATTGATTAGACACACGCAGAAAAAAAATAAGTGTCAAATCAAAACTTATATACTTAAATTAACGCATTCATTGTTTCGTATATGTGGAACAATTTATAATCTTCGTAGAAGAATTTAATAATTTTAAATTTCAACAATATTATAGTCTTATTTTAATTATATTTATTATATTTTTAATTATATTAATTATTTAATTATTTTAATAATATTGTAATTGTCACCTCAAGAATATATTTAATTCTACTTTAAGAAAATTAATTATTTAATTTTACTTTAAGAAAATTATAATCTTTGATTTAAAAATATTATTTTCCATCTAACATTGTTTCTTTTCCATTCCAAGAAAATTAAATCTTAAATCATAGGAATATATTTTTCTCGATTGAACTATGTAAAATGGCTTTATTCAAGTAAGCAATTATTCCAGCAATTATATTTTTCTTTAATTAACAATATAATCTCATTTCAAGATTTCCATGTTAAAACTAAATATATTTTCAAAACAAGAATGTTCTCTTTTTTCTGTGCATATATGTATCAGAATTTACGACAAAAAGCATTTGAATTTCTAGAAAAAAATAAATCTCTACATCTATGTCGAATAATTCAGTGTTTGCTATAATTTACATATACTTATATATATGCATTTGAGATTATACTTACTTACATATGCCTTCGTCATAAAAATCGATATACCTCGCGCGAGGTTACTGCCCTGCACAATAATAACTTACCAAGGATTAATGCACTGTCTTAACTTAATTACAAACTGCTATAAAAAAAAAATCCAACAAACATTTTTTATTTTAACAATAGGCATGCATATACATATAAAAAAATTTGTATTTTTCTAAAATATATATCTTTTCGGATTCTTAAATTTAAAAAAAATATCTTATGACTCACTCTATTGTATTATATTATATAATATTTAAATATTTTTTTTAATTAAAAAATTTTTTATTATTATTATTATTATTATTATTATTATTATTATTATATTTAAATATTTTTTCAATTTAAAAATTCGGGAAAATGGGAATATTACTAGATCAACAAAATCGTATTTACATGAAATAAAATCTCTATTGTTAAGATACAAAATGTCTGCCGATGTACGATAAATTAATTCCTTTCACGTTTCATTTTATGTAAATATCCCATAAACAGATTGTTGATAAATGCATTACGGTCATAAATAAGTTATATACGTGTATAAGTCTGTAAATGTGATTTTACAATACAAATGCGAATCTAGTTAAGCCACGCTTATCTGCGAAACATAATCGAATAAAACGGGGCGCATTAAATTATGTAAGCGACATGACGCACGTGAGAGCTCGAAAGCCCGAAAGCTGAGCGAAGGGAAACGTCATTAAATTTGCAAAACGCCGCCCGACACCGTAGAAAGAGCGCGAATAAAACGGGGGGGGGGAGGGAAATGCACGTCCGAATTAAATGCACGGAGTCTTTCGCGATCGGGTGTCGTGAAATCTTTCTCTCGGTGGAGAAACTTGACATCGTCATCCGACGACTGGATTCAATTTCACTGTTATTTCCATTCACGATCGTCCGTATATGGGATCGTTCAAGGACGCATCTGGCGGAAATCGCACCAAGGCCGGAAATAGCCTCCGGGATTCGATAGATGAAAGAGATGGTAGCCTGTTGGAGGGACGATGAATTTCGCGCGTGGGCGGACGCAAAATTCGGCACCGTGAATGTCACTTGATTAAGGTACAAAGGACGAGAGAGGGCTTCTACCATCCTCGGATCGAGTTTTGAAAGCGCGGACGACCCGATAAAATATTTTTCGAAACTGCCTCGACGAAGAGGGGGAGGGAGGGGGAGAGGGAGAGAGAGAGAGAGAGAGAGAGAGAGAGAGAGAGAGAGAGAGAGAGAGAGACAGGTTTCGCGCTCGACGAAACTAATTTCGCGCCTTTCGCGAGGTGAACAATCGGCGAGGAAGCGGCTCGTCGTCTATCGATTGTCACATACACTTCACAATGTCGGACACAATCAATACGCACCGATTGATACTTCACGATGCGACGCGCATATTGACTGCGGGCATTTTCTGTAACGATCCACCTTTATAACGTTCCGTACATGGTGCAGTCTCGACCAACAAAGGCTGTCGACAGAGGCCGATCTGCGTGTATTATTTTCAATTCGGCACTGAATAAATTCTGGCGTATTTATCTATACTGAGGGAAAAATTTTTTTAAATCAAATAAATTTGTTTTCTCGAAACTTTTGCTTTCAATGCAAGGAATTGTTTATTTCGTTTAAGCAAAAGTATTTAATTTTAATTAAATATGCATTATATGTATTACATT
This sequence comes from Camponotus fellah, assembly GCA_030586385.1. NCBI lineage: Eukaryota > Metazoa > Arthropoda > Insecta > Hymenoptera > Formicidae > Camponotus > Camponotus fellah. The sequence continues at coordinate 66,647 of JAPIVC010000290.1, read as the reverse complement.
ATTTTCATTTATTTTCCTATTTTTTATATTTTATATTTTATATTTTATATTTACTATTTTCGTAAAATATATACTATAATTTATTAAATTAAATATATTATTTTTTTAAATTAAAAAATTTTACATTTTTGGGAATAAAAAATGCATTTTAATAAATATTTTGTAAAATTAAAATATTTAATTAAAAATATAATTTTATATAAATGTTTATTTACATATGTTTAAAAAAATATAATTTTTAATTAAATATTTTTTATTAAAAATATAATTTTTAATTAAAAATATTTAATTAAAAATTATATTTTTTTAAACATATGTAAATAAATACTTAACTTAAGCAAACAGACGTTTTGAATACAAGTAAATACGTGATTAGTATCCATCGAATAAATAGCTTTCTTGAGTTAACTAAAATTTTTTTATTTCAAGAAAATTTTTTCCTCAGTGTAGATACTTATAAGCTTCGGGATTTTCATATCAAAATGCACAATCTTATCGCTTGTTATCACGAGGATTTATCAATCAAGAAATTTTTGTATTATTATGTTCGATATATACTATTTACTTTATCAGATGATAATGAAGATAAATTAATGCAATTTATACATGCGAAACAAATTTTGTTACAAATGAATAAATATAATATAAAACTAAAATTTATATAAAATTTATATAAAACTAAAATAATTAATCATAAAATTTATATAAATAACTATATGAAATTGTAATTAAATTTAGTATTATTATTAATAGTATACATTCTCTAATTACATGTAATTATACAATACGGTTGTAATAAATAACAATATAATATGCGACATAAAAATAATAATATAAATCATAGTTTGACAAATTATATTAATAATAATGAGGAAATCTATTTCATAAATCTGTATCTAAAATATCGAAGAAACATTGATGATTATTTAACAAAGTGATTGGTCGCGATAAGATAATTCAAGTTTACTGGCGAAAAGAAAACACACCCTTTACAACAAACTCGAGAGATCGGCCCGGTTCTTTACAACTTGAAGAAAAACTTACTTGGCAAAAATGCAGCGATATGCACATCCATCAAAATCCTAACTTTTCTCGTTTGATGAATCACCTAATCGATATTGATTAAACATCGGCCTGTGCTTCTACAGCAAACGATAAGACGACGTTGTCATAATTCAGAAATTATATGGTTACGCGAATGCAAAATATTTGCCAAATCAAAAAAAAAAAGAAAAGAAAAAACAACATCGCCAGGATACTTAACTTATGATTTATGGCAGGTAGTTCAATGTGCTTAATTACTTATGCGAGTTGCTCTCTCGAGTAAGATTACGTAAGATTAGCATGATAATCAATTTCTCGTGAAGGATAAGTTCATGAATAATTAAATGTACGTGCCACGCGATATAATGTTTAACATTTCCGCGCGATACATATTATTCCAAGCAAGTAATTTTTTTCCACGCGAAAAAAAGATACAACAACAAGCAAAAAATACCACAATCATCGAACATCAGATTATCGCACACTGAGAAAAATCGTTTGATTGTATCAACAAGACGTATATGATTGAAGGCATTTTGCTTAAATCAAACAAGAATTTCTAGTTATCATGATAAGACTCGATTTTTTATAATTAGAACGTTTCATAGATTTTACTATAAAAGGATTTGGTATTCTCTGGTTGGATCTATAAAATTTCTTGTTATTTTAATTTCTTTGCTTGCTGCTAGCTTAACTTAACTCGCTTAACTTAACTATTTAATATTTGCCATGAAATGTATATAAAGAACTAGTATTAACATTAAATCCAAAGTATATTTTTTTTCTCTTACGAGCAGTAGTGCCAGAAAGAGGACGCTAGCTCTCTGATTGTGTGTGTTTGAGCTGCATACTCTTCTTGCATCACTGTTTATCTATTTAATTTCTAACAAACTGAATTTAAAATAATTTATTCAATGATCTGAATTGAATTTATCCAATAATCTTGTTGAAATTCAAAATATTAAACAGACTTTTGAGATTAGATGGAAAAATTTTTAGACTTTTGGTGCTGGTGAATTTAGTATTATTAATCAGAAAATTTGATAAATTTAACAGAAAGAAATTAATCAGATTCATCTGATAATTCCTACAAGAATTCGTCCATTTTCCAACAAACATACTGGTTGAATCTACCAGAATTCTAATTAATGCAACTAGTTTTTTTCTCAGTGCGCGAATTAAACATTCAGAATTGATAAATTTAAATTTTTTAAATTTAAATTTGTTAGAGAAATAATTGATCACGATATGAAAAAAAATTTTGTAAGAGACTAGCATTTAGAGATTAAAAAAATAATCGCAAAATTTATATCCTCAAAGTATTTTCATTGATAAATTTAAAATACTTTATATTTAAAAATTAAGTATATTGTTACACGTACTATTAAGAATTCCTATAAATTAAATTCAATAAATTTTAAAATATTAAAGCGTGTGATAAATATTATTAAACTAATCATATATTAATTAATCATATATTAATCATTAACAAGAAAATTTGATAAATTTAACAGGAAGAAATTAATCAGATTCATCTGGTAATTCCTACAAGAATTCTGATTCGTCCATTTTCCAACAGACATACTGGTTGAATCTACCAGAATTCTAATTAATGCAACCAGATTTTTTTCAGTGCGCGAATTAAAAATTCGGAATTGATAAATTTAAATTTGTTAGAAAAATAATTTATCACGATATGAAAAAAAATTTTGTAAGAGACTAGCATTTAGAGATTAAAAAATAATCGCAAAATTTATATCCTCAAAGTATTTTCATTGATAAATTTAAAATACTTTATATTTTAAAATTAAGTATATTGTTACACATACTATTAAGAATTCCTATAAATTAAATTCAATAAATTTTAAAATATTAAAGCGTGTGATAAATATTATTAAACTAATCATATATTAATCATTAACAAGAAAATTTGATAAATTTAACATGAAGAAATTAATCAGATTCATCTGGTAATTCCTACAAGAATTCTGATTCGTCCATTTTCCAACAGACATACTGGTTGAATCTACCAGAATTCTAATTAATGCAACCAGATTTTTTTTTCAGTGCGCGAATTAAAAATTCGGAATTGATAAATTTAAATTTTTTAAATTTAAATTTGTTAGAGAAATAATTGATCACGATATGAAAAAAAATTTTGTAAGAGACTAGCATTTAGAGATTAAAAAATAATCGCAAAATTTATATCCTCAAAGTATTTTCATTGATAAATTTAAAATACTTTATATTTAAAAATTAAGTATATTGTTACACGTACTATTAAGAATTCCTATAAATTAAATTCAATAAATTTTAAAATATTAAAGCGTGTGATAAATATTATTAAACTAATCATATCTTAATTAATCATATATTAATCATTAACAAGAAAATTTGATAAATTTAACAGGAAGAAATTAATCAGATTCATCTAGTAATTCCTACAAGAATTCTGATTTGTCCATTTTCCAACAGACATACTGGTTGAATCTTTTCTCAGTGCACTCTTGCTACTTTCATATCCGCGTGTTAACGATTTTTTTTTCTAAAAAAAAAAAGGACCATCTACAGAAGCCCGAGTACGTGACGAGAGGAAGGAGTTTAATAAAAACCGCCACTGAGGAGAGACCCGTGTATCGAGCACAGGACTCGGGACACGTCCCTCGAAGATGACGGTGAGCGAATTTCCGGCCGAGCGGTCGGGCAAACCGCAAAATGTCGATTGGCCGCGTCGTGCGCGCCCATAGAGTCCCATCAGAATTTCATTACGCGCATAAACCCTACGGTCAATTTCAAGCTATGCCTCTGGTACACCTCAAATGGCAACGCGAACGTATTACGGATCCAAGCGTCACATTCGAGGTAACGAACCGACGCGTATCGGAGCGTTATTAATATTAATTTCGAGACGCGATGGCCAATTTTCATTTTATCCCTCGAAAGCGATAACGTATTATAACATGGCAATATAACTGCGATATAACATGATAATATAACTGCGATATAACTGCAATATACAGGGTGTTTCAGACCACCGGTATCACTCGTTTAAAAACTAGAGAAGTGGTTATTTCAAAAAAGTAACATTTTCTTTCTAAATCTTACATATTCTACACATTCAATCGTACATATTCTTTATAAAATAATTAAAAAGAAAATATTTTCTTTATAAATCGGGTGCTATCGAATGGTGATATTTTCAACTTCTGCTTCTGGCCGGAAATAGGCGATTCAGACCGGAAATGCATTTTTTAAATGGAACCCTCTATTTTTCATTGCATATTCTTGTAGCTTACTTCGAGAGCTTTTCAAAACACTATGATAAATTATTTTTTCATGAAATACTTTTCGAATTATGAGGCTTGAAATCATTTCTTAATTTTATGTAAACCATAAAATATCTTGTAAAATATTCATTTTTCGATTATCTTATCTTAATACTTTTATGTACAAAATAATGAGAATCAATTGGTGTGAAAAAAAACACATAGTTGTTTCTAAGAAAAAATATGCAATTAATAATTTCATATTTTTTCTTAAAAACAACTATGTTTTCTTTACATCAATTGATTTCTCTCATTATTTTGTATATAAAAATATTAAGGTAAGATAATAAAAAAATGAATGTTTTACAAGATATTTTATGGTTTATGTAAAATTAAGAAATGATTTCAAGCCTCATAATTCGAAAAGTATTTGATGGAAAAATAATTTATCATAGTGTTTTGGAAAGCTCTCGAGGTAAGCTACAAAAATATGCAATGAAAAATAGGGCGTTCCATTTAAAAAATTGCATTTCCGATCCGAATCGCCTATTTCCAACCGGAACCAGAAGTTGAAAATATCATCGTTCGATAGAGCGCACCCAATTTATAAAGAAAATGCTTTTACTTTTTTGAAATAACCACTCCCTATTTTTTAAATGGATGGTCTGAGACACCCTGTATATGTAATAATTTCAGATATAATTTTAAGAGACAGAATTTAATTTAAATGTAATTTAAATGTAATTTATAATTGATATTAAAAGAAAAATAAATGGCACAATTTTCAAAGAAAAAAAAAAAAAAAAGAAATTCCTCAAACATACAATATTCAAGTGATAATAGACCACCCGGTATAATATTGGAAACATAAAAATGCTAAATAAATTCGCTACATCATCGTAAAAATAATGATCGTAGCACAATACGCAATGTATATGATGTCAATTAAATCTCCAATGCGCTATTAAATCTTCACATTATCCGCAGATTGTATACAATCGGCTTTTTACGTTGTTACGTTTTATAAAGTATAATCTGCGCGCGCGCGATACGCGTGGTAAAATAAAATAGAAATCGTGATAAATCAATATTTATAAAGCGCGATTTGCAAACACGTCAGAGAGTTAAAGTATCCCGGTAACGCATCCGATAAAATCAATGGCTCATCATTTGACGTTTTCTGCAAATATCAAATGACACGTGAACGCATTAACACGTACAATTACAAATAGACAAACACATCGCGTTTTACAGTTCAAACGTTTATGCGTTCAATACCGCGTAACCAATTTCTTTTTATTTTACATTGTAAAATTAATACGACAAGCGAGTCGCGGAATAACAGAAAGGACGGAAAGCAAATTGTACGCAGCTTTTTATCGCATATTTTATAACTTATTTATTTAGTTTCCCGTATTTTTCGCTTATTTCAAATGAATATTTAGGTCGGCTATTGTTTCGAATTTCGAGAATGTTGAATTTCAAGAAAAATTCCACATGTATATTAATGTTAAAATTAAAGCACATGTATGTTTGAAAGAGTAATATATTTAAAAAAAAATATGCGTAAATAATTCATCACTTGTTTTTGGATGTAATATTTATTTTACGCAGACTTTTTAATTATTTTCTCTGTCATCTATTCAGAATCTTTTCCCGCGAAAGATTAATTTTCACGGGGATTTTCCTCGAAAAAAATCCGCGCAATTTTTCCGAATGGTTTTTAATGGTTTACATATCGAATGATATAAATGAAAAACTAATAATGACTGGAAGCTTTCGCTCAGCTGGAGGGCTGCTATTTATGTAATCGGGGATGCATCGATTACTACCAGAAACAAAACCAATGTGAGAGCCGCTTCTCTCTCCTTATTGCTCTTAATTCGATGGAAGAGCACGACTGTCGTAATTAATCATTAAAAAAGTTTCGCAAACGCTCATCGAGGTGAAAACTAGTCTTCCCTTTTTGAAGGAAAAGCGCCGGAAGCGAATATTCGCGCTAATTAAGCTGATTAAATGCGCATGTCCTAAAGCTAAAGAATTTAAGGGATGAGAGAAACATCATTGCGTTTATCGAAGTGTAAAGGAAAATAGGAAATTGTTTAAAATAATGCAGAAAAAAAAGACATTCCTGTTTTGGAAATATATTTACTTTTAACATGGAAATTTTGAAATAAGATTATATTGCGTTGATTAAAGAAAGATATAATTGCTTGAATAAAGACATTTTACATAGTTCAATCAAGAAAAATATTCTTATGATTTAAGATTTAATTTTCTTGAATGGAAAAGAAATAATGTTGGATAGAAAATAACATTTTTAAATGACAGATTATAATTTTCTTAAAGTAGAATTAAATAATTATATATTCTTGAGATGACAATTGAATTATTAAAATAAGACTATAATATTGTTGAAATTTAAAATTATTAAATTCTTCTAAGATTATAAATTGTTGCGTATATACGAAACAACGAACGCGTTAGTTTAAGTATATAAATTTTGACTTGACACTCTCTTATTTTTTTTCTGCGTATAAACATATAAATTCAGCACACAGGAAAAAAGAATATTATTGTTTTGAAAATATATTTAGTTTTAACGTGGAAATCTTGAAGTACAATTATATTACGTTGATTATAGAAAGATATAATTGCTTGAATAAAGACATTTTACATTTTTTAATCATGAAAAATATTCTTATGATTTAAGATTAAATTTTCTTGAATGGAAAAGAAATAATGTTGGATAGAAAATAACATTTTTAAATGAAAGATTATAATTTTCTTAAAGTAGAATTAAATTATATATTCTTGAGATGACACTTGATATAACATTAAATAAGATGATAATATTGTTGAAATTTAAAATTATTAAATTCTTCTAATGAACGCGTTAGTTTAAGTATATAAATTTTGACTTGACACTCTCTTATTTTTTTTCTGCGTATAAACATAAAATTCAGCACACAGGAAAAAAGAATATTATTGTTTTGAAAATATATTTAGTTTTAACGTGGAAATCTTGAAGTACAATTATATTACGTTGATTATAGAAAGATATAATTGCTTGAATAAAGACATTTTACATTTTTCAATCATAAAAAATATTCTTATTTAAGATTTAATTTTCTTGAATGGAAAAGAAATAATGTTGGATAGAAAATAACATTTTTAAATCAAAGATTATAATTTTCTTAAAGTAGAATTAAATAATTATATATTCTTGAGATGACAATTGCAATATTAAAAAAGACTATAATATTGTTAAAATTTAAAATTATTAAATTCTTCTAAGAAAATTATAAATTGTTGCGTATATACGAAACAATGAACGCGTTAATTTAAGTATATAAGTTTTGATTTGACACTTATTTTTTTTTTCGTGTGTTATATATCTAGGAATTAAATATGTAAAGTTTAATCTGGAAATAATTTATTTTTTAAAGTAAGGTAGAATTCTACCCAAGTGTCTCAAAAAAAAAAAAAAAGATATGGCAAATATTTGAGTCATAATGCATGAATTAAGAATGTTCTTCCCACAACAGATGATGCTTCCATCTTCTGGAATAATTTATTATAAATAATTTATTTTTTAAAATAAGGTAGAATTCTACCCAAGTGTCTCAAAAAAAAAGAGATGGCAAATATTTGAGTCATGATGTATTAAGAATGTTCTACCCACAACAGATGATGCTTCCATCTTCTGGAATAAAATATGGCAGGTTCAGAAATTTTCTGCCATTTCGACAAAATATTTCAGACTTACCTCAAAGGTGGCAAGGATGAAGTTACCGCGACCATTACGTGTTTTCCATGCTATGAAATAAGCAAATTTGCCGGAATACGTCAAATATATTCCCGCTTCCAGCGTCCCAGCTAGAGAAACGTTGAATTGCTCGTTCAGCATCGCCGCGAGGGCGGTTAAATTTCACTCTCCTGGGTTTCTAATTTCTAATTACTTCCGCACGGAGAAACAGGACACGCAAATATCTATTTAGTCGGAAGACTAAGGACTCGATCCCGTCTGCAATTTAAGTGGAGAGAGATAGATTGAGAGAGAGAGAGAGAGAGAGAGAAGAATCATGCGCTCCGATTTTATCTCGAGCGGCCAATAAATTCAATCGCCCACAAACCAACCGATCCGGGGCTTGTACAGAGTCGCCTACGATAGCGAGGCTATCCCGGGTTAACATTGTTTACGGCCAGAAGTTGGATTACTCGGGTATTAACGACATCGAACGTGAGCAGAGGCGATCCGAACGGAATTGCCTTCTCTCTCTCTCTCTCTCTCTTTCTCTCTCTCCTCTCTCTCTCTCCTATGTTTTTCCCTTTCTCTCACTCTGGATGATTCTCCAAGTGATTCTCCAATGATTCAATGTGTTGCCCAAAACAAGACAATTCGTAAAAATATTGTATTGGTATTAAAAATTTTCAAAAAAAATTAAATCTTGTCTTGGTCTTGAGTGAATATTGGTAGGAAAAATCTCGTCTTATATTGCCTTGTTTCGATTTTATTAACAATTTTTTATCTAATATTAAAAAAAATTATTTAAATAATATATTTAACATAATTTTTGTAATATAATTTGAAATAATTATTACTATTGTATTATATTTTAATTATAATTATTACTATGTAATCGATATAAATGCCGTTTATTTACATAAAAAAAACATTTACTGTTTCATGAAAAACAGAAATTAATAACTATTTACAGGTTCCAAGGAAATGTGCAGATATAAATATTTTGAAGTGGTAAAAAAATCAGATTCATATTTGTCCCACATTGTCAAAAATGGCTCGAGACATTTTAAGTTCAACTATCTCGTCCATGTCAGAAAGACTTTTCTCAATAGAAACTCGGACTATGTCAAAAAATAGAACCAGATTACAAAATAAATCTTTAAAAGCACTAATGTGCATCAATTCCTGGGTAAAATGCTCTTTAATGTCTAAAATTTGCGAGTTTGATTTCTAATTTATAAGAATGTTATGTTGTATTAATATTAAATGTTTCTAAATATATTAATATAAATGTTTTTATTGAATAAAATTTTTTTAAATTCGTATATAGTGATTTTTTTCATTTACAAATATAAATATTTTAGTTTTTCTGAGAACCAATAATCTTGACAAGACTAATAATCTTGACAGTCTTAATGGTATTGTCTTGATAACTAATTAAAAATCTTGTCTTGAAATTCAAGACAAAACAAGACAATATCAAGACTAATCTTGATATTTCGTACAATCCTAAATGTGTTATTGCTGGATCTATCGTTATACAAGCAATCATATTAACAAATATTCCCATCACACTTTCGATTTTTTCTTCCGGAGCATCACTCATTTTATTTTCCCTTCCAAGTTCGATCAGACTAATGGATGAAAATGCAACGGGAAATTGGATGCGGAAGATGAATGAAATTTGGCGATTCACCAGGGGGAGGAGATTTTCATGAAAAATGCTTTGATCGTGCGTTCGAAGAGGGATGGGAAGGGGGCTGGATTTGTTTGATAATATCAATCTCGATGTCTGGCGGCCGTTATTTACACGTGAGGTAAGTTTACCGAGATACGAGGCTCGACTTACTAAACTGGCACGGCCCGTATACACGACACACGTGCACGCAAAATAGGAGATCATAATTTATCTGCGGCGCGCGTGTTGGTTGGTCCACGGCCAAAGAGTAAGATAATTAAACGCCGCTTTTCGCAATCGCGAGACACTCGAGAATAGCGAGCGTGATCGACGAGAGTTAGCGTAATGTCACGCGATCAATCCGGCAGTCGCAGTGTGCACAATTTCATTTGGCCGATTTGTGTTTTACACCTATTACCGGTCACAGCTCTCTCCGCCTCTCTGCGTGATTATATTTATTTTTGCTTACGCACAGAAAAAAAATAAGTGTCAAATCAAAATTTATATACTTAAATTAACGCGTTCATTGTTTCGTATATACACAACAATTTATAATCTTCTTAGAAGATTAAGAATTAGAATAATATATAATCTTCTTAGAAGAATTTAATAATTTTAAATTTCAACAATATTATAGTCTTGTTTTAATTATATTTATTATATTTTTAATTATATTAATTATTTAATTATTTTAATAATATTGTAATTGTCACCTCAAGAATATATTTAATTCTACTTTAAGAAAATTAATTATTTAATTCTACTTTAAGAAAATTATAATCTTTGATTTAAAATATTATTTTCTATCCACATTATTTTTTTCATTCAAGAAAATTAAATCTTAAATCGTAAGAATATTTTTCTTGATTGAACTATGTAAAATGGCTTTATTCAAGCAATTATATTATATCTTTCTTTAATCAAGGCAATACAATCTCACTTCAAGATTTCCACGTTAAAACTAAATACATTTTCAAAATAAGAATGTCCTTTTTTCCGTGAGCTTATATACAAAAAAATAGGTGTCAAATCAAAACTTGTATATTTAAACTAAGACGTTCATTGTTTCGTAGATATGCGATAATTTATAATCTTCTTAGAAGAATTTAATAATTTTAAATTTCTACAATATTATAATCTTATTTGAATAATGTAATTGTCACCTTAAGAATATATAATTATTTAAGTTTACTTTAAGAAAATTATAATCTTTGATTTAAAAATATTATTTTCTATTCAACATTATTTCTTTTCCATTCAAGAAAATGAAATCTTAAATCATAAGAATATTTTTCTTGATTGAACTATGTAAAATGGCTTTATTCAAGCAATTATATCTTTCTTTAATTAACGCAATATAATCTCATTTCAAAATTTCTACGTTAAAACTAAATATATTTTCAAAACAATAATATTCTTTTTTCCTGTGTGCTGAATTTATATGTTTATACGCAGAAAAAAAATAAGAGAGTGTCAAATCAAAATTTATATACTTAAACTAACACGTTCATTGTTTTATATATACGCAACAATTTATAATATTCTTAGAAGAATTTAATAATTTTAAATTTTAACAATATATAGTCTTATTTTAATATTATATTGAATAATATAATATAATATTATATTTAATTATAGTCTTATTTTAATATTGTAATTGTCACCTCAAGAATATATAATTATTTAATTTCAACAATATTATAGTCTTATTTTAATATTGTAATTGTCCTCAAGAATATATAATTTAAATATTATTTAATTCTACTTTAAGAAAATTATAATCTTTGATTTAAAAATATTTTCCATCTAACATTGTTTCTTTTTCATTCAGAAAATTTCATTCAGAAAATTAAATCTTAAATCATAAGAATATATTTTTCTTGATTGAACTGTACAAAATGGCTTCATTCAAGTAAGCAATTATTCAAGCAAGTATATTTTTTTTTAATTAATGCAATCTCATTTCAAGATTTCCATGTTAAAACTAAATATATTTTCAAAACAAGAATGTCTTTTTTTCTGTGCGCGATTCGTGTAAAGCAATTAGAAAATTTCGAAAATAATGATAAAGGATCGCTAATGGGCGAATTTTAAAATTGAAGTAATTTACTTCGGAGGCTTCGATAATCAGAATTTGGAGGTTACAAAAATTTTTACTGCAATAAAAATATACATTCATAAAATTATATGACGAAATAAAATGTTGCAATAATTAAATTATTGCTAAATTCAAAAATATGTAAAAGATTTTGATTTTCAGTAATTTGTAATAATTGTTTAATAATTTATTTTTTAAATAATTTGTTGTGTTAATTAATTCACCTTTACTTTTACAATATCTTTAATATATTTAATATATTTTCAATATATTTTTATAATAATATATTTAATAATATTTTTAATATATTTATAATAACATATTTAATAATATTTTTAATATATTTACAATAATATATCTTTAATATATGTCTTTTTCTCTAGTTGCAATATGAAAAGAAACAAAGGTGCGAGAAGAAACTAAGATGCTTGTTTATTTACAAGATACATTGCCAGTTTGGGCGCGATCGGAAGATAAATTATCGTAGCGACAAATACGCGCGACTTAGTGCATACGGTTAATCAAGATTCGCGGATGTCTTTGGAGGAACGGAACTTGAGAAACGAACGAGAGTTTGTCGACGAAACTCCTTCGCAGGAGGGTGAGGTTCCTGCGAGGGCAGGAGGAGGAAGGTTAAAACACGTTAGTAAATCCACGGACAAACTGTTACCATTTCCAGATTTCCTCCGGGCGGAGAGAACATCGCGAGAGGCCTCTAATTACTCCGAGGATTAAGCGAGACGCTCGCGCGATCGTCGACGTCTACGACGAGTAAGAAATTTACAACGGTACTCGCGAATCCCCCGCAAATCTCGCAATTAAAGCCGCTACTTGGCAGACTGCGCTTCGAGCATTCATAAGTCTTGTAAATTTACAAGATCAACTTGGAGCAAACAATCTCCATATCGCACTCGAGATCTAAATTATGTATGTATCCAGTTACGAAACGCAGCGACGTCGACAAACAACAGGTGATTATGTTGTGTCAACAAAAAATATGTAAGATGCAAAAAATAAAAAATTTTTCCTCTCCACATTAATATATTATATAATTACTATTAACATAATTATTAACATACATGTGTTATTAATCATAAATTTCCTTATTTATTTTATGTATGTATTAATATTTACATTTTAATTATTTGCATTAATTATTAAAAATATATATTTATTTAACATATTTATAAATTAATATTATTATCATTATATTTAAATAATAAATTAATATTATTATCATTATATTTATTTAATATATTTATAAGTTAATTATTAATTAACTTATAAATATATTAAATTATTATTAATATCAACATATTTATTTAAAATATTTATAAATTAATATTATTATCAATATATTTATTTAATATATTTATAAATTAATAATTATAAATATATTTATTTAACAAATTTTACTAGTTCGTATATTCGTCCGTATCATTATCTAATTTATTATTAATCATAAATTTCCTTATTTATTTAATATATGTATTAATATTTATATTTTAATTATTTATTAAAAATATATATTTATTTAATATATTTATAAATTAATATTATTATCAATATATTTATTTAACATATTTATAAATTAATATCAATATATTTATTTAATATATTTCTATATTAATATTAATATAAATAGATTTATGAAATATATTTATAAATTAATAATTATAAATATATTTATTTAATAAATTTTACTAGTTCGTATATTCGTCCGTATCATTAGCTAATATTGACAAGAATAATGCTTCACTAAGTGTAATTGTTTACTCGAAGCTCGTTATCGAACTCGCGCCTTAAAAAAAACACTAATGAATTCTGAACTCGACGACTCTCTTGCGTCTGTCGGCGCGTTTTGCGAGGCGCAATGCGCATCCTGACGCATGCGGTATGAAAATCGTCCTCCCTCCGCGAGGACGTGAGCGAATTGTTAAGATCTCGGGGAAAAAGAATCTGGCGCCGACGCAGCTCTGGTAGAAATTGCGATGGCCTACGTTTATAGCAATTGAGTGAGACTCCAGAGACATATTTTACGAACGGCTTTTAATACCTCGTTTCGAAATATCCGAGAGCCATTCTCCGAGCACGAGGGTAAAAATATCGCATCCCCCGTGGGATTAAAGGGACCGTGTAACGTTCTCGTTCGTGTTTTCCGCTCGATGGTTTTGCGCCCATTTGTCCCCTTCTTGGATTTATATAATTCATACCTCGATATATCATTCATTTGTGTGTTCAATTAACAGATGTGTTAAATGTAATTCTATCGAAATCGTACGATCTACAGCTAAAAATGTGAAAAGGGATGTTACGATAAATTCATTCGATGCATGAAAAATTATTTAATTAAAGCGCAATTATTAAACGTATTAATTTGAATGAATTTTAAGTGAGAATTATTACAGAGGGAAATCCTTATTTACGATAATATAATCGAAGTTCTCGATATATATACTTTAAATATACTATTTTTTATATCATTTAAAATATTTTACGTATGTATTAAGAGAATCAAAAAAGAACAAGTACAAAATTTATTTTAAAAAATAATTATTGTTTATTCGTCGCTAATTTTCAAAAACAGCTAACTTAAGGATGTATTGGACGGACCGTCTGTCTCAAAAGTTAATCCAAAGTATCAAAAAATTAAAGTTGGGCAGAATACGAATTCTAATTGATCAAAAATTTTTGAAAAATCACGAAATCATACTTCAAAGTATTCTTTAATATAAATAGGTCTTAATTTCCAAGAAAATGTTGTCATGTTTTATCAATATTGCGTCAAACCGATAATCACAGTTATTTTTTAATAATAATTTCAAAACGAGCAAGTAAATCGTTTTAAAACTTTGTGGGAACATTTTTACATGTATGAAGAATATAATATTACACAATGAAATTTTTATTATTGTTTTTTTATAGTTTGTGAATAATTTATTATCTGTCTCTTGAACGTTTACATAAGATTCTATGTTAAAATCGCAAAATTCAAAAATTAATAACTTTTAAAGGAGCAAGTAAAAAAATTTGAAATAATTCATGACGATTTAGAATGTTATTAAGAATATTAAATTAAAAATTCACGGCGATCTCTTGATTGTAATATATCTCCAATACATCCTTAAATATACTATTTTTTTATATCATTTGAAATATTTTACGTATTAAGAGAATCAAGGAAATGAACAAAAAAGAAACAAGTACAAAATTTATTTTAAAAATAATTATTGTTTATTCGTCGCTAATTTTCAAAAACAGCTAACTCAATAAAACGGAAAACAAAAACAAATATTAATAATGATAACGAGAATGACAAATTCATGAAAATAATAAATCGAATACAATTTTAATATTTATGAAAGTTAATTTAATTAATATTATCTTTCCCGGTATATCGAGGGGAAAACAATTGTCATTTTGTGCACAGGCAGTCTTTAACGGCACGCGGAGGTTTCGATACATTTTTCATGAAATCAAGCAAACATTACAGATAGAATTTTAATCGACGAACACATCGTCGCATGTTAATTAAACTGCGAATAAATCATCACGAGTTAATTGAATTTATTACCATTATACATTCTACGCATTCTAAACGCGAACCAACCGATTCGCGAGTTACATATAACGTATAACGTATTCCAGGCACGAGAGAGACATACACAAGCGCGACGCGATCGTAGATGAATCTATACGGAAGGTGCAAAATTCGATTCCGAAGGCGGTTTCTAAATCTCCCATCGCGCGATCCTAAATCTGTCCGCGACGACGACGACGACGACGACGACGACGACCAGGACAGGTTCCGGTCGGCTCGCATTTGCCTCCCTCCTCTCCCTCGCCCCTCGTCTCCTCGCCCGCCCCTCTCCTCCCCCCCCGGATCCCACGTGGTGGGCCGCTACCCCGCGATGACAGATCGATCATATTAGGCCCGCTGGCCATCGTAGGCGAACAATGAGCGATCGGGCGTTAATGCCGCGATTTGCAGTCGAGGATCTGCACCGGAGGAAGAAGGTTGGAGGACGCCGTCGTCGCCCGATGGAATATCAAACAGACCGCTGTCTGCATACGGCTTACGCCGTAATTCGAAAGCTTTCTCTCTCTCTCTCTCTCTCTCTCTCTCTCTCTCTCTCTCTTTCTCTTTCTTTCTCGCTTTCTCTGTCTTTTCTTCTTGTCGGTTCTTATACCAGTGACTCTCGAGGCCACCGACGTCCCCCCCGTGCCATTTTCTCCTCCTTGCCCGATTCCGTCGTCGCGCAAAAGTTATCAAGCGCCTGTTTAAAGTTTGACAAATATTCCTCCGAGAAACTTTGGACCTCCATTCAACAATCTCTCTCTTAAGATGCAGGATGCGTACGATTTTTTTTTTTTAATTTTGATTACCGCAATTTTAGGAGTAAGATTCTATTCGTGATGTTTGTTCAAGTCTCGTAGAAAAATCCTTTGAAAATTCCCTGAGTTTTCGGGCGTTTTTTTTTTTTGTTCGAAGTTTCGGATGAAGAGAATATTTTAAAGACATTTTGCAATTTTTAAGATGTTTTATTGCATGCATTTTCTATGCTTTTTTCTTATGCAAAGGCCGCTTAAATTTCGAATATTAGACTTGCAAATATATTTACTAAAATAACATTCACTTTGGACTCCATTCAACAATCTCTCTTAAGATACAGGATGCGTACAATTTTTTTAAATTCTGATTACCGCAATTTTAGGAGTAAGATTCTATTCGGGATGTCTGTTCAAGTCTTGTGAAAAAATCTTCTGAAAATTCCCTGAGCTTTCGGGCGTCTTTTTTGTTCGATGTTTTAGGTAAAGAGAATATTTTAAAGACTTTTTGGTGCAATTTTTAAGATGTTTTATTATATGCATTTTGTATGCTTTTTTCTCATACAAAGGAAAAGCAGAAGGCTGTTTAAATTTTGAGTATTACACTTGCAAATGTATTTACTAAAATAAAATTCACTTTGGACTCCATTCAACAATCTCTCTTAAGATACAGGATGCGTACAATTTTTTTTAAATTCTGATTACCGCAATTTTAGGAGTAAGATTCTATTCGGGATGTCTGTTCAAGTCTTGTGAAAAAATCTTCTGAAAATTCCCTGAGCTTTCGGACGTCTTTTTTGTTCGATGTTTTAGGTAAAGAGAATATTTTAAAGACTTTTTGGTGCAATTTTTAAGATGTTTTATTATATGCATTTTGTATGCTTTTTTCTCATGCAAAGGAAAAGCAGAAGGCTGCTTAAATTTCGAGTATTACACTTGCAAATGTATTTACTAAAATAAAATTCACTTTAGATTCCATTCAACAATCTCTCTTAAGATGCAGGATGCATAGAATTTTTTTTTAATTTTGATTACCGCAATTTTAGGAGTAAAATTCTATTCGTGATGTCTGTTCAAGTCTCGTAAAAAAATCCTTTGAAAATTCCCTGAGCTTTCGAGCGTCTTTTTTGTTCGAAGTTTTAGGTAAAGAGAATATTTTAAAGACTTTTTGGTGCAATTTTTAAGATGTTTTATTGTATGCATTTTCTATGCTTTTTTCTTATGCAAAGGAAAAGCAGAAGGCTGCTTAAATTTCGAGTATTACACTTGCAAATGTATTTACTAAAATAAAATTCACTTTGGACTCCATTCAACAATCTCTCTTAAGATGCAGGATGCGTACGTTTTTTTTTAATTTTGATTACCGCAATTTTAGGAGTAAGATTCTATTCGGGATGTCTGTTCAAGTCTTGTAAAAAAATCTTCTGAAAATTCTCTGAGCTTTCGGGCGTCTTTTTTGTTCGATGTTTTAGGTAAAGAGAATATTTTAAAGACTTTTTGGTGCAATTTTTAAGATGTTTTATTGTATGCATTTTCTATGCTTTTTTCTTATGCAAAAGAAAAGCAGAAGGGCGCTTAAATTTCAAGTATTAAACTTGCAAATGTATTTATATGTACTAAAATAAAATTCAATAGCTTTCGTAAGATAAGTATTTTCACTTGCGTAACATTTTCATTTTTTTATCAATTTATCAAAAGACATTGAATTATATTGAATATGTTTTATATAAACTTGTGAAATATTTTATATAAACATATAATTCACAACTTGACTTATCAGCAGATTGTCGATTACTTACATAAGAGCAAAATGATCGAAGAAAGAATTTATTTAAAAATTTCCTGCCTAAAATTGTATGAAAAATTTATTCTCAAAGTCTTATAATTTTCAAAAATTTCTAATTCTAGAAAATTCCTAATTTTTAAGAAAATAGTTAATTTTAGAAAATCCTTAATATTAAAAAATTTAATTTTTAAAAGTTCTTAATACTAAAAAAAATTCTTAATTATTTTTTTAATTACATTATATATATTTATATATATATATATATATATATTTTAATAATTTTTTAATTATATATGTTTATATTTTAATACTTTTTTTTAATTACATTATATATATTTATATTTTAATAATTTTCTTTATTAATTTAATTTTAATTTAATTTTCAAAAAAATTGTTATAATTTTCAAATTTTCCATATTTTTCTGGGGAGTAGACACCTTGTCTATTATTAAAATTTTATCGTCCTCCTCTCTTCCTTTTACTGTCACAGAAATAATATAAGCTTGATTAAGAGCGCGCTCGTGTAACGCCTGCCGCGTGTGCGGAATATCGTGGTCGATTTAATGAATTCCTTGTACGGACGATAATCATAGCAATTAGATAAGCGCGTGCACGATCGGACTTTTAGAGCGAGAAAATCTCGCCGTCGGTGGTCGCGACGCGGACAAATCCTCGTTAGATCCTTAAACCGGAAAGCTCGACCGGACATTACTCATTGGACGACGACGAACTCTGGCCGTAAAAGACGCGAGCCACCAACATCGAGCCCCGTGATAAACTGTAAGCCGTTGTCACGTTCTATTCCCGAGAAAAATAGAGAAAAGTCGCCGGGAGACTGCAATTCCGTGAACATAAATCGAATGTGTTAATCCTTAAAGCGGCACGAAACTTGGAAATGTTCAGGTTTAACAGATTCCTTCGACAACTTTTTCAAACGTTTACACGCTTACGATAAAAACGAGTCACAGTCGCAACAAGAACTGGTTCTTCGGCAATTATTATTATATTATTTGTATAAAAAAATTTACTTTACACGACTTTAATTAAAAGAAAAAAAAATCTCATTTCTCACAACAATTTATTTCCATTTCAATATTCAATTTTGAATTTTTAATATTATTTTTATTAAAATATTATTATAATAAAAATAATATTAAAATTATTATTATAATAAAAATAATATTAAAAATAATAATATTAATATAATTTAATAATATTTAATATTTTAATATTCTTTTTATTATAATAATATTTTAATAATATTATTATAATAAAAATATTATTATTTATAATAAATTAATTATAATAAATTAATATTATCATAAAAATATTAAATTAAGATATTTAATAAAAATAATATTAATTTAATTTTTTTATTGTAATATTATTATTATTTTTAATATTATGATATTATTTATTGTTTCCTTTTTTTCCTGAATCTTCTTTTTCCTGATTTATTTTTATTATAATAATATTTTAATATTATAATAATATTATAATAATATTTTAATATTATTATAATAAATTAATTATAATATATTAATTAATTATAATAAATTAATATTATCATAAAAATATTAAATTAAGATATATAATAAAAATAATATTAAATTATAATAAAATTAATAATATTATAATTTATTATAATATTATTAATTTTATTACAATTTAATATTATTTATTATATATATTAATTTAATCTTTTTATTGTAATATTATTATTATTTTTAATATTATGATATTATTTATTGTTTCCTTTCTTTCCTGAATCTTCTCTTTCCTGATTTAACAATGTGTATTTATCTGATTTTTTAAATAATCTAATATTCATTAGGACATGTAATACGAGTCGTTAGATTTCATGGACGCGATATAAAGAAGGGAAAGCCATTTTCATTAGACGGAACGATATTGTCGGAATGAAGATATAACGCTCGGCTTCGCGCCCACCTGCTGGTCGAGATTATTAGCAGAGAGATAATTGAGTTTGTAAAGAAGGAAACGCGGGAGAAAAATCAGCACAATCTCTGTGTGCAAAAGATCCGTTCTGAATTTTTAATCTACGATTGAACGCGATAAGCGTAGCGCGTATAATGGATAAAATAACAGAACGATTAGGTAATAATAATAATGATGTCGGATAACATCCTGAAAACGTCGGAATTTCGCACGGAGTTTTAATTCAACGATTAGTATCTCATTATCCGAGGACTCATAAAATCGCTAAACATCGGTAAACACCGTGGCATTTAATTAAATGCACCTTTCACGCTATTAAAACCGTGTTTATCTTTCCAACACGCAGCGAGAGCCACGTTAAAAACTGTAGCTTCAAGTACACATTTCAAAGAAACTTTCGACTAATGGGACTCGACTATTTTAAAATCCAATTTAATTAAAATCTTTTTTACGTTTCTCGTAAGCTTCCAGCACCGCATATGTTGTATTCGACGCGAACAGTGTTTGCTGGTATCTAGATAAAATTATCTAGATAATTGTCTAGATAAAGAAATGGATCATCTTTATCTTTAACTAGATGAAGAAATACAAAGTATCTTTATCTTTATCTTAGATGAAAAATATATGTCATCTTATTTAAAAATTGTCTAATATGACGTTTTCATTATGCAAAAGAGTTTTCCAGGCAAGCTTCTAAAAATCTATCTAAAATATCTAAAATATATTTTTTATATTATTGTTATTAATATAAATATTAATAATAATAATTATTATTATAAATATATTATAAATATAAATTAATAAATAAATATTTATCATATATTTATATACCTTTTTGTTATTATTTCTTTGTAATATTAAATATTCTTTAGGAAAAGAGAAAGAATATGTGTTTACGATTTTAATATCCCATTTATAATCTGCGTCACATTTTTTACAAATATTTATAGTCTTCTAAAATAAACAAAAATATCTAGATAATTATCTAGATTATCGCAATAATTATCTCATCTTTCATCTAGATTAAGTAAAAGCAAAATCATCTTTATCTCATCTAAGATAAATTTACAGATTTTTATCTTTATCTTTATCTAGATAATTTTGAGATTATCTGTAGCAAATACTAGACGCGAAATTATGTCATATGCGTCGATCGCGAAACCATAATAATCGATTCAACAAGGACACTCGCCGGTGTCTCTTCTTCGTTCTTTCTTCTGGCTGCCGTTGATTGAATATTTATTTGCTTATGAACAGTATGTGCTTCTCATTCGCACGTACACATCGATACATCGATACATCAAGACACGAATTGCCTTGACGATTGCCTAACATCGCTCTTGGTGTAAACACGTTATACTTATATACATTGCTATAGACACGTGTATGACCCTAAACAATCAAAGACAATCCAAAAATAAATCGATCCGGACAAACCGCGGCCAAATTTTGCGTACAAGCGTCTTATAACGAGCAATAAAAATTAAATGAAATAAATAGTTCTAAAATTAAATAATTAAATAATTTAAATTAAATTAAATAAATTAAATTAAATTAAATTAAATTAAATTATTATTTAATTTAATTTAATTAATAATTATTAGTAATTTAAATTAAATAAATTAAATAATTGTAAAATTATGCTAAAAATTTTGCATACATATGCATTTGCGCTAATTTAGTTTCATAGCATCTTTTTATGGCTTTATAAGTGGAAAATATGTACTACAAGTTATATCCTTTTTTCTAGTAAAAACTAATTTGTGATAATATTGAGTACTATTTTACTAAACGTAAAATTATTATTGCTGCGTTATTGGAATAGCTTTTTTTACGATGCTACAAAAAACGCAATCTAAGGTTTTACGTCCTATTAATATCTGCTTTTGATACGAATATAACTGTTTGAGATACGTACATTTTTTTCTAAATTTATTAGCGAACGATCTAAAGCGAATGTTTGGAAAAAATGAAAAATTCGCGAAAATCCCGTAGATATTTATATATTAAACAATGAAAATTGAAAATTGTTGTCGATATCCATCGCTTGTTTCCCATTTCGATTCCAGAAATCAATTCTACAACGGAGCAATATAGTAAATAACAAGCAGAGTATAAAATCTCAGTCTCCGGAAGATTGCGATTGTCCAATTTACTTGCATCAATCGGATAAAATGGATGTAGCTGCCGATAAAGCGAGCGATATACCTGCGATATAATATACGAAGGTATTATATCTTAGAACGAAACCGCGGAGCCAAATGGGCGAAGCCGCAGGAAGGGAAACCGTCACATCAAATTCCCTCAGAAGACCTGTGTGTCGCTTGTGCGTGCATCAGTGTATGTGTGTGTGTGTGTGTGTGTGTGTGTGTGTGTGTGTGTGTGTGTGTGTGTGTGTGTGTGTGTGTGTGTGTGTGTGTATTAGTGCAGAACGAGGAACAAGCAAATGCAAAGCGGAAAGTTCAGAGCAAACCAAGTTTGAGAGAGAGTATTCGGAAAGATGCAAAGTAGTTTCCTCTCCTCTATTGGCGCTCGATTATCTTGAAAAAAAAGTCTTAAGTTCTTATCTCAAGAGAGAAGAAGAAGAGGGAAAATCTTACAGGCTGTTGCATCATGCATAAACTATGTGACGAATTTTCATGACACTGGGAAAGAAAGTGGTTTCTTCGTAAAATTATTGCGTGAATATTTTAAAGCGAATCTACTTTAGCGAAAATTTTAACGTCAAGTTTGATTAAAGATACTTTGCGTTTACAGATTAAAAAACGTAGTAGACGCTAATTTAAACAAAAATATCGTTGTTAAAAAAAAACTGGTTTCGTTCAATATTTCAAATATTAATCTTCCCTTTTAAGCCTCTAATGAAATATCTAATGAAATAACTAATGAAATGTTGAGTGAGGTATCTAATGAAATGTTTGAAAACTAATTAAACCTGTGATTTAAAAATTTAATTAAATTCAAGATAGAGGCATATCTATGGCTCTTTAAATTGGAAATAAAAAAAGGAAGGAAAAACTAAATTTAAGTTTTCGAGGGAAAATCCATTGAAAGATAAAGGCTTTTGCGTAATATTTTCATTTCTTTATCAATTTATCAAAAGACATTGAATTTTATTGAATATGTTTTATATAAACTTGTATATTTGATCTAAACATATAATTTGCAACTTGACTTATCAGCAGATTGTCGATTACTTACATTAAATAAGAGCAAAACAATCGAGGAATTTATTTAAAAATTTCCTGAGCCTCGATAAAATTGTATGAAAATTCTCAGTCTTATAATTTTCAAAAATTCCTAATTCTAGAAAATTTTTAATTTTGAAAAATGTTCTTAATTTTCAAAAATTCTTAATTTTAGAAAATTTTTAATATTAAAGAAATTTTAATTTTTAAAAGTTCTTAATATTAAAAAAAATTCTTAATTATTTTTTTCAATATTTCAAATATTAATCTCTCCTTTTAATCCTCTAATGAAATATCTAATGAAATAACTAATAAAATGTTGAGTGAGGTATCTAATAAAATGTTTAAAAACTAATTAAACCTGATTTAAAAATTTAATTAAATTCAAGATAGAATTATATCTATGATTCTTTAAATTGGAAATAAAAAAAGGAAGGAAAAAACTAAATTTAAGTTTTGGAGGAAAATCCATCGAAAGATAAAGGCTTTTGCGTAATATTTTCATTTCTTTATCAACTTATCAAAAGACATTGAATTATATTGAATATATTTTATATAAACTTGTAATATATTTTATATAAATATATAATTCACAACTTGACTTATCAGCAGATTGTCGATTACTTACATTAAATAAGAGCAAAATGATCGAGGAAAAAGTTTATTTAAAAATTTCCTGAGCCTCGATAAAATTGTATGAAAATTCCCAAAGTCTTATAATTTTCAAAAATTCCTAATTCTAGAAAATTCTTAATTTTCAAAAATTGTTAATTTTAGAAAATTCTTAATATTAAAGAAATTTTAATTTTTAAAAGTTCTTAATGCTAAAAAAAATTCTTAATTATTTTTTTCAATATTTCAAATATTAATCTCCTCTTTTAATCCTCTAATGAAATATCTAATGAAATAACTAATAAAATGTTGAGTGAGGTATCTAATGAAATGTTTAAAAACTAATTAAACCTGATTTAAAAATTTAATTAAATTCAAGATAGAGACATATCTATTTTATCTTTAAATTGGAAATAAAAAAAGGAAGGAAAAAATTAAATTTAAGTTTTCGAGGGAAAATCCATTGAAAGATAAAGGCTTTTGCGTAATATTTTCATTTTTTTATCAATTTATCAAAAGACATTGAATTATATTGAATATGTTTTATATAAACTTGTAATATATTTTATATAAATATATAATTCGCAACTTGACTTATCAGCAGATTGTCGATTACTCACATTAAATAAGAGCGAAATGATCGAGGAATTTATTTAAAAATTTCCTGAGCCTCGATAAAATTGTATGAAAATTCCCAAAGTCTTTTAATTTTCAAAAATTCCTAATTCTAGAAAATTCTTAATTTTCAAAAATTGTTAATTTTAGAAAATTCTTAATATTAAAGAAATTTTAATTTTTAAAAATTCTTAATACTAAAAAAAATTCCTAATTATTTTTTCAACATTTCAAATATTAATCTCCCCTTTTAATCCTCTAATGAAATATCTAATGAAATAACTAATAAAATGTTGAGTGAGGTGTCTAATGAAATGTTTAAAAACTAATTTAAATCTGATTTAAAAATTTAATTAAATTCAAGATAGAGTCATATCTATGGCTCTTTAAATTAGAAATAAAAAAAGGAAGGAAAAAATTAAATTTAAGTTTTCGAGAGAAAATCCGGCTAAAGATAAAGGCTTTTGCTAACGTTAAAAAAAATTATTGTACTCGTACGCTATTATGGTAATATGAGAATAAATTGCAAAAGTTGGTTCAATTTCTAACAGAGCAGTATAATGAATAATAGAAGGTAACGTGGCACCAAAGTGGGACGTTGTCGCGAATGTAACAAAAGGACGCCAATAATGAATCGGTGGATTGTCAGTAAAGGATCTGCCGGAAGCCTCTCTCTCTCTCTCTTTCGAACGTGCTTAATGAGGATTGAATTCATTACTTGACAGCGGCTAGTATCAATTAATGAAAGAAAACCTCCGCAGGCCATTTTTTTGCAGGCAGGCTGTCGACTCGAGAAAATGATCTCTCGCTTTGTTTCAGTAGACAGTCATAATTGAAGGCGGAAAATTTCAAACGCGCCTGTATCAGAAAGCTGTTTTTTTTTTTTTATTAACATTGGAAAAACGCTTGTCTCCGAGCTTTTAATTGTCTGCGAGCATCGTTGATATAAAATGCCACACGTTTATGACGCATAACCATGCATATTTTTGAGTATTCTACGTGTCCACGAAATTCGGGAAAGCGATGGTATTCCCTCGGTAGCAATAAATTCAGCAACGATATCCTGCATAAATATTGCAACTGCTCTGGAGGGACACTTAGACTTACTTAACGATAAATGTATTCCATTGGAGATGCAAAATATGACGGAATTCTGACGAAGCGAATATCGGGAAGCGTAGACTTTTGAGTCATCGTGTGATAAAAACAAGGAGGAAAAAAAATTTTTTTTAAAGTAAAAACCTACAAAAAAGATTATCATAGGATTAATTAAGATTAATTCGCTAAAAGTCCTTATTTTATTCAACATTTGATAATCATTGATTCGATATTTTCGTTTCATAGAAAAAAATGGATTTCAAATCAGCCAAAGAAATTTTTGCACAGTACAAGAATAATTTCGAGACAACATGTGTATATAATACACATTTTTTTATACAGTAAAATTAATACACAACAAATTAAAAAGTTACGGAAATTTAGCAAAATATTTCCTTATAATGTTTTTAATTTGTTATGAACAATAATTACGCGAAATTGCAACTATTTTAAAAAGCTAACAGATAAAAAAGATAATAATGAAAATAAACGCACAAAATTGCAAAATTTGAAAAATAAGTAGAACTTTTTATCTTTAGTCAGTTATTTCTGTTATATAATGTAAGTTATATATTATAAATTGTATAGATATAAATATATTATTACAATTAATGTGTAAAATAATAATAAATAATTATAATTTTTAATAAAAAATAATAATTTATTCTGATATTAAATTAAATCCTACTTGAAATATTTAGTTAATTTTGCGAATGAAAAATATTTTAAATATTTTAAATATATATTTCACTAAAAGTTTCAAATGATCAAAGTAATTATTTCTCTCATTATGTAGGCAATACAATATTTTGATGTTATTTCTGCAAATTTGTGTTCTCATTTGTGTTCTATTTTTCATGATTTGCAATTTTCTGTTTTTATTATTTATAATTTCTATTAAATTACACTTTTATTTAAATTTATATTAAATAAATAAATAAAATAGACAATTACTTAACAAATTACTTTTAAAATAAATGTAAACTTGTGTTCTGACTTTTTATCTCTAGTTATTTTTCGTATTGTAATATTTGAAACCATCAAATACATAATGCAAGTGTTTGAAAATGTCTCTCTCAAGTATTACATATTTTTAAAAGAAATTTCTAATATTTTTTTTTTTAAATTCTCATTTCAATAATTTTAATTATTGCATTTTAAATAAATATTTCTTATAAATTTGTACTCATCATCCATATAAAAAAATGGATTTTCAAATATTTTATTTAAAACTATTTAAATAGTTATTCTCAATAATACATTAAAAAAAACATATTCATAAATAGTAAAATGCCTAACCTAACCTAATCGAAAAAGTACATACATATATTTATCGTAAAGTGATAATGAGTAGCTTACGCCACTTTTAGGACATTAGATAAACCGCATTACTCAGAATTCGTGTTGATAAGAAATAACAATAGTATTCCTTTTTAGTTTCTATTTCGATATCTTTAACAATAAAATTCAGCGCTCTGTTTAACTTTACATTTTATTTATACTGATTATTATAAAAACTATAATTTTTGGATATAATATTATTTTTAGTCGTAAAGACAAATATAATTTATAATTACTTACATTATTATTGTACAATATTTATATATAAATTTATATGTAAATTAAATTTACATGTAAATATTAAATAATAATAATGTCAATAATTATAAATTATATTTACTTTCTATTTTTAATATAAATTATTATAAATGTTTATAATTATTATATAAATAATTATAATATAATATAATTATAATATAAATTATTATAAATGTTTATAATTATTATTATATAATTTATTTATAAATATCAATTTCGGATGAATTAAAGATTCTTTATGGAAAAGTCGCAAAATTAATATGAAAAATGGAGATATTATTTTCTATCGAATTTCTCGAGCGAGATACAACATGTACACCCAGTTTAGTTTTACTCAGCAAAAATTAAAAGAGTTATTCGATATTATTGAAACCCCGGAACATATTTCAAATTACATTTATCGCGCTGCGAGAGAAAATAAATCTACGAGCAGAGATTGGCTGGATAGACTTCTCTCATTCTGCAAAAGTCTATTGTGCTTCAATTTATCCGCGTTCAAGGCCAATCTTCTCCGCGCATCGCCATCGATCACGACGACGCAATGCAATTATCGTGTCGTCGCATTTTTCGCGTCCTTCCAACCAACAGCCCGACAAGGATCCCCGTCGTCCTTTGACGTACGAGGGTGTACGAAGCATTTTCCGCCGGGTGGAAACTATTTTTAGATCACCGGAGAGCTCTCCATTTGGCTCGACAGCACTTCCAACGCGGAGAGAGGAAGCTAAGGGAAGCGGTAAGTAACTGGAATGTACGCGGCCATCCCGTATAAATCCCGCGAGTGCAATCCTGTAGCGGTAGTCCATTATAGGGTGGAACAAACCCCGGGACAACTAGGGTTGCACAAGACCCAAGACAAGACAATATTCGTAAAAATATTGATATTGAAAATTTTGAAAATTTTGAAAAATTTAAATCTTGTCTTGATCTTGAGTGAATATTGGTAGCAAAAATCTCGTCTTGTACTGTCTTGTCTTGATTTTATTAACAATTTTTTATCTAATATTAAAAAATTATTTAAATAATATTATTTAAATAATATTTAAATAATATTTAACATAATTTTTGAAATATAATTTAAAATAATTATTACGATTGTATTATATTTTAATTATAATTATTATTATGTAATCGATATAGATGCCGTTTATTTACATAAAAAAATATTTATATTTCTGTTTCTTGGAAAACAGAAATTAATAACTATTTACTTCAAGGGAATGTGCAGATATAAATATTTTGGAGTGGTACAAAAATCAGGTTCATATTTATCCCACATTGTCAAAAATGGCTCGAGACATTTTAAGTTCAACTGCTTCGTTTTCTGCCAGTAGAAAGACTTTTCTCAATAGGAACTTGGACTATGTCAAAAAATAGAACCAGATTACAAAGTAAATCTTTAAAAGCACTAATGTACATCAATTCCTGGGTGAAATGCTCTTTAATGTCTAAAATTTGCGAGTTTGATTTCTAATTTATAAAAATGTTATATTGTATTAATATTAAATGTTTTTAAATTTATTAATATAAATGTTTTTATTGAATAAAATTTTTTAAAATTCGTATAAAGTGATTTTCTTTCATTTACAAATATAAATATTTTAGTTTTTCTGAGAACCAATAATCAAAACTAATAAACTTGACAGTCTTAGTCTTGATACTGTCTTGATAATTAATAATCTTGTCTTGAAATTCAAGACAAGACAAGACAATATCAAGACTAATCTTGGTATCTCGTGCAACCCTAGGGATAACCGAGGGAATTCTAAGGAAACACTTTCGAGGACGAAAATGCAGTCCGACTGCATAAAGAGCGATGTAAAATCTAAATAATCCACGAGTGAATAATTGAAAAAAAGACGAATGAAGCACGCTCTCTTTGAGCCAGAATAACACCGTATCATTTGTTCGCTGTAAATCTCCCATCCCTCTCATATAAACGCTCCGAAGCGATGTATTCTTCTCTGTGAAGCAAAACTAATCTAGATGTAGACCGCGCGAAAATAAAATTCTTTTTTCCACTTATTATTATAAATATAAATTGTTTAAAGTTTGAGGACAAGAGCGCTGAATCTTATCATTGAAAAAAAATATTTTTTTCATAAAATCAGTAGTTTTCGAGAAAAAAAATAAAATATGCTATCGTGCGCAACACGATGCTAAATAGCATATGTTTCGAATTGCGAGAAATTAAATTTTAAAATAAAAATAAAATTGGAATAAAAACAAAATTATAGTAAAACCCTAAAAATCTAAAAAATAAAAAATTTTTGCACCGATTTTTGGAAGAATATAATTCTACAGAGTGACATTGTTCCTTCAAATATGCGTTGCGCGTAATTTTTAAATAGGGAAGAGTCGATGACGTTAATGTGGTAAAAAGACTTACCTTACGTTTATTTCCGCCTTTTATTTTTTCGGTTTCTCACGCGTCTCTCCTTCGAAAACTTCGTTTTTTCCCGACTTTTCAATGATGTAGTGATCTAGAACAGAGGCCAATAACAGATAAAAGATTAGATTAGATTAGATTAAAAGCGCAGGAACATGTTATATATCGCAATCTTTACATATGTATAGTAGTTGAACAGAAAGAAGACAAATATGCTATCGTGCGCAACACGATGCTAAATAGCATATGTTTCGAATTACGATAAGTTAAATTTTAAAACATAAATAAAATTAGAGTAAATGTTGGGAAAATTGGAATAAAAACAAAATTATAATAAAAATCTAAAAACCTATTTTTGCCCCGATTTTTGGAGGAATGTAATTCCATAGAGTGGGATGTATATGTTTATATGAAAAACCCCCCTTAATTTTTGACAAACAATCATCTCCAAATTTTTCGCATTTATTAAGAAATACCCCTGTAAAATATATGGGATTTTTAAAATAACATTACTTAACATAAAAGTATTTTAAAAATACAATAATTTAACATGAAAGTTGAGAATAAAAAAACAAGATTAAAAAACACAAATAAGAGATTAAGAAACACAAATAAAAAACACAGATAAATGTATATTAAAATGACATTTCAAGATCACAAATTATGATGATTAATTAGTGTCTCTCTCTCTTAAATATCTCGATAACGTGGGATTCTTTTTTTTTCTTAGCAACGGTCAATTTTGAAAAACAAAATTATAATAAAAACCTAAAAAATAAAAACCTAATTTTTACCCCGATTTTTGGAAGAGTGTAATTCCATAGAGTGAAATGTAAAAGTATATGTTTATATGAAAAACCCTCCTTAATTCGACAAAAAATCATCTAAAATTTTTCGCATTTATTAAGAAAAACCCTGTAAAATGTATGGGATCTGTGAAATGTATGGGATTTTTAAAATAACATTACTTAACATAAAAGTATTTTAAAAATACAATAATTTAACATGAAAGTTTAATAAAAAAATAAGATTAAAAAACACAAATAAAAGATTAAGATTAAGAAACACATAAATGTATATTAAAATGACATTTCAAGATCACGAAGTATGATGATTAATTAGCTTTTTTCTCTTAAATATCTCGATAACGTGGGATTCTTTTTTTTTCTTAGCAACGGTCAATTTTGAAGAAATTTTGAAAAACAAAATTATAATAAAAACCTAAAAAATAAAAACCTAATTTTTATCCCGATTTTTGAAAGAGTGTAATTCCACAGAGTAAAATGTAGGAGTATATGTTTATATGAAAAATCTCCCTTAATTTTCGACAAAAAATCATCTAAAATTTTTCGCATTTATTAAGAAAAATCCTGTATCTGTAAAATGTATGGGATTTTTAAAATAATATTACTTAACATAAAAGTATTTTAAAAATACAATAATTTAACATGAAAGTTGAGAATAAAAAAACAAGATTAAAAAACACAAATAAGAGATTAAGATTAAAAACACAAATAAAAAAAACACAGATAAATGTATATTAAAATGACATTTCAAGATCGCAAAGTATGATGATTAATTAATGTCTCTCTCTTAAATATCTCTCTCTTAAATATCTCGATAACGTGGGATTCTTTTTCTTCCTTAGCAATCAATTTTGGGAAAATTTCATCGACAGAGGCCGGCTAAAATGCGACACGCAAGAGAACTAATGCGCGCAGATTTGTAGAATGTCGTCACGTAGTCTTCCGCATTCGAGTGCGCGGCGAAACAAGTTAATTAAGGGGACCACCCGCGGTAGCATCCTCGTTCCTTATCCTCAACGAGATTGGAAACGTGCCAAGCCCGGCGCTTTCTCTCTTTCTCTCTTTCTCGAGGGTCGATTTGCCGCCTCGCCCATATCGCAAGTGATTCAACGTCGAGTCGACGGCTCCTGTTCTCGCAGCGATTTTCCCTTCTCTTTCTGTCCTAGAGAAGTCACAAATAACATCTTCGTCTGATCGCGGTTGATTAATTCATAAGATAAATGGAGAGAAAACGACCCGGCATTTTATTAGATATCTCGGAATGAGAGGAACAGAGAGGGAAGATGTTTTACATAATTGTAATAAGAGAAACAAAACCCCAGCATCTCTGAAATTTCTTTTCCATCAGAATGTCTAGCAGACTCGGAAAAAAGAAATTCCCTGACTTCTTCACATTTTCCAGAGCCAAGAATTATTTTTTCTTGACCGACTTTTTAGTATTACTTGTTTCAAGATGCATACATCACTACATTATAAGTCTATTAAATAATTGTCAATTCAATCAAAAGTCTGAATTATTTTTATCGAGAAACAAGTAGATTTTAAATAAAGCCCATTACTCAATATTAAAAGAAGTCTATTTTATTTGCTGGTAAAGTGAAAATATAAATTATTATTTTATATAAATATATTATTATTTTATATAAATATAAATTAAATATAAATTATATAAATTATATAAATATAATTATATAAATATAATTATATAATATAATTATAATTATATATATAAATATAATATACATAATTATATATATAAATATAATTATATAATATACTAATTATATAAATATAATTATATAAATATAATTATATAAATATAATTATATAAATATAATTATATAAATATATAAATTATATAAATTATATAAATTATATAAATATAAATTAAATTATATGTTATATAAATTAAATATAAATTAAATATAAATTAAATATAAATTAAATATAAATTAAATATAAATTAGATAGATAAATCGATTTTTAACAAAGATGAAGTTTAAAAAAAATGTTGAATGATGTTGAAGAAAATCTAGAAAAATTGTAAAAAATTATATAAAATCCCTGACTTTTCCCTGACATTTCCAGAGTGAATTTATCTCCTGATAAATCCCCTTTTCCAGATTTTCCTGACAAGGTACATCTCCACCTCTATTTCTCTCTTTCATGTGCGATTTGAAGCTTGGTTTGAACTTTATGTGAGATACAGTCTTCCTCGCGTTAACTTCGTCTGAATTGCCCAATTACATAACGGGAGAATCCCGGTGAAGCAACGCGATGGCATCTCCGTTTAGCATGATAGAAACTCGATGCCATATTTTACGAGCTCGTAAAGCGAACGATTAAGACCGCGAGTCATCATCGATGCGCTCCCGTCGTAAAATTGCTGTCGGATTAAACACCATTTCACGGAGCTTGCCACGTCACGTTGTTATGTAACTCGAATGATGCCGGAAGTCTCACTTTTCTGCAGAATTTTTGGAACTTTAGGAAGGATTCGGTCTCCCTGTCGACATCAAAATTCTCTCGAAAATTGGAACCAACGATAACGAAACTCGTCGAAGCGACGACTGCGAAACTCAGTTCTCATTATAATGCCTGGGCTAGATTAGCGCGGCAAAGTTCATTAAGTTTGCGGGCCGTGTGGGATCCGGGACGATAAATATTTACGTAGCACCGAAGGGGAAATGTGGGTTACGTTTGCATATCGCGCCCGCGGAAAGGACACTGCGAGCCGTCCCGTCGCGAATGTTATGGATCGAGAACGACGGGGATACCCGCGATAAGGGACTCCACTTCCTTCGAGAGTTACGCATTTAGTTGGCCGCTTTTATCG
Organism: Camponotus fellah; assembly: GCA_030586385.1. Classification (NCBI taxonomy): domain Eukaryota; kingdom Metazoa; phylum Arthropoda; class Insecta; order Hymenoptera; family Formicidae; genus Camponotus; species Camponotus fellah. Next base: position 33,599 of record JAPIVC010000290.1, on the reverse strand, counting down.
CTCGCTCTCGGCCATCGACTTGCGTTAACCCACGTCACAAATGTCGCGTTTGCCTTGTATACACGATTAGGGTTGCACAAGATCCAAAACAATATTCGTAAAAATATTGTATTGGTATTGAAAATTTTGAAAAATTTAAATCTCGTCTTGGTCTTGAGTGAATAAAAAAATCTCGTCTCGTATTGTCTTGTCTCGATTTTATTAAAAATTTTTTATCTAATATTAAAAAATTATTTAAATAATATTTAACAATTTTTGTAATATAATTTGAAATAATTATTACTATTGTATTATATTTTAATTATAATTATTACTATGTAATCGATAAAAATGCCGTTTATTTACATAAAAAAACATTTACTGTTTCATGGAAGATAGAAATTAATAACTATTTACGGGCTCCAAGGGAATGTGCAGATATAAATATTTTAGAGTGATAAAAAAATCAAGTTCATATTTATCCCACATTGTCAAAAATGGTTCGAGACATTTTAAGTTCAACTGCCTCGTCCATGCCAGAAAGACTTTTCTCAATAGGAACTTTGACTATGTCAAAAAATAGAACCAGATTACAAAGTAAATCTTTAAAAGCACTAATGTGCATCAATTCCTGGGTGAAATGCTCTTCAATGTCTAAAATTTGCGAGTTTGATTTCTAATTTATAAAAATGTTATATTGTATTAATATTAAATGTTTTTAAATTTATTAATATAAATGTTTTTATTGAATAAATTTTTTTAAAATTCGTATATAGTGATTTTTTTTCATTTACAAATATTTTAGTTTTTTTGAGAACCAATAATCTTGACAAGACTAATAATCTTGACAGTCTTAGTCTTGGTTTTATCTTAATAATTAATTAAAAATCTTGTCTTGATCTTTAATGTCTAAAATTTGCGAGTTTGATTTCCAATTTATAAAAATGTTATATTGTATTAATATTAAATGTTTTTAAATTTATTAATATAAATGTTTTTATTGAATAAATTTTTTTTAAATTCATATGTAGTGATTTCTTTTCATTTACAAATATTTTAGTTTTTTTGAGAACCAATAATCTTGACAAGACTAATAATCTTGACAGTCTTAGTCTTGGTTTTGTCTTAATAATTAATTAAAAATCTTGTCTTGATCTTTAATGTCTAAAATTTGCAAGTTTGATTTCCAATTTATAAAAATGTTATATTGTATTAATATTAAATGTTTTTAAATTTATTAATATAAATGTTTTTATTGAATAAATTTTTTTAAAATTCGTATATAGTGATTTTTTTTCATTTACAAATATTTTAGTTTTTTTGAGAACCAATAATCTTGACAAGATTAATAATCTTGACAGTCTTAGTCTTGGTTTTGTTTTAATAATTAATTAAAAATCTTGTCTTGATCTTTAATGTCTAAAATTTGCAAATTTGATTTCCAATTTATAAAAATGTTGTATTAATATTAAATGTTTTTAAATTTATTAATATAAATGTTTTTATTGAATAAAATTTTTTTAAATTCATATGTGATTTCTTTCATTTACAAATATAAATATTTTAGATTTTTTGAGAACCAATAATCTTGACAATACTAATAAGCTTGACAATCTTAGTCTTGGTATTGTCTTGATAATTAATAATCTTGTCTTGATCTTGTCTTGAAATTCAAGACAAGACAATATCAAGACTAATCTTGGTATCTCGTGTAACCCTACACACGATTATTATACATATTATACGCTTATCAATTGCTTATATATATTACACGATTATTATATATATCAATTGCGCAAACGTTATTCTCTCCTTTCTCTTGCGTAAATATCTTTCCATCGAAAACTCCTTTTTCCTAAACAAAAAAATTATTACTTTATTATTATTATTATTTTAAAATTATTATTATTTTATTATTATATTTTATTATTTTATTATTATTTTAATTAATTATTATTTTAGTATTATTATTTATTATTTCTCCTTTTATTATTTCTCGTTGGATTTTCGCAATCAAGATCGACAGGGTAAATCGAGCATCGATTATTAAATTGATACGAGGTACACGAACTCTAAGAAATGATCGATGACGACATAATTATTAATCATCCCTTGCTTATCTCCAGCGAGTGATATCTCTTGGAAATCGTACGAGGAAGCGAATGTGCAATCGTCGATCGAGATATGAGGAAAAGCTCTCTCTCGAGGAGTAGAGATATACGATGGAAAAAAGTCTCTTTCCGTGAAATATACTTTCTTTTCCACCCTTCTTCTCCCCGATACTTATCGACAGCTTCGATTCCGATCGGACGATAAGCTCGTCGAGTCTTCAAAAGAGAATTTTCCCCGGAAGGACACTTATATAAGGCACATGTATAACCGGGATTCGCACGAGAGTAAAGGAGCACCGAGAAATTCCGAGAATTCCGGGAATCCTGGCGTCTCCCTCGTCATTATGCGGGTAGCATCTGTATCCCCGCAGCTCTCGAATCTCGCCTTCGGAATGTCTCCAATATCCTACGATATCGGGGCAAATTAGAGATACTAGATGTAAAGCTAAGTGCTACACGCGCGAAATGTTATATTAATATTTGTGCATATTGTAACGTAAATACCGAGCCTAATTGCATTTCGAGGATTCTACTCGCTTGCCTCGGGCCTGTTGCTCTCCAACTCGCGACGTCACGCGAACGAAGACTTACGTAGGCATTTTTACCGCAGAATTTAAATTATGTATGGACTCTCACAACAAAAAAAAGAAGGGAATAAAAGAGAAAAAAAGAGAAATCGTTCCTCGCAAGTTCTTTGATTCTCAATATGATTTTAATTGCAGAAAGACTTCATCACAGTTCAGTTTGAGAAACTTGGAGCTAAAGAAAGAGCAATTTTAATGTAATTTATCATCTAAAATTCCTCATTTAAAAGTCATCTAGATCTGAGATACGTGACGTATTATAGAAAAGTTTTATTCTGTTTGAAACTAAATATTGTTATAATTGGAAACCAATTTCTCGTTAAAATTAAAATATTAGCAAGATTTTCAAAATTAAATTATTATTTACATTTTTATTAAATTATTAATATTTTCTTTATTAATAAGTATTTTATTAATATATTATATTCTATAGGCCATGTGTGTATGTATGTCAATTTTAATAAAATTCTTTATAATTTTGAAAAATTTCTAATATAAATTTTTAATTTTTCTAATAAAAACTTTTTTATTTTGTGGTTTGCCATATTAATTTTTCTCTAATTTGCATTTAGACTTGAAAAATTTTCAAATTTGAATAAAGAATTGAAAAACATTCAATTACTCGTTATTTTTTAATGATTTAACTTATGCCATTTCATCAAAACTTTTATTAGCTTTAATCTTCACAATAAATTTTTCTCGAGTACTAAACATCTTAACAATATTCTATCTCTGATTTTGAATGGACTAAAAACTTTTTCACAAGATGCCGTGCAACATAGTAAAGTGCGTTAAAATCCTTCTTTACAATTTTAATTCCTAAATTATGATGTAATAACGCATTTCTGAAACATTAACAGTCGTATTAAATGCAAAAATTACAAGAAATAATTATTTAAAAGAAACGAAAATATGAATTATTTATATTATATAAGAAAATAAATAATTACATAACAATTACTTATTAATATACTATTTATTATTATTTATTACCATTAATATATTATTTATTGTTAATAATTATATAATAATTATTTATTAATATATTTATTAATATCTTTTATTAATATATTTATTATTATTTATTATATTATTAATATATTTATTATATTATATATATTTTTTATTATAATTATTTAATTACCATTAATATATTTATTAATATATTTATTAATATATTTATTATTATTTATCACCATTAATATATTTTATTAATATATTTATTATTATTTATTACCATTAATATATTATTTATTATTAATAATTACATAATAATTATTTATTTTCTTGAATTTAAAAAAAGTTCATGTTTAAATCACATCGTATAAATATATAATTTCTGTTATATTACACGCGTAACATTTCCAGATTCCAGATTCTTATCAGCTCGGTCACAATATCCAGATTTTTCTCTCTCGTTGTCGACGAAACTGACGTTCTTTTGCCTCCTCTCCTTTCCTTCCTCTCCCCTCCCCCCTCGCCCCGCGTCTTTGCTCGTCGTATTCGGCAAATGAATGACTTACCTCGCGTACGATCGTTTATTCATGCGCCGCTCATAAATGAATCATCGGGCGCATTCACTCGCGCTCCTCCAGCAAACGAGTCTCCAGTTCAACGACAATTACGCTCGCTTTCCGCTCACCTTGACGACCCGAGGGCCCCCCCAAGGACGTCTTGGACGTCTCTCTCCCGCGTTCCTTCCCGCCGCTTCACTTTACGCTCGCATTCCATTTCCTTTTTACGCGTCCATTATTTTGAATTATTTAGCAAGCGCCCTGAATTTTTTGCAATTTTTCGCGCTTCCACTTTTCGACGGACGCTTCGAAAATTTTGCGGATTTTGAAATGTTTTTTGAGGTATCTAAAGTATATATTTTTGATATTAATATGCTGTAAATGTTGATTAATTTTTCATATTGATTATGCGCGTTTTTATATCTCAAGATGTTTATTATAATTCTGTAAAAAATATCGAAAGTCCACATTTCAAATGTAATTTTATTAGAATTTTTTAATTGAAATATATCCAACATTAAAAATTATAAACTAGCAATGAAAAAATTAATAATTGAATTTTTAATTAAATTTTTAATTGAATTCATAATTGAATTTTTAATTTTTAATTGAATTAATAATTGAATTAATAAATGAATTAATAAATGAATTAATAATTGAACTTTTGTTAGAAAAACTCACTCCAACTTCGAAACTAACGTTATTGAAGATATATTTTTAAAAAGTAATATTAATATACAGAGTATTTCTTAATAAGTTCGAAAAATTTTAGGAGATGATTCTTTATCGAAAATTAAGAGAGAAGGGTCTTTCATATAAATATATATTTTTACATTTCTTCTTGTAGAGTTACACTCCTCCAAAAATGGAGATAAAAATTAGGTTTTTATTTTTTTCTCAAATTCGAAGCAAGTTAAAGAAATGAAATTAAGTGGATATTTTCTACTAGTAAAAAGGTTATTTATTAATATTTTTTTCCTCCCATATTGTTATAAAGAGATGAAACTAGCAATCCCTATTCAATTTTTTAGAATTTTTTAATGGGCCGGAATATGAGCATCTAAAAATATGCATTAAAAAGTTTGATTTATTTAGAAATTTTTTTATTTCTTTTATTTTTTTCATAAAATCAGTAGTTAAAAAAAATAAATAAAATACGATATCGCGCACAGCATAAATACTATAAGTTTCGAATTACGAGAAATTAAATTTTAAAATAAAAATAAAATTAGAATAAATGTTGGGACAAAAACAAAATCATAATAAAAACCAAAAAACCTAAAAAATAAATAGAAAAATCCCCCTTAATTTTCGACAAAGAATCATCTCCTAAAAACGTTTCGCACTTATTAAGAAACGCCTTAATAAACGCTTTAATAACGCATTTATCAAATTCATATTAATTCAATGGAAATTTAAATAGTAATTTTCCGCATAAGATTAACAAAAATTTCATCAATAGCGTACGTGACAAAATGTTATTCTCGGCAAAAGATTCAATTACCTAAACTGCAGCGATTAATGGTTCGTTCTCTATTCCGTATACTCCTTCCTATGAAGTTACATTCCTCCAAAAATGCAGGCAAAAATTAGATTTTAATTTTTTTCTCAAATTTGGAGCAAGTTAAAGAAATGTAATTAGGTGGATATTTTCTATTAGTAAGTTTATTTATTAATATTTTTATTTTTATTTCTTCTCGTATTATTATAAAAGGAAATTAAGGGGGGGGTCTTTCATATACTTTTACAAACATATACTTTTACATTCCTTCTTATAGAGTTACACTTTTCCAAAAATGGAGATAAAAATTAGGTTTTTATTTTTTTCTCAAATTCGAAGCAAGTTAAAGAAATGAAATTAAGTGGATATTTTCTACTAGTAAAAAGATTATTTATTAATATTTTTTTTATCTTTCCGTATTGTTATAAAGAGATGATTTTTTTTCAATTTTTATTACAACTTTTTAATGAAAAATCCCTCAATTTTCGTCAAAGAATCATCTCCTAAAATTGTTCGCACTTAAGAAACACTCTGTATATAAAGTAACATATAACATATATTTTTAGTTATTTTTAGTTTTCTATCTTTTCTATACAAGATTTATATAAGACTCATCGAGTTAATACAGCAGAGGATCCAATCGACTGCGTTACATAAATATTCTCTGGCTTAGCTCGTAATTATTGAAAATCAACACTTGATTAAAAGTGTCTTATATACATGTATAAGACATTTTAATATAAACAAAAAGTTTTTCTAAGAGACACACAAACTGCCGTGTGTAAATACACAAATTTATATATATATATATTGGTTAGAAACTTTAGTCTCTTTGAAAGAACCGAGCAACTAGTAAGATAGTAGAGGAGAAAATGACAACAGAGAGAGAGAAAGAGCTCGCGAGCTGAGGGGAAAATAACACGAGGCGAGAAAGGTAGAAGGGAAAGGAGGGCATCAAATATTTACGCTTTCCTGGTCGGTACTTCGTCGTCGTCGTTTCCAAAAGGAGCCTCGTAGAAGAATCGACCGAAGACAAACTCTTTACATTACTGACAAGTATCGCGCGGGCGAAACTTTAATAAAGTATTCAACAGAGCCAGCGATAGAGCGAGTAATAAATCCGCGGCTTAGTATATTATTTATGCCTCCTCTTGTCACATTACGGGGCGATAGGAAAGTAATGGAATATAAAATGCGCCTGGTTCTCGTATGTGAAAGAATTTCTCAAACGGAATCTTTAAAAGAGCGAACTAATGCGAAGACCTCGCTGATAATTCAACGTAATTTCCCAGATAATGAAATCATGATAAGTCATTCAGTGGTTAAAAATCACTGTTATCGCGTAGCTTATGATCCATTGATTAATTTCAACTACAGCGCGTCACATTTTATGCGATAATTTTGCAACAACAATTAATCATCGGAAAATGCTCGCAATAATTTACGATATAATTTCTACTATTTTTTTTTTACTTTTCTATTATTTTATTTTTTTCTATTATTTACTCTCTTATTTTTTTCTATTATTTATTTATTCTCTTATTTTTTATTTTTTTCTATTATTTATTCTCTTATTTTTTTCTATTATTTATTTATTCTCTTATTTTTTATTTTTTTCTCTTATTTATTCTCTTATTTTTTCTTCTATTATTTTTTCAATTAATATATTTCGATTTGATTTATATCTTCGAGCTGCCTCTCTTTTTTTCACCGCGTCCTTATTTATTCTCGATATTATTCGACTCGAGGGACCAATTTGCGGCTTTCTGTCAAAATCGTCACCGAATTCACGAAAACACGGGAGAATATTTTTGTAATCAATTCGCAAATCATAAACAAGGAAAAGAAATCCATCCGAAATACGTAAATCGATTATCTGCCGCTTTATAAAGGAAAAAAAGGGGAATTGTACGTTTCTTGAGGCAAGCAGCTGCACCTATTCGCACGTAAATATCGACACGATGTCGGCAAATAATGATGCTAACGATGACAGGGGAGGGTGCTGCTCAAGGGGACGGTGATAAATTGAAGGCGCCTCCCTTCGCCACAAAAACCGGAAGGAAAAATCACGAGGGGGTGAGTCATTCCCGTCCCGGACTCATTCGATTGAAAATATGTATTTTGCGAGGCGACGACGAAAGATGTATATCGATTAACCTGACAAATATTACAAGCGAGAGATTCAACGATTCTCTATTTCAAATTCATGAGAACGCGCCTTTATATTTCTCGCTAATAAATATTAAAAAATGCCGAGTCGCAAGAGTTTTTACGTCGGAATTTCAAATGAAAAGCGCACAATAGTATCATCAATATTCTAAAAGTTTCAGTTCCCCGCGAGACAAACGTTCTTCTCTTCAAAGTAAACTTCTTGATCGTCTATCGACGATCGAAGTATGTCGTTAAAGCAGGATTTTGGTGCAAGAATATGCTTTAGTTATCGCAATTTTGTAAAATTCGAATGCAAATGTCGATATAAAAGATACAAGGAGATATCGGATTGAAAACATGTTTTCCGATTTTTGATCCGTTCGACTTTTAAATTCTCCGCATTCGGTCGAGATGAGATTACGAGAGACGGCTTTTCTCATCCCGAGAAAAACGTAGAAAATCAGATATACAGAGTATCCCATTTTAAAAGTTTCACTCATAACTTTTTAAATTTTGATTGTAGAAAAAAATGTTTCAGACAAAAGTTGTATGGCTTGAAGGGGGACATAAGATGGTGTCATTAATTTGACATTGAAGAGTTACTTGAAGGCCACGTGAAAGTCACATCCAACTTTTTAAACGGGACACCCTATATACTTTTGCATATTCTTATAGTTCATCTCGAGAGCTTTCCAAAACACTATAATTAAGTTTGTTTCCATTAAGTACTTTCCCAGTTATGAGGCTTGAAATTATTTCTTAATTTTACATAAACCGTAAAATATCTAGTAAAATATTCATTTTTCGATTATCCTACTTTAATACTTTTATGTACAAAATGATGAGAGGAATCAATTGATGTAAAGAAAACACATAATTGTTTCGAAGAAAAAATATGTAATTTGCAATTAACAATTCCATATTTTTTCTCCGAAACAATTATATGTTTTCTTTACACCAATTGATTCCTCTCATTATTTGTACATAAAAGTATGAAGATAGGATAACCGAAAAATGAATATTTTGCTAGATATTTTACGGTTTACGTAAAATTAAAAACTATTTCAAGCCTCATAACTAGGAAAGTACTCAATGAAAAAATACTTTATTATAGTGTTTTGGAAAGCTCTTGAGACATGCTACCAGAATATGTAAAAGTATATAGGGTGTCCCATTTAAAAAATTGGATGTGACGTTCACGTGATCTTCAGGTGACTCTTCAATGTCAAACTAACGACACCATCTTACGTCCCCCTTCAAGCCATACAACTTTTGTCTGAAACATTTTTGTCTACAATCAAAATTAAAAAAGTTATAAAGGTGAAACTTAAAATGGCACACCCTGTATATCCCTTCGAGATTACATAATACTCTCCGCTTTCCCGAACGCGAGCTGTCGCAGAAATGAAAAATGTTGACGTAAAAGCGGCGCGCATCGAACGCATCAGACATTCCGGTTGAATAAAAGGACACGCGCGCTTCTCGAGAGGAATCTGTCGAAGGAAAACACGATGTAACGCTTCTCCCCGGGAGAGAAACACCCTCGGAAAGCGCGGATCGTAAAAATATCTTAGCGAAAGTGATCTGACAAAGCAACTTCGACTTGTTGATGATGAATTCTCTCACAAAGGCTCGATTATCGTCGACGCACGAGAAGCAACGTTGAAGCTAATCGATCGCAACGTTGAACGAGGCGCTCTGTCTCTGGCGAATTGCGTCGCATCGTGTATTATAACGTATCGATCACGATCTGCATCGGGCAGCGAGGTAATTATTGTCGACCTTCGTAGCAAAACGCCTAACCTACCTCTACCTATGCCATCGTGAATATATGCATGATAACCGGCGATAATCGCGGGACGTGTAACGAGACAATTAAGCCCGCAGGAAGCCCGTAAGAGGCGACCACTCGAAATTTAATTGGCGGCATCGCGATATCCCGTGCGCCCGTTTTCAAGTTAAATTCGAATCGATTAGCTTAATATCGCGACGCAGATAAACAAGCTGGCGACGAGGCTCGTTACATTGAAAATGCACTGTGTCATGTAGACAGAAAGTTACATAATATCCTCGCGATCTCTCTGTTCCGAGGCAAAAATTTCATGGATACATCAGTCGATTTGTTCATTAAATGTTAATAAATATTGATACATTTCCGCGGCAAATTTTGCGCTCTTAAAAATCGATATTTTACATTTAAGTTAGCAAAATCCAAAACAAAATTTTTAGGTATTGATATTTTTAGTCGAACAAATTAGAGAAATTTTACGATTGTATATATAATTATTATAAAATATTATATAATTATTATATAAATATTTAATAATTATTACAAAAATATTATATATTATAAATAATATTAATTCATATGTATTCCAAAATAATTTTTCTATTATTCGTTTCTTTACAAAAAAACATTCGTTAATGTAACTTTACTGAATTATTATTTTAAATCTTTTTTCAGCAATTATCATAAAAATGAAATAACCAGTCGATTTATTCATTAAATGTTAATAAATATTGATACATTTCCGCGGCAAATTTTGCGCTCTTAAAAATCGATATTTTACATTTAAGTTAGCAAAATCCAAAACAAAATTTTTAGGTATTGATATTTTTTGTCGAACAAATTAGAGAAATTTTACGATTGTATATATAATTATTATAAAAATATTATATAATTATTATATAAATATTTAATAATTATTACAAAAATATTATATATTATAAATAATATTAATTCATATGTATTCCAAAATAATTTTTCTATTATTCGTTTCTTTACAAAAAAGCATTCGTTAATGTAACTTTACTGAATTATTATTAAATCTTTTTTTCAGCAATTATCATAAAGAATGAAATAACCAGTTGATTTGTTCATTAAATGTTAATAAATATTGATACATTTCCGCGGCAAATTTTGCGCTCTTAAAAATCGATATTTTACATTTAAGTTAGCAAAATCCAAAACAAAATTTTTAGGTATTGATATTTTTTATCGAACAAATTAGAGAAATTTTACGATTGTATATATAATTATTATAAAAATATTATATAATTATTATATAAATATTTAATAATTATTACAAAAATATTATATATTATAAATAATATTAATTCATATGTATTCCAAAATAATTTTTCTATTATTCGTTTCTTTACAAAAAAGCATTCGTTAATGTAACTTTACTGAATTATTATTAAATCTTTTTTTCAGCAATTATCATAAAAAACGAAATAACCAGTCGATTTATTCATTAAATGTTAATAAATATTGATACATTTCCGCGGCAAATTTTGCGCTCTTAAAAATCGATATTTTACATTTAAATTAGCAAAATCTAAAACAAAATGTTTAGGTATTGATATTTTTTATCAAACAAATTAGAAAAATTTTACGATTATACATATAATTATTATATATAATAAAAATATTATATAATTATTATATAAATATTAAATAATTATTACAAATTATTATATATTATATATTATTATATATTATCAACAATTAATTCATATATATTCCAAAATAATTTTTCTATTATTCATTTCTTTACAAAAAAGCATTCGTTAATGTAACTTTACTGAATTATTATTTTTTACATCTTTTTTTCAGCAATTATCATAAAGAATAAAATAACCAGTTGTTTTATTCATTAAATGTTAATAAATATTGATACATTTCCGCGGCAAATTTTGCGCTCTTAAAAATCGATATTTTAATTAGCAAAATCCAAAATAAAATTTTTAGGTATTGATATTTTTTATCAAATAAATTAGAAAAATTTTACGATTATATATATTTTACGATTATAATTATTATAAAAATATTATATAATTATTAAATAATATAATATAAATAATATAAATATTAAATAATTATTGCAAAAATATTATATATTATAAATAATATTAATTCATATATATTCCAAAATAATTTTTCTATTATTCGTTTCTTTACAAAAAAACATTCGTTAATGTAACTTTACTGAATTATTATTTTTTAAATCTTTTTTTTCAGCAATTATCATAAAGAACGAAATAAGTCGCTCTCTCTCTCTCTATGTTTCTCTTTCGTAACAAAATCTAAATTATTGCTAGAGAAAAATTGAGTTGATATCACGAGAGAAAGGAAACCCTATTATCGACTCGAGCTTTTCCAGGCTGCACGAAGAGTTCCGAGGCGCGCAAACGATATTGCGAGACTTAAAGGGACGCCTGGAGCGAAAGCGACGACGGAAAATTCCTTATCTTCGTGTAAGATGCACGTTTCGTAAAAAATCAAAGACTGCCTTGGCCGCATCGCGAGGAGGAACGGAGGGAGGAAAAGTGGAAAATAATTGGCGGGGTCGCGCGAAGGCGAAGGAAAAACGCGGCGAAGTCGTTGTCGGCGAGAATAGAAGTTGTAACGTTCGCGATGGAAAATCAAATTCCTTTGTCCGCCCACCAAGGGAAAAATGGAGAGGGGAAAAAAAAAGGATCGTTCTTATACTCGCCGGACGATAAAGGACGAGAGAAACGTAACGTCGGCCTTTTACCGCGGAATCGCGACAAGATGGCCGTTGATATCGTAAACTCGCAACCGATATCGGACAGATAACGCAACTTTTCTAGATATTTTATTTTTCTAGATATTTTTTTCTAGATATTTTTTCTAGTCGTATAGAATAATAGCGAATAATTTTTACAGATATTTCAAACGTTCTTGTTCTCTCCTTTTCTTCCTTTCCTTTTGATATAAAATGTTTTTTTCTTTCTTTTTTTAATTGAGTAGGAAATTAAAATATAACTAATAGTTATATAACTGTTACCTGGTGTTTGCTGACACACTCGAAGGAAAAAAAATACACAGTTTCAGACCACATGTACCACCCATTTAGAAACTAGAGAAGTGGTTATTTTAAAAAAATAAAAACATTTTCTTTGTAAATCGGATGCGCTCTATCGAATGGTGATATTTTCAACTTCTGGTTCTGGTCGGAAATAGGCGATTCAGACCGGAAATGTATTTTTTTAAATGGAACTCTCTATTTTTCATTGCATATTCTTGTAGCTTACCTCGAGAGCTTTCCAAAACACTATAATAAACTATTTTTCCATGAAGTACTTTTCGAGTTATGAGGTTTGAAATCATTTCTTAATTTTACATAAATCATAAAATATCTTGAATATCTAAAATATTCATTTTTGATTATCTTACCTAATACTTTTATGTACAAAATAATGAGGAATCAATTAGTGTAAAGAAAACATACAGTTATTTTTAAGAAAAAATATGGAATTGTTAATTGCAAATTACATATTTTTTCTTAGAAACAATTATGTGTTTTCTTTACACCAATTGATTCCTCTCATTATTTTGTACATAAAAGTAAAAGGTAGGATAATCGAAAAATGAATATTTTACTAGATATTTTATGGATTATGTAAAATTAGAATGATTTCAAACCTCATAACTCGAAAAGTACTTGATGGAAAAATAATTTATCATAGTATTTTGGAAAGCTCTCGAGGTAAGCTACAAGAATATGCAATTAAAAATAGGGAGTAATTTGCAACTAACAATTCCATATTTTTTTCTTAAAAACAACTGTATGTTTTCTTTACACCAATTGATTCCTCTCATTATTTTGTGCATAAAAGTATTAAGATAGGATAATCGAAAAATGAACATTTTACTAGATTTTACGGTTTATGTAAAATTGAAAAGTTATTTCAAGCCTCATAACTCGAAAAGTACTTGATGGAAAAATAATTTATTATAGTTTTGAAAAGCTCTCGAGATAAGCTACAAGAATATGCAATGAAAAATAGGGCGTTCCATTAAAAAAAATGCACTTCCAGTCTGAATCGCCTATTTCCGAAAGGAATCAGAAGTTGAAAATATCACCATTCGATAGAGCGCACTCTGATTTATAAAGAAAATGTTTTTACTTTTTTGAAATAACCACTCCTCTAGTTTTTATATAAAGAGAAAAAGAGAAAGAGAGAAAGATTTAAATAAACCTGAAGAATATTTTTCGTGCATATTTTGCATAGATTTACGTGGAATATTATTTTCAATAAATATACCGTAAAAATTGGATTAAAAATTTCAAATGGAACACGTACTTAAAGTTTCGCATCGCGCAACACGACTCTCATTAATATTGCACGTGGATCGAATGCGGAGTAATTTGCGCGCGAAACAAAAGTGCTAAAGATAACTCGTTAGCATCTGAGGATGAGGCAGGCAATTAGCCATATCAAACGGAAACTTCGTGTAGTTCGTTCCTATGAATGCCTCGTCTCGCCTACGTGGAAGGCAATAAGCTCCGTTTCCATCGCGATATCGATACTTTGATCCCTCGGCGACTGTTTCAATCTCGAAAGCGACATCTGAAGGATTACGCCAATCGAAGGAGCTCGAGAACCCTCTTTGTTAAACCAAATAAAAATTACTTGTGTAAATGTCAGGTACAACGAACACGCAGAAAATTCGAAACAAAGATCCATCTTAATCGCACGCAAAAAGGGAGCATTCCGGTTTCAGGGAGGGAAGAAACGCGACGAACATATCGTACGTCGTTTCTCCCTCCTGCTCTCGACGGAAAACGAACGTAGGACACACTTTTCGTTTCGAGTTTCCGTTCGAGCCGTGAGATATATTTAGCTACCGTGACATTTTTCCCCAGGGCTGTCGTTTCGTCCTCGTGTATCTCTCATTCGTCTCGTGTTGATTTGCAGCCAAGTGAAATAGAGAGATGTTGCAGAAAATGGAAAAGTTATTTCTCGTTAATATAAGCATTTTTTCGTACTTTACGAGATACAAAATCCGTGGGAAAAAAGGGATACCTGTTTCCGATAAAAGTTACATTGCTCTTTTATATAATTAAAATTATATAATTAATAATAAATTATATTATATGTAATATAATTTATTATTAATTATATAATTTTAATTAATTTATTATATATTTATTAATTATATAATTTTATTATATATAATATAATTTATTATTAATTACATATAATATAATTTATTTTTAATTATATATAATATATTATATATATAAATTATATATATAATTAATAATAAATTATATTATATAATTAAATCTCTAACTGTCAAATAAAATGACACGACTTGCTAATGTATAATTATATATAACATATATATATAATTAATATCGTGGTTTATTTCAATATCTTTGTCGATTAAAATATTCATCATGCACGTATAAATAAATGTATATATATATATATATATATATATATATATATATATATTCACATTCACCTCTCTCTTATAAAAAAAATGCTACAAAAAATTACATGATATATTCTCATATTTTATTTTACATAACAAAATCATATTGTTCTCTTTTATTTCGTTCTAGCAAACGGAAAAAAATCTGTGTCATTACGTGAGTGTGTATATATATATATATATATATATATATATATATTCTATTTGATTTAAAACGAAATTTTCGAGTCATATGGACCAAGTAATATATATAATATATCGAGATAATGAACACAATCCCATTATTAATCCATTGTTGCCGCATATTATTCATTACGCTGCGCTAATTAATTCTAACAAACAATTGTCTAACACGTCCAACGGTATCAAATATCTCTATTCGACTAGAAACTCAAATTCAGACCGCCTATCAAAATTTAATGGATCATTAGGTTACGATTATTACATAAATTGAGCGTCAATGATAGTATAGTTTCGGATATTTATTTCAGTGAAACGTTTCAGCCAGTTTGCACGCTCGAGGATTCTCATCATATTATTTCATTTACATCGGTTTAACATGTTTACAACTTATTGAATATCATATGTTTATCTATCTAATGTTTGGTTAGCAACAATTTGCAAATTTCGGTATTTCATGCGTTTGATATCGCGAATTAATTTGATTCTTGCAAAAAAAAAATATTCACACGAACAAACGCAGGATTTTTTCTGCGATTCGAGTCTTAATTGCACAATCGATAATATTTTATCGTTCGCAAATTAAGAATTTTAATTAATTTCTACTTTGTTTATTTATTACGTAATAGTTTCTACTATCAATATCTTTTCTATTTTATTCTATATTATTCTTCGAGAAAGAAATACAATGCGAGAGATATATCAAGATGTCAAAGGAAAGGATAACAGACACATGTTTTGCTCGCTCGAATTATCACATATTAAATCCGTATCACAGCCTCCGACTAACCCGTATTTATGCAATTTATCTGCTACCATTTCTGCAGAAAAGCTACACGTGTACGCGATGAAAATATCTGCCGTTGTGTGCTTACGACGTGGACTACATTCGCGTTTTTTTTTTTTCTCAACTAGACACAATCAGAAATATTAAAACGTAGAAATGGCAATCACGATGATTAAACAACGTTATGGATTATAACAAAATTTTGCACAACGAAAGAAAAGGCTGTGATAATATAAAATACTTTTTAAAACAGAAAAATTACGCCATGAATTATTATATAATATATATCAATATTTATTATTTCATTATTTTATATATTTTTTATTGTTTTATATATATTTATTATTTTATATAATATTATATAATATTATATAAAATAATAATTATATAAAATAATAATTAAAAAATCCAATTAACATCCGTATTTGTATAAAAAAAAAAAATACGAAAGTTTCAGAATCTTTCATTATAATTCCAAGAGTCAATATTTTTTTCGACATTCTTATATTTTTCTCTAAAATAAAAAAAAAAGAATCAAATATGCAGTTTCAGAAAATTCTCCAGTTCACGGGAATCTGTCGACGCAATCATCGAGGTGTCTAAGGATGATACGCAGCAAAAGTCTTGACGTAAATACGATCCGTCAGAATGAGTTTGAGAGGGCGATATCGAAAATTACAGAAGGAAGAACCGAAAGTTCGAACGTCGCCATTGCTTGTCATCTCGCGAGGAAACAAATTTCAATTATCGCTCGTTCATTAAGCGGCTTAAGAATGTATTGAATGGACCGGATCTGTCCCAAAAGTTAATCCAAAGTTAACCAAAAAATTAAAGTTGGACAGAATACGAATTCTAACTGATCAAAAATTTTTTAAAAATCACGAAATCATACTTCAAAGTATTCTTTAATATAAATAGATCTTAATTTTCAAGAAAATGTTGCCACGTTTTATCATCAATATTGCGTCAAACTGATAATCACAGTTATTTTTTAATAATAATTTCAAAAGCAGTAAATCATTTTAAAATTTTGTAGGAACATTTTTACATCAAGAATATAATCAAGAATATAATATTACAAAATGAAATTGCTATCATTGTCTTTTTATAGTTTGTGAATAATTTATTACCTATCTCTTGAACGTTTACATAAGATTCTATGTTAAAATCGCAAAATTCAAAAATTATTTTCAAAGAAGCAAGTAAAAAAATTTAAAATAATTCATGACGATTTAGATTGTTATTAAGAATGTTAAATTAAAAATTCACGGCGATCTCATTGATTGTAATATATCTCCAATACATCCTTAATAATATTATTTTATTAAAATAATATTATTTTATAAGCAATTAATTTAACAAATAATGAATTACAAAATTTTAAAATAATGAACAAAATTTTAATCACTAACCTTGCTCCGATGCCCGATGCTTTTTCGACGACCTTCTCCTTTTTTTACTCATCTTTTTGATCGCTCTTCTTCTTAACATTCACAAAAAACACTTTCGATACAACGATACTGAATAAATGATACGCGTAATAACTAGAATCGCACTTAACTTCACACTTAATCTCACTCTCGACGTAATATATTAATTTGAATTGCGAAAATTATATAATATTACCGAGAAAACACACGATTACGCGAGGCTATGATCAGTTCAACACTGAAAAAATTGCGCGATCGAATATAACATTATTATTAATGAATAAGCGCACGTCATCGTAATATTATTCGAATCAGCTGTTTGATGCCCGACGTTTCGTCAACGACTTTAAAATTAACAGCGGCATAATCACATTATTAATCTCGCAAATTGATAATTGCAAATACGCGTAAATACACGAAATAATCGCGTTTCGAGATCAAATACGCAGGAGCACCTCGCGTTTTGCTGCCGGTTCACCCGAGTCTCGCGGAACGAATGACCCAAGGCCACGAGTCATGACAACAATGACGTGTATGTACGCAATAACATTCTAGCAAGGACGTCACGAGTCACGAATGCCGTCTGTTGATGTCGAGAAATATCTAACTCGCTACAAAATAAATTCATGCAAATGAACAGAAGCGTTATCTGAGAAATATATTATATGTTTGAGAGAGAAGACTATCTCTTTAGATTTCTACTTACTTTGTTTTTTTATAGTTTGTGAATAATTTATTACCTGTCTCTTGCACGTTTACATAAGATCCTATGTTAAAATCGCAAAATTCAAAAATTAATAACCTTTAAAGGAGCAAGTAAAAAAATTTCAAATAATTCATGACGATTCAGAATGTTATTAACAGTGTTTGCTGGTATCTAGATAAAATTATCTAGATAATCATCTAGATAAAAAAATGTATCATTTTTATCTTTAACTAGATGAAGAAATACAAAGTATTTTTATCTTTATCTTAGATGAAAAATATATGTCATCTTATTTAAAATATGTTTAAGATGACGTTTTCTTCATTATGCAAAAAAGTTTTCCAGACAAGCTTCTAAAAATCTATCTAAAATATATTTTTTATATTATTATTATTAATATATTATATATATATATATTATATTATATTATTAATATATTATAAATATATTATAAATATAAATTAAATAAATATTTATCATATCATTTATATATTTTTTTGCTATTATTTAAATATTCTTTAAGAAAAGAGAAGGAATATGTGTTTATGATTTTAATATCCCATTTATAATCTGCGTCACATTTTTTACAAATATTTATAGTCTTCTAAACAAACATAAACAAAAATCTAGATAATTATCTAGATTATCGCAATAATTATCTCATCTTTCATTTAGATTAAGTAAAAGCAAAATCATCTTTATCTCATTTAAGATAAATTTACGGATTTTTATCTTTATCTTTATCTAGATAATTTTGAAATTATCTACAGCAAACATTGGTTATTAAGAATGTTAAATTAAAAATTCGGCGATCTCATCGATTGTAATATATCTCCAATACATTCTTAAGATCTCCCCATCTGCGAGGGAGAACAAGGAGAAGATGAAACAGAGAGAAAGAGAGAAACAATGATGGATCGATGAGAAGATGGAAAGTATACATGGGACTTCTGTCCATCGGTCAACTCGATCAATATATCCGGCAGATCTCGCGCGAATCCGCAACCCGACTAGATGCGTTTCTGCCATTCGTGTGCAATTGAAGAGAGAACGACACGTGTGCCGAGAGAGAGAGGCGTTCAGAAATTCGGCCGCACGTGTACATGTATATGAAACGTGTGTGGGTGCGACGCGATTGCGGTAAAACGAGGTAAACGGAGTAGAGAACGAACCGTTAATCGCTGCAGCAGTTTAGGTAATTGAGTCTTTTGCCGAAAATAACATTTTGTCACGTACGCTATTGGTGAAATTTTTGTTAATCTTATGCGGAAAATTACTATTTAAATTTCCATTGAATTAATATGAATTTAATAAATGCGTTATTAAAGGGCGTTTCTTAATAAGCGAAACACTTTTAGAAGATGACTCTTTGTCGAAAATCAAGGGGATTTTTCTATTTATTTTTTAGGTTTTTTGGTTTTTATTATAATTTTATTTTTGTCCCAACATTTACTCTAATTTTATTTTTATTTTAAAATTTAATTTCTCGTAATTCGAAACCTATAGTATTTATGCTGTGCGCGATATCGTATTTTATTTATTTTTTTTAACTACTGATTTTATGAAAAAAATAAAAAAAATAAAAAAGTTTCTAAATAAATCAAACTTTTTAATGCATATTTTTAGATGCTCATATTCCGGCTCATTAAAAAGTTCTAAAAAATTGAATAGGAATTGCTAGTTTCATCTCTTTATAATAATAGGGAGGATGAAAAAAATATTAATAAATAACCTTTTTACTAGTAGAAAATATCCACTTAATTTCATTTCTTTAATTTGCTTCGAATTTGAGAAAAAAATAAAAACCTAATTTTTATCTCCATTTTTGGAAGAGTGTAACTCTACAAGAAGAAATGTAAAAGTATATATTTATATTATATCCACTTAATTTTATTTCCTTAACTTGTTCCAAATTTAAGAAAAAAATAAAAATTTAATTTTTATCCTCATTTTTGTAGGAGTGTAATTTCACAGGATGGGATGTAAGAGTATATGTTTATTTGAAAAACTGCCCTTAATTTTCGACAAAGAATCATCTCCTAAAATTTTTCGTACTTATTAAAAAACACTCTATATATTGAGCGCGATGAGAGATGTAACGAAAGCGATAGTCACCAGGGAATAATCCGATAATTCAGTTTTCGTGATTTACATCGATATTATATAATATATAATTCGAAGATACAATCATCATGTCTCGCTTTATCTAAAAAGGTATAATTGCACATTACTTTGCTGTAGCTATATAATTATAAACTCATTAAAATCAAATTTATCCCAAGCTAGTGAGATTCTGGGATGCTTGAATTAAGCAAATCATATATAAATTTTTCCTCTTTATTCTATAAAATTTATTAAATTATGTAATATTATTATCCTTTTTATTAAATTTCCAGTAAATTATTTTGCTTCATGCAAACGCAAAATTTCAATTAATATAACTCCCTATATATATATATATATATATATATATATATACAGGGTGAGCTATTTTATAACGCACGCAATTATTTCAGAAACAAGGCATTTTAGAGAAAGTTTCAGACAAAGTTTTATGGTTCGAGAGGCCATAAGATGATGTCATTGGTTTGACACTGAAGAGAGCAGTCACGTAAGGCCACCTCAATTTTTTAAATTGCACCCCTTATTTTTATTACAGATTCTTATAGTGACCTCGAGAGCTTTCCAAAACACTATAATTAAATGTTTTTCCGTTAAGTACTTTTCGAGTTATAAGGCTTGAAATAATATCTTAATTTTACTTAAATGATAAAATATCTAATAAAATATTCATTTTTCGATTATCTTACCTTAATACTTTTATGTACAACATAATGGGAGGAATCAATTGGTGTAAAGAAAAAACATAGTTGTTTCGAAGAAGAAATATGTAATTTGCAATTAATAATTCCATATTTTTTCTTAGAAACAACTGTATGTTTTCTTTACACCAATCGATTCCTCTCATTATTTTGTACATAAAAATATTAAGGTAAGATAATCGAAAATGAATATTTTACAAGATATTTTATGATTTATGTAAAATTAAGAAATGATTTCAAGCCTCATAACTCGAAAACACTTAATGGAAAACATTTAATTATAGTGTTTTGGAAAGCTCTTGAGGCCAGCTACAAGAATGTGTAATAAAAAATAGGGGGTGCCATTTAAAAAAATTGAGGTGGCCTTCACGTGACCTTCAAATGACTCTTCAAAGTCAAACCAATGATACCATCTTATAACCCCTTCGAAACCATAAAACTTTTGTCTGAAACATTTTTCTCTAAAATGCTTTGTTTCCGAAATAATTGCGTGCGTTAATTAAAAGGCTCACCCTGTATATATATATATATATATATATATATATATATATATATATACACACGCACGCACGTGCACGTGTATTATACACTCGCATTAATTTTGCAGACATTTTACTGACACTGCACTAACGCAAATATCAAGGCAGCTTACTGCACATATGGCGTTTGTCGTCACGTTCCCGTACGAGTTTTGCATTTTTCATTTTGTACACAGCCGGCCGTACGTGCGTCAAAACACAAGCAAATCAAATGGATCGGGGTGACTCTCGTGACGAGAACGATCCGATATTAAAGCGCCCATCCATGTGACATCAAACATTCATGTGACATGGTGTCCGCAAAATGTAAAAGAATTGGCTACGTTTCGTCAATAAGATTGAAAAAAAGTTAACCAAATAATTTTAATCAAATTTTCATAATTAAATTTATATATAAATTAATATAAATTTTATAATTAGTATTAATATAAATTATTATTAACATAGATTTTATAATTTAATTAAATTTTATAATTAAATAATTTATAAATATTTATAATTAATTTTATAATTATATAACACAATCCTAATGTAACTATCTTGCATTTTCTCTTACATATGTATTTCGCGTGTGTCAGATTGAAATAAATTAATAAATTCATCCAAATAAAATTCTAATAATTAAATAATTATGAAATATGAATCTCATAATATAATATCTTGTATCTTTAGTATCTCCTATATATTTCCCGTACATCAGAATAGTTCAAAAATACTTTCATCCTACCACATTTGCATTTTACTCCAACATCCGTTCGACATAGTTTCTACTTCGTCTTCTCATTTCCCGGGATAAAAAACTGCCAAGGGGAGAGGTAAAAATTGCCAAGGGAGAACTAGAGGGATAACGAGAGAGTATGGGCCGTAAAGTAAATCGTAAAGACGCTCGTATTCCCTTCGACGCGAAAAATCCGAGGCCGGATGGTGAATTGGCGAGTTCACCTGCGGCAAACCAGGGGTGCATCGGATGCAGCAATGATCAATAATCTCGAACCGCACTCGAAATACATCGACCCGTCAGATCTTGGGTCGGTCTACGCCTCTGTCCATCTCTCTCCCTCTCTCTCTCCCCGAGAGAGGATTGACACGTGCGTGCTTGAGACACGCGTTCTGACAATGAGATCCTCATATCAACAGATTACCTCATTCGCAAGAGAATCGAAGTAATTATGAACACGATATTAATGTTAATATATTATTAGATGTGAGTAATGATTCCTTACTTGTGTTAGGACTAGAAGTTACTGCGAAATAATTCGTCTTCCGAACTGTATCTTCGATTAATCCTCGTGGCAGATTTCCCAAAGTCCTACGAATAAATAACACTTCAATTAATATATAAATCAATATTACATGTTTAAATTAATAATAAATTATAATAATAATAAATTAATAATAATAAATAAATAATAATAAATAATAAATAATAAATAATAATAATAAATAATAATAAAATAATAATAAATAAATTATAATAATAAATAAATAATAATAAATAATAAATAATAATAATAAATAAATAATAATAAAATAATAATAAATTAATTATAATAATAAATTAATAATAAATTAATAATAAATATGCCGTCTTATACTTTATCGTAAATTTTAGATTATGGTATTAATCTTGCGGTGAAAAATGTCTCCGGCGCGAAATATTTTACGAAAATACCCCCGAATTAGAGAGATTCGTGTTATATAAATACGAGAATTTGTCAAAAGACCAACACGGTCGCGAGACCGACATTTCGACGCTGAATGTAATTTTTTTTCTTTTCTTTTTTTCCACGAGAACATCAAAGTTTCGTACATATGCGGGCCATAAAAACGTCAGACGTTATCGCACGCATGTTTCGTAAATTCAGGCCTCAGGCGGACTCGCTCGCTCGCTCGTAGCATCGTTATCGAATGCAAAACGGCTGCAGGCACGACAGGCGAAACCGGCGGGCGTGACGATAGTAGGTATCCGCAAACAATGCTTCAATGGCCACGATTAAGGGTGGCGACCGTGCATCGCGAAGCGCATTATCTAAGCAATAACCCTAGGCAATCAGTCTAAACGGCCCTCCGCATCCTGGAATTTCCACGCGAGCCTCTCATAAGAGCGTAATTCAGGCGGCAAATTGCACATATTTAGGGTTGCACAAGACCCAAGACAAGACAATATTCGGAAAAATATTGTATTGATATTGAAAATTTTGAAAAATTTAAATCTCGTCTTGGTCTTGAGTGAATATTGGTAGCAAAAATCTCGTCTTGTATTCTCTTGTCTCGATTTTATTAACAATTTTTTATCTAATATTAAAAAATTATTTAAATAATAATTAACATAATTTTTGTAATATAATTTGAAATAATTATTACTATTGTATTATATTTTAATTATAATTATTACTATGTAATCGATATAAATGCCGTCTATTTACAGAAAAAAACATTTACTGTTTCATGAAAAACAGAAATTAACTATTTACAGGCTCCAAGGGAATGTGCAGATATAAATATTTTGGAGTGGTAAAAAAATCAAGTTTATATTTATCCCACATTGTCAAAAATGGCCCGAGACATTTTAAGTTCAACTGCCTCGTTCGTGCCAGTAGAAAGACTTTTCTCAATAGGAACTCTGACTATGTCAAAAAATAGAACCAGATTACAAAGTAAATCTTTAAAAGCACTAATGTGCATCAATTTCTGGGTGAAATGCTCTTTAATGTCTAAAATTTGCGAGTTTGATTTCTAATTTATAAAAATATTATATTCTATTAATATTATATTAATATTAAATATTATATTAATATTAAATGTTTTTAAATTTATTAATATAAATCTTTTTATTGAATAAAATTTTTTTAAATTCGTATATAGTGATTTTTTCATTTACAAATATAAATATTTTAGTTTTTTTTGAGAACCAATAATCTTGACAAGACTAATAATCTTGACAGTCTCAGTCTTGGTATTGTCTTGATAATTAATTAAAAATCTTGTCTTGATCTTGTCTTAAAATTCAAGACAATATCAAGACTAACTCTCGTGCAACCCTACATATTGAAGCCGGAGGTATCCGTGCCATCATCCGACATCATTTTCAGGCCCTCGAATTTCGAGAAGGCACTAGAGGAAAAAAAAGCAATGGTCGACTAGCGCATCGTGACCGAGGAATGATCGTTATTTTGCTCCGTAGCTTCGGAGAACGAGGAGAGGATGAGGGGATGTTGTTCGCCGTAAAAAGAGGAAGCTGCAATAAGTGCTAGGTATTTTGCTAGGTTCCAATAACGATAGTACGGAGTTCCTCAAATGGAGAGAATCAAGAGAGCTCCTTTGAACGCGCGCTTAATCCCTTTTTATCACATCGTCCGACATTTATGTCGAGGACAAGGGAGGGCAAAACTAATTTTCCCTTGCAACAAGTGGTAGAAAAATCATTGTGTTTCACGCTTCTAAAAGGTGCGCTCGAATTGAGAGGTTTTATCGGGCAACCTGTTTTAAAAAGTTCAGATATTTGAAACGAAAAATCCCTTGAAAAAAATCCTCATGTCCCATTATCAATTTCACAAAAAATAATAAATGTAAAAATAATAATAATAAATGTAAAAATTAAAAAATAAAATTGTCATTTTAACATGTCCCGGAAAGTCCACTCTAAATTTTACGTTAAAATAAGTCATTCGTATGCTACTTATTGACAGACTAAAAATTTTAAACAATTAACACAATGCTTTACATTTATTTTTTATTATTGTGATTTTAAGTGTAATGTAAAAATAACGTACAAATTAATTAAAAATTACATGAAAAAATAGTTGCAATATCTCGTAAGAATTATTGTAGGAAATTAGCATGTTATAGTAATTATTTTGACTTAAATTATTTGCAATAAGAAATATTTTATTATTTTGTATATCAAAGTTCAAGATTATTTAAAGATTTATTGAAACTTTTCTTAGAATGTTAAACTGACTTTGAGACATGTTGACTGTTTAAAATAATTATGTTAAAAATAATATTCCATTTCTGAGAGACATATATAAAGAATTAAGTTATAAAGGTGACATAAATGTAACACATGAAAACGTTAACAATAACGTTAAAAATAACAACATATAAGTTGTATGTTTTTTACTGTGTATTCACCACATAATTAGTGTCTTACAAATATAGAAAATTAATATTCTCTAATGTGTATGAAATTTAGAAACGAGAAAAAGTACGTCCAGCTTTCTTTTCTACGCTTTCAATTTCGAGCACTTCATCAAAATACAGAAATATGCAGACACTCGACCTTGATAAAATCTACGAAACGGAGCTTCGCGTCATTTTAAAAATAAATGGCTCTTATAATGACACGTAATGACGCGCGCATAATTTCCCATAAAAAAAGGAATAATCGTTATAATACCCGTTAAACACACGCGAAGAAACTGACAGTACAGTGAGTGACACCGAAGGAGGTCGCGTGATTGCATGTCGCGATCATTATTGCCCCCTCCGAGTAATTTTCGCAATCGGCCGGAAAAAGACAGAAGAGAGAAAGAAACAAAGAGAGAAAGAAACAAAGAGAGAAAGAAAGAAAGAAAGAAAGGAGAGAGAAAGAGTCGGAATGCTCGTAAAAAATTCGCCAAGTCGGATAAACGTCGACCCCTGATGCGGGTCCCTAAAACCGAATCGGCTGCGAATAATAGGGCCCCCATGGAAAACGTTGCGGCCTCCTTTTTTCAACCGAGATTAAGCGTTATTAATAGCCGCAGTTTTAAATATACGAAAAGAGAGAGAAAGAGAAAAATCGCAGAGTCACACGTGTCCTTATTTCCATCGCTATCCGGATTAAATATGCAAGATATTCCTTCTGCTATTTATACATGATGTAAATTTGATAAGGAAAAAAATTCCCGTGAAAAAAATTAACGATGAGCTCCGGTCTCTTGCTGATTCATTATCAGCGTATTGTCATTTTACAGGCATTTAATTATTTTAGTTTTAATTATTTTAGAATATTTTAATTATTTAATTATTTTAATTATTTAATTATTTTAATTCTATTATTTTAATTCTATTATTTTAATTCTATTATTTTAATTCTATTATTTTAATTCTATTATTTATTACTTATTCTATTATTTTAATTCTATTTTAATTCTATTATTTTAATTATTTAATTATTTTAATTTAATTATTTTAATTTTCATAAAACAGGAAATATGCCTGAAAATTCTCTATATAAAAAAATACATGTTCCCACGGATTAAAATCTTTTTGCCGTGATAATTCAAGTCTCGTTTCAAAAGTTTTAAAGAGATACATAAGAGAAAACAGATTAATTACTCTCTCAAGATTTCTTGATCTTTTTACGATATTGTGTTGAACAAAATTAAAAAAAAAAAAAGAATGTAATTTTTAGGAGCGATGCACGGTTGCTAAATTTATGTTTGCGAATAAATTGGAGATTTTTCAAGTCTTTATCTTTCTCAACAGTGAGAAGACATCCTTGAAAACTTTTCAGATCCGCCCTTGAGTCTAAGTAGAGACTAACCTGTGTCGTCTATCATGCCCTACGTCCACGTCGCTCACCCTCTTGTTATTTTAAAACTATCACGTCCCCACGTCCCCGGTATAATCTCCTCTTAATCGTTTAATTTAGTTTGAGAAAAACACGTGGAAATCTCGATCGAGAACGTTACGATCGTGAAGGTAAACGCGCGAGAGATTTTAACGGCTTCGAATTCCCTTCGGGGAGGATCGTCCCTCGCGATTTACGAACGCGAAAGTGTTGTTTACGACCAGGTAAACGCCAGCAACGCGTATAACTTCGCTCTTCGTTCATATTTAAAGGACACCCCGTGTAACGCGGCCGTATCGAGGGTAGGCGCTGGAATAGCCGAAGAAAATCGAAGGGCTCTATTCTTAGGGCCTGCGAGCGACCCGATGCATATGCATAGCGCGTATATTTACGCATATGTTACGCGTGTCACGAGTACATTATACACGCGTCATATGCCTAGATATGCGCCTGTGTGCGTTACTTATTATTATCTTATCTTCGGACGCGTATATTATATGTATTCTCTCTCTCTCTCGCATGGGCGCATTGAGAAAAAAATCTGGTTGCATTAATTAGAATTCTGGTAGGTTCAATATGTCTGTTGGAAAATGGACGAATCAGAATTCTTGTAGGAATTACCAGATGAATCTGATTAATTTCTTCCTGTTAAATTTACCAAATTTTCTTGTTAATGATTAATATATGATTAATTAATATATGATTAGTTTAATAATATTTATCACACGCTTTAATATTTTAAAATTTATTGAATTTAATTTATAGGAATTCTTAATAGTATGTGTAACAATATACTTAATTTTAAAATATAAAGTATTTTAAATTGATCAATGAAAATACTTTGAGGATATAAATTTTGCGATTATTTTTTAATCTCTAAATGCTAGTCTTTTACAAAATTTTTTTTCATATCGTGATAAATTATTTTTCTAACAAATTTAAATTTAAAAAATTTAAATTTATCAATTCTGAATTTTTAATTCGCGCACTGAGAAAAAATCTGGTTGCATTAATTAGAATTCTTGTGGATTCAACCAGTATGTCTGTTGGAAAATGGACGAATCAGAATTCTTGTAGGAATTATCAGATGAATCTGATTAATTTCTTCCTATTAAATTTATCAAATTTTCTTATTAATAATTAATATATGATTAGTTTAATAATATTTATCACACGCTTTAATATTTTAAAATTTATTGAATTTAATTTATAGGAATTCTTAATAGTATGTGTAACAATATACTTAATTTTAAAATATAAAGTATTTTAAATTTATCAATGAAAATACTTTGAGGATATAAATTTTGCGATTATTTTTTAATCTCTAAATGCTAGTCTCTTACAAAATTTTTTTTCTTATCGTGATAAATTATTTTTCTAATAAATTTAAATTTAAAAAATTTAAATTAAAAAAATAAATTTTAAAAATTTAAATTTAAAAAATTTTAATTTATTAATTCTGAATTTTTAATTCGCGCACTGAGAAAAAAATCTGGTTGCATTAATTAGAATTCTGGTAGATTCAACCAGTATGTCTGTTGGCAAATGGATGAACTAGAATTCTTGTAGGAATTACCAGATGAATCTGATTAATTTCTTCCTGTTAAATTTACCAAATTTTCTTGTTAATAATACTAAACTCAATAGCACCAAGTCGTCTAAAATTCTTTCCATCTAATCTCAAAAGTCCATTTAATATTCTGAATTCCAACAAGATTATTGAATAAATTCAATCCAGATTACTGAATAAATTATTTTAAATTCATTTTGTTAGAAATTAAACTGATAAACAGTGATGCAAGAAGAGGATGCAGCTCAAACACACACAATCGAGAGAGCTAGCGTCCTCTTTCTGACATTACTGCTCGTAAGAGAAAAAAAATATACTTTGGATTTAATGTTAATACTAGTTCTTTATACACATTTCATGGCAAATATTGAATATGAGTTAAGTTAAAAGTGGCTTGTCGCCTAGCGACAAGCAAAGAAATTAATGTAACAAGAAATTTTATAGATCCAACCAGAAAATACTAACCAACTCCTTATAATAAAATCTATTAAACATTCTAGTTATAAAAAAATCGAGTCTTATCATAACTAGAAATTCTTGTTTGATTTAACCAAAATGCCTTCAATCATATATGTCATGTTGGTACAATCAAACGATTTTTCTCAGTGCGTATATTGCATATATTACGCGTATTTATTGCGCATATCAGACATTACGCGCGTATATTATGCGGTTATTACACATGCGACGTAGATTTGTATGTAGGTAGATGCGCATGTGGCGCTGAAACTTTCTATTGTTCGACTCGTTGTAAAGTTTCGTGACACCGTGTCATAAATTTACCCGTTGGTTCGCTTTCACGTTTCACCAAGCAGAGAAACATATCATAGATTGGGACGGGAAAAAAGCGATGGAAACGATATTAAAATTAAAGTACAAGTTTGCGTAGAGCGACATGCGTATTTATATGATGCAAAAGCGGCACGATTGCGTAGACCGATGTAGAAATGATTATTTATTCTCTGTCTGTGCAATTTTACCAGGAAATTAATTCAAGATTAATTCAATTAATTATAAGATTAATTAAATTCATTGCTCAGAGAAGACGAAATCATGCATGGTTAAGTTACGATCGTAGGAAGAAGCACATCTAAGCGACTAAGAAACGAACAGCTGATTGTCAAAAATAAGATGACAATCAGCTGTTCATCTGTCAACTTGGCTTGAGCGTGATTCTTCCTGCGATTATAATTTAGTGATGCATGATTTTGTCTTCTCTGAACAATAAATTTAATTAATCTTCTAATTAATCTCGAATTAATTGGCTCGTAAAAATTGACAAATGAACAGCTGATTGTCAAAAACAAGTTGACAATCAGCTGTTCGGCTGTCAACTTATTTTTGACAATCAGCTGTTCGTTTCTTAGTTGCTTGAGCGTGATTCTTCCTGCGATTATAATTTAATGATGCATGATTTTGTCTTCTCTGAACAATAAATTTAATTATTCTTCTAATTAATCTCGAATTGCCTCGTAAAAATTGACAAATAAACAGCTGATTGTCAAAAACAAGTTGACAATCAGCTGTTCGGCTGTCAACTTATTTTTGACAATCAGCTGTTCGTTTCTTAGTTGCTTGAGCATGATTTTTCCTACGATTATAATTTAATGATGCATGATTTTGTCTTCTCTGAACAATAAATTTAATTATTCTTCTAATTAATCTCGAATTAATTGCCTCGTAAAAATTGACAAATGAACGATGATTGTCAAAAACGGGCAACTTATTTTTGACAATCAGCTGTTCGTCTGTCAACTTGTTTTTGACAATCAGCTGTTCGTTTCTCAGCTGTTTAAATGCGCTTCACTTGACAATCAGCTGTTCGTTTCTCAGTCGCTTAGGTGTGCTCCTTCCCCACGACTTTTATCCACATATTCATACGTTGGAAAAGACGCAATCGATCGGCAAATCGCGAAAGACGCGGAATTAATTAGCCGACGCGCGGCCCGCGGTTTATCGGTTTTCGATTAAGGGTATCGGAGGGAGGGATGCGCGCAAATCTCGCTGCGGAAATGCGTTATGGAAATGCGCACGATGCTTCCTCACATGTCCTAACTAACGTGTCCTACTCGTAGATTCACAGAACGAAGAGCGGGATCAAGTTTGTCGAGAGTTTAGAGTCTCTCTCTCTCTCTCCTGCCCTTGCCCGATATAGAGTACAACTCAAACTGCTTCCCAGTTCCTAAGAGCAATTACTCCCGTCGGCTATAATTACGCAGCACTCTGCGTGTTGCGAGAGTCGCTGGATAAGACCGGCATGTTCCAAGGGAAGCGACTAGAGAAACGATCCGGTCGATGAATCCTTTTCCTCCTTTTATCTACTAATTCGCCGAATGGAGGAGAGAGGAGAGAAGGGGCGAAGGAAGACGAGATTGGATTTAGAATAATTAGAATCCGACACTAATTGACGCCTATTTCCGGGCGATTACGTTGGAAGCTTCCAATGCTCAAAAATCGTGTTCGATTGCAAGAAAAAAAATGTTATTAAATTTAATATGATCAAGAGACACGTGTCTTGTGTATCGACATGTGAGTCGGCTGGTTGAGAGTATCTTAAATTATTATTATATGGGTATTTCGACGACGTGATGGGACTCGAGATCTTCCCCAACTATTCTGGAAGTTCGGATGTTCTGGCACCATGTACGACAATAAGTTCGTGAAAAAAAATTTCATTTCCTACTCATTTATTTAAACAACTTTTGCTAAAAGCTTAAAAATAATTACTAAATTAAAAGAATTAAAAGAAAAAAAAATTGAAAAAAAGAATAAATCGATAAAATAAGTAAAATTTTTTAATAATAAATAATAAACTTTATTAGTAGAAAAATATTGAAATAATTGAAATTAATCTAATTTAATAATCTAATTTAATTATATATATGGTAAAATAAAATAAAATTTGTTCAAAATAGATCCAAAAAATATATATTAAATATATAAGTAAATAAATAATTAATTAAATAAATAAAAATAAAAATCTATACATTTACTTGTGAAATTAGGAAAATTTATTTTATAAACGACTGACTAATCGAACTAATATTTTTAATACACGTATATATTGGAAGTGGGCAAAAATCTGCTCTCACTTCTCTACTCGTTTCCCGCAAAATTGGATTCTCGATATTCATATTATATCGAGAGCACTAGTATTGAGAATGTAAGCTCGGGAACGAGTGCTTTGTTAGATGGAGTGGAAGTAAGGAAAATTCGAGATTCAGCAACTGAAGTCGAGACAATGAAGCATTTAGCGCAACAATAAGTTCGTGAATAAAATTGCATTTTATGTGCTACTCATTTATTTGAACAGTTTTGATTTAAAATGTAAAAATTATTAATAAGTTAAAATTAAAAAATAAATTTTTAATAACAAATAATAAACTTTTGATAATAATAAATTTTTTAATAAAAAATATGTAGAATAGAAAATATTAATAATATGATAAAGTGGATTTAAAAGAGATTCTTTGAAATACAAAAATATATTAGAGAGACAGGGAAAATACAAATGTACAAATCATCTGATAAAATTGATTAAAATAGTTAAATGCGTTTTATGTTCTTCTAACATTGCAGCCAAAAAAGATTTTAGCAAAGCAAGGTTTATTTTTATATCGAGAGAGAGATTAATGTTGATCGCGTAAATAATACTTAATTAAAATTTATAATTAATATAATTATAATTTACTTACAATAATAAAATAAATTTTCCTAATTTCACAAGTAAATGTATAGATTTTTATTTTTATTTATTTAATTAATTATTTATTTACTTATATATTTAATATATATTTTTTGGATCTATTTTGAACAAATTTTATTTTATTTTATTCATATATATAATTAAATTAGATTATTAAATTAGATTAATTTCAATTATTTTAATATTCTTTTACTAATAAAATTTATTATTTAATATTAAAAAATTTTACTTATTTTATCAATTTATCCTTTTTTTCAATTCTTTTTTTCTTTTCATTCTTTTAATTTAGTAATTATTTTTAAGCTTTCAGCAAAAGTTGTTTAAATAAACGAGTAGGAAATGAAATTTTTTTTCACGAACATATTGTCGTACATGGTGCCAGAACATCCGAACCTCCAGAATAGTTGGGGAAAATCTCGAGTCCCATCACAGCAGGCATCTTTATCTCATTCTTATTGTATTTACTCGAGATACGTAGAAAAACTAACTGGTCAAAACACAATACAGACAAAAATACAATAATCTTTCTCCATCTCTACATAAATACATGCATAGACATAAAGTAGTGCTGTGCGCCTTGCATATTCGTATATAACACATAAATGTGGTAGTGTAAATGCAACAGTATTCTTGGTTGAGTTGATTTAACAAAAGATCGCGTTCACGAATAGCACTCGAGAACAGTTAGCAGGGTGCACAGCACATTTTTAACAGAATTTTCTTGAAGCATGCAGACCTTCGTGAATTCTAATACAGAAAATGTAGCAGTTCTCTCTGTGATTGTTCCTGATGGTTCGTATAATAATTTAATGCTATAAGCAAATTAACCCATAAACACATAGCAACAATAATATAACATTAATGCATAAATTTCTCTACATTATACTAGCTTAGCGATGTTACACGTGGAGTTATGGCAGCCATTTATGGTGCCCCATTATAATGAGGACTTATTATATATTTAACGGTATATTATAGCGATATTAACGGTCTATATGGAAGTCTGTGCATTAATTTTATAATTTCTATTGAGAAATGTAATTGCAATGTAATATGCAATAATTACATATTGTTGAATGAGAAATTATAACATTAGCGTTATATTATTGTATTGCTTTGTGTTTAATGAGTTGCCCATGTTCATTCTTATTATTGTTGCGTATATAAGAGAGAGATAATTCATAAAATATATATCTTTACAAATAACTTA
>JAPIVC010000289.1:0-278992 GCA_030586385.1 Camponotus fellah | reverse complement strand
GAAACAGTGTTTATACAATCTTAGTCTATAGTAGGATTTTATGTTGAAAAAGTAACTTTTATTTTAATAAGTGTTCAAAAAGCATACCATGTACTTCCAAGCACTTAAGTAATCTTTCGATAATATTTCTGCGAATACTGAATAGCATAGCTGATGTAATTGATGCGCAAGCAGTCCGAATTCGTTCCTTCAATTCTTCTCTCGTAGTAGGAACTGTGCTAAATTCTTTTTCCTTTATGTATCCCCATAAAAAGAAATCTAAAGATGTTAGATCACAACTGCCTAAGGTTGAGAGTATAAACACTGTTTCACATAAGTGTGAAGTTCAGCGCTCCGAAAAATTTTGAATAATTGTAGCTCGGAAATTAATGATTGAAAAAAAATTTTTCGAATAAAAGTTACTTCTTTTTCAACATAGAATCCATTAATATTAATTTTTTGGGAAGGTGCTATTTAAAAAAACGGAGCTTGGTGCCCCCCACCCCACGAAGGGCCGATTGCGGAAAATGAAAATAAGTCCACGTGAAAAAGCACATCAAATCGAGAAAATCGAATTCAAGAACATTAAGATCCATCTAGCCGTTTCAAAGATATTAAATTGTAACACTTTATCTGGCCCACCCTGTATATACATATATATACAATTATTCGTGTATAGATAAGCTGTGTACATGATAGATTCGAGAATTTTATATTTTATTTACATTTTATTTATATATATTTATTTAATATATTATTTACTATAACATATTATTATATATTTATTAACAATTAAGTTAATACTGTGTCGTCACTGAATAAATAATAATTTTAATTTTTATATTACAAAAATTTTTCATATTCTATGTTTGTAAAACTATATTCTCGAAATTATTTAATTTGAATTGTTTGTTATTTAGAAAATATGAATTTCTATTACATATTTATTAAGAAATATTCAAGTTGAAATTCAATCTTGGCAAAAACTCATAAATATAAATCTCAGTAAATTTGAGATTTCAAACATCTATGTCTTGTAAACATTACAACGGAAAAAAATATATTATTAAATTTATTATATATTCTTGATTTCCATTTTCTCTATGATTATATTTTTACAATACAATACATTATACTTACTTATTGTTCATATATTCGTCGAATCCCTTTCTAAATGTATAAGGTGGCAATGTTTCTATTAACATGCGCCATATAATGGATCCTGTAATATTTAAAAAAAAAAATTATTATATTTAATATGCTCTTACTGCAATGGGCAGTAAAGGTTTGCGAATATATTCGTAATGAGTAACACTAAATATATCATACACAAAATTTGGGCAATTAAATCAAAGGTAAACAACTATAAAAAGTGTTAAATTTATTTTAACGAAAAATTTTTAATAATAGATAAATGATAAATGATTAAATGTTCGTAAAAATAATAAATTAGACCATTATAATGAATCGGATAGAGAGAAAGATTTATGTTTTATTATTTATCTTTTGGAGTCTTAAACATATACAAAGAAAAATAAATAATATATTAGAATGATACACAGTTGATCATTTTTTATTAATATTACTTATATATTTACATGGAAAAAATGTGTGTGTCGCTACATCGCCGCTGTTGTCCCCATAGTTATTTGATATTTGATATTTGATAATTAATTAAAAGTATAATAATACAGATTTTTTCTAAGTCTCCTTCTTTCAATGGAGGAGAGGTACAACTTATAATGTAATGAATGGAAACTTTATGGACACCTTATATATACATGCATGTATATTTTTTCCACGTAAATATAATATCTATATATTAATAAAAGTAATCAACTGTGTGCGTGATTCCATTCAATAATATAATACATATTATTTATTTTTCCTCAGTAGTACTGAAATAACGCTTTATTTCGACATTCAAGCGCTTGTGGTGACAAAATGATTTCATCAAACAATACCGCGATTAATCTGGCTGTTGATTTGTCATATAAACTATTTATTTCAAAGTTTCTGCAAATTTCATCAAACTTCAAAATTCAATTTCCATCAGAATCACACAGGGTCTATTGTTTATCAATGATTTTTTCCATTTTATATGAAATTAACATTCAAGAATTTATAATTATTTAATTGTTTAATTATGCAATGTTATACGCATACCTTTGATATGAGAAAGAGAAGAGTGAAAATAATTTTCAGGATAACTATTATATTCTACAGTAGAATTTATAACAAAATAAGTATTTAGATAGAGTAATTCATGTTGAACTTGAACTACAAACAAATCCATCATCCGGGAATTTGGCAGAGCCTAAAATAAATTCGATATAAACATAACTAATGATAAATAATAAAAAATAGTTTTCGGTACATTTTAAAAGTAGCGTTATTATGTACTATTGTTAAGAATAAAAATTAATAGTTTGGAATTTTGCTCAAAAATAAAAAATTAAATCAAATTTGGCACAGACAGAGACACAGCGCGGTAATTGAAGCGCAGAGAAGAAATATCACTTCCTTCTTTTCGAGAAAGGATCAAAAGAAGATCCGAAACGTTTGCCTATTAATTTTAATTTTAATTTTAAATTTTAAGTAATCAAATAATATTAAAGAAGGAAAAGAAAAAAGAAGGAAAAAGAATAAAAAGAAGGAAATGTTTCTTTCCTGCGTTCCGACTATCCCGCTGTGGCTTTGATGTGCCAATTTTGATTTAATTTGTTAAGAATAAAGTTTTTATGTGTGTTTCAGTGTGTAAATATATTTTACTGCGATAATTTTAATATATAAACATATATATATATATATATATGTGTGTGTGTGTGTGTGTGTGTGTGTGTGTGTGTGTGTGTGTGTGTGTGTGTGTGTGTGTGTGTGTGTGTATATTGTGACCGTTAATTTTATTTTGGGCAAGAATTAATTAGGACCGATGTCGTTGGCCCACGGCACACCTTCGGCGCGATTTTTACTACATGTATCTCGGAAGTTTTGAGCGCCAGCTGCGATAATTCGCACCACTCTAAAACCAGACTCAATACTAACCATACGCAATAAAAAATCTACAAACACTCAAAAGTAATCGCGACGGACGCTCGGCTAGCCCAGTCTCGGAATTGGTAGAGGGGCGGTCCGTTTTAATAACGAACAAAGAAGGATCGAGAATACAGGGTGGCTGCAATTTAAAACAAGAAATTAGTGTAACAAAGATAAATATATTTAACAAAGATCACATAACTGACAGTGGTCGATGTAAGACAGATTCACGTTTTATTTCAGATGGAATATATTCGATTTGCGTAATATTTACCGGCAGCGACGGGCCGGTCTTCGAACGTGATCACCGTGATATCGTGTTACTCGATAGAAAAAGCAACATAAAATGTCTCGGAAATTCGCGCTACGCGAGAGCGTAATAGAGCCTCGACAGTCACAAATTCAAATTAAATTATTGATTATTTATGCCGCGATGATAGTTCGATTACTGACGTTCGTCTGTTATAAATCAAAGATGTTAATAATGACGATAAATAAATTGGTCAAATACAAAATCGAGAGAATCGATTCTAATAAACGTGAGGTTGGAA
Organism: Camponotus fellah; assembly: GCA_030586385.1. Lineage (NCBI taxonomy): Eukaryota > Metazoa > Arthropoda > Insecta > Hymenoptera > Formicidae > Camponotus > Camponotus fellah. Next base: position 275,426 of record JAPIVC010000289.1, on the reverse strand, counting down.
AAAGATAAATTTTGAGAGATAATACAGGCACAACTGGCTGAATAATCATACAATATAAAAGATCGGACGCAAACGCGAACAATAAACGGTAATAGAATCTCAAAAACACGAACGATAAACTATAGCGAAATATCGGAAGATTCACGCTGCGGTGATACGCGAGTCGATGCCGCAACGCAACCGTCGGCTATCGAATATCGCAATCGCCTTTGTGTGTGAGTTCACAAATCGAAAAATTACTAAACACAGAATTTCGCAATATTACATTAATCATTACAAAATACAAAAATGACTGTCGGCGCTTAACCGGGAGAGAGGGCACTTAATATTATTATAGCTCGAACAAGGAATGTCGACCGGCCGTCGCGCTCTACTGCGCAATTATCAAAAACGCGAATAAAGGACTCTAAGACGGCAACACTTCGGCACGGACTCTGTTCGGGCTAACTCTACCTGATACTCTACTATGGATGCTTTCCATAGTTTTTTCAATGAATACAATAAACAAAAATAGAATGACACTTATGTCGACTTGTGTCTCTAAATGGAAAGCACCCTATACGGCTTGAGGAAGTCGACGTTCGTCTCACCGGTGACTCCTGTAGATCCTCGACGCTCTCGGCATCCGCACTTGTGATCGATAGATTTGGGCCGTCGTACTCTCACGCAGGTCCGCCGAACAGTGACGAGCGGGAGGCCCGTCGGAATCGCGCCGGCAATTCATTTGTAAATAGGCCATTTGGGGCGCTTCCGTAACCCTCAGGATCGTCGCGGGCCTCAATTGTTCCTGCGGCCTTCACGGCCGTATTTGCGCCCTGTCGTACCCCGTTTCCTCTCGGAATTTTCCTAATTCTTTGCAGCTGCAACTCATAGTGAGGTTTCCTTCCGGTAGCTGCTCGCCGATATCTTTCTCTGATCTCTTGGTAACGCTGAATTCGGCCGAGCTGGCTCCGTTTTCGGGGTCCTCGCTATTATTCCTGCTGATCATATGGAGATTTATAGGGGCGACAGCGACAGTTTAAAATACATGTTGCGAATTTTATAAAGCGGATAAGAATACTTAGCTCGGCGTTCTCTTCCTAGTCGGCGCCTCCGCTCGTCCGGAACTTCCTTTAGGATCTTCTACGCCGGGTCGAGTCATCGGATGAGATGCCGTCCATCCTCACAATCGCTAAATTTTACTCTAATAAATCTCGCAAATACATAGTTCTAGGCGAGGGAGGCGAGCCTCCTCTCGCCGCTAATAATCGCTCTCTCTCCCTAAATCAGGGGAGAACGAGGGCCCAAAAATACTCTCGGTCAGATCCCGCGATCCTTGTGACGGACTGCCAAATGTCACAATATATATATGTATATATATATATATATATATATATATAGAGTTCTTATTAAATTTCATTTACTGGATTCTTGAAAATTTAGCAGATTTAGATTTTTATCATTTCTTATAATTAAGAAATAAAATAGAATATTTGCATAAATGTTTACATTGCAAAACTGTTAATAATTTGACTACGTATATAAAGCGTTAGTAATAAAATAACCTTGTCGATAAGGTATGCTTGATAACATATTTTAAATCCTTCGTTTAACCATGTATAAGACCATAAATAAGTTGGCCTGAACACATTTCCAATATATTTTTGTATCATCCCATTTGCAATTAAGCGTGCAATTATCGTTTTATATACCACGGGATCTAATTCTTCATTATAAATGATATCTGCTTCTCTAAAAATAATATTGTACTTATATGTATGAAATACTTTGGACCTCTTATATAAATAGATTATAATATGATAGGTAATTAAAATGGTTAATATATCTGTATTCAATTATATATATTACCGATAAAAAATAAAACCAAAAGTCTGTTCGATTTCTTTTTGTAAATCCGGAATTACGACATGATCCACTTTGCTCTCAAATAAAACAGAAGGGTCCTTAAGTGCTGTTCTGTTTCTCAAAATATTCCATTTACGCATATATACACTAGCGGAAATAATAACAGTTTTCGCAAATTTTAGATACGGTTTCGATTGTGGTCTAAACCATATGGACGAACGAATTGCTTTATTTTTCGAGAGGATTCTCTGACGAAAACCGGAAACCAGAAATGCAACACTATCTATGGAGATCGAAGGACTTTTGTTAAAAAATGTCCACATCATATTATTATTCATCAATTTAATTTTGTGTATCGGCATATTTGACAAAGCTTTATATTCTATATGATGCAATATAGAAATAACAAAAGTAGTTCCTAATTCTGTTTTATCCCAATATGGAAATATTTGCCGTTCTTTCGTTTGATAACAATTTCTTCGCTGGATACCTGTTACTATTAACCACCTATCGTATTTTAATGACACATTTTAGGTATTGATTAATTTTAGATAATTTTGAACGTATAATGCACAAATATACAATTTGTTTTTGATTTTTCATATATTCTTCTACTTACTTTATTTCTTTACGTTCGTTTATGTACGAAATTCCGAAAGATTTTTTTACGATATTAATTGAGATTTCATACTCTATATACAGATCGTATATTCCGTGCAACAAGACATCACCGAAATCGAGCATGTAAATATTGTTTTCAATCAAAATTGTTGAGTTTGTTTCATAAACCGTATTATTATTTTTCTTTAATGTCGATACTATTATACTCGTTGAAACCGGTGCATAAAAACTTATGTATTGCTTTCCCAAAAATATATTTAAAGTGATTATGCATTTGCTACGGAGATAATTATTGTATAACATTAACTCTATGTTATAATGTATCGGATATATATAATCTATATTGCTTGAATTGTAGTTTAATATACTGCGCACGCTTTTCGATCCTTCATCGATTCCTTTGATTTTTGATTCTTCATCATCCATAGGACTCGCTATGGCCACTATTGCAAGATATATTATACTATTACTTAATAATAGTTTAAAGAATGTCATTTTGAATTTCATTCATCTATAAAAAAACATTTCTTCATTAAAAACAAAATTATGCAAAGAATATGCGATTAATTCGAATTTTGTGTGAAAAATACGTTCAAAAGAATTTACTAACGTTTTATAAGAAAATAAAATTAATTTAAAAGGAAATTAAAACATGATAAAGTTTAATAAATAAAAAAAAGAATGACTAGAAAAGATAAATATAAAAGTTATTAGAATGACATATGAAATATTTTTTTTGGATTTGAATATTAGGAGACAAAAGGACATATTTAAATAATTGCAATAGGACAAGCACAAACATAACTCTTATTTATCTTAATTTAGCAGCTTTAAGATTTCTCTTAGTGCAATTATATATTTCAATGTATATACATATATATATATATATATATATATAAAATAAGCATTAAAATGTATGAGAAATGAAAGGATATTCTTAACAACGCGATTTTATACGTGATATGAACTATATGTTTACTAACATGTAATTTTCAAGATCAATCTGTTCCTTAAGTAAGAAATGTATTAAAAACATACAAAGACTGAACGGAAATCTAATATCATCAAATATTTGAAATTTTAATAATGTGCGAATTGTATCAAACATTCGAACAAAATTCTAAAAACAATTATGTCAACATTTTTATAACACATCTTTTTGAATAAAGTATTAACATTTATTATTTGCTGTTTATTCGTCCATTACACATTTAAATTAACATATCCTACTTTCCTAGACATTCATTATAAAAAAATTTTATTTTAAAAATAAAACACAGATAATATTATACGTTTTTATAATAAATAATTTTATAGATAGCTGAGATAATGAAATAATATTTTATATAGCTTAGATAATTTTATAGCATTTATATAAAATTAATTATACAACAATTTTATAATGTCAAAAAGAAATTTAGCTTATAAATTTTACACTTTCCATATGTCAAGATAGTTGAAAAATGCTATTACAGTACAAACGTAAATATCTTTATTTTTATTAACTGTAACGTATGCAAAAGATAAAAATAATATTTACAATAAAATGAGTTAGTCGATTTAAAAACTTAAGAGTAAAGAAGAAAAAAATTTTATAAATAAAGAAATGTCTTTTATAAAAATAAAATCGTTACCTGTTACTCCACACAATTTTGTATGCACATTTAGGGAAAGAAAGATAAATATTTGATTACATACATTTAATGCCTTTCTAATCTAAATCCTACTAGTTGAATTAGATAGATTTTATATCAGATTTAAAATAACTATCAAAAGCATTCAATCGCGAACTTAACGCTTCAAGAGACTATTATGAACTGATGACTCTGTCGGCGTACCTAACAGTTTATAGAAGGTTATACCAAGTGTTATATAAATACCATCTTGATTATACGTAGCATAGCTTATCTTACATATCGACAGAAGTCAATAAGTATAAATTTGTTTATGATTTTTATCGCATTTTTGTATATGAAGCTTTTATTTATAAAGACAATTTTTCTAAGAAATTATTCGCGAGAGAAAATTAATTGCAGAATTATAATCGTACTTTCACTTGCATGTGCCGATCTTTTTTAATTAATAGAATCTCGAAATTTTACGAGGCTGTTTTAAAAATGATATATGATTATTTAATTTAAGTTTAGTGCTATTTACTTATGGTTTTACTTTGTTGCGAGATACTGGAAACATCTTGTATATGTATGTATCTGTGTAAAATAAACACATATAAATATACAATCAACATCTATGTATTAAATTTGTAAGAAAAGTAATATAATACAATATGTAATATAATATAATATTGAAAATATACATAATATTCATAATATAAATTATATTGTAATGTAACATAATAATTTTATACAACATTATACAATATAATATTTCTATACAATATTATACAATACAATATTTTTAATATTATATTGTATTGCAATATTATATTGCAATTATAATATTATATTGATTAAACACAATTAAACAATTATTAATTCTTATATGACATTAATGAATAATTAAGTATATACATTTATAAATATTATTACAATCAATTATGCTGTATTTTTAATTTCTAAACAGTTAATGTCTTCAAGATTTAGTTATTGAATTATTGAATAAAGATTGAAAATAATTTGTCTGGTTTTCGATCTCCGACGAGCGTGTTTCTATCTTGTGTTCAATATTATAAGGAATGACTAAATTTTTCAACTCCTCTTCTACAAATTTCCTGATCTAAAATGGATTTTTAAAAATAATTATTATCATTAAAAGATTTTGAATTTAATAATTGTACGGTCACTCATACAGAGTATTATGAACAGAATTACAAAAAAATATTATATAAAATATGGAAATTTGATTTATTTAATATTACCTCGCCCAACTGTATCTTAGAATACGCATTGTTGATTATAACAATTAATGTTACAATTTCACTGACTTTTCTAGAAAAAATAAAACAATACGTTTATAATTAATTCGTACATAAATCTTTACATCTATGTGTAGTATATCTTTATTAAATAATGTCCTCACTTGTGTGTTATTACTTTGTAATTATTTAATAAATTTGTAAGCATATACTTACAAATTTATATATCCTCTCAAGAACAGAAAGGAAAATATTAGCCGTTAAGGTATAAACTCGCTCTATCGGTTCAAACTGAATATGAGTTAAATTATACCTAGGTTTTAATAAAATTTCTGGTAATTTTATTTGTAATAAATAATTGATTATAATTCCAGAATTTTTACTATAAGCCAAACATTCTACAATTGTATCATTTCCTTCTATGTAATCATTAAAAACTTTATTCCATATATCACGATCCGTTTTCAAACCATTACAATATGTCCACCTCTTCCATCCAGGTAAAAGTCTACAGAAGACAGTTCAAAAAAAAGATAAAAATCTTTTAAAAAATTGTGTTAATAATTTCTTTAGTATTTTATAAATAATTTTTGAAATAAATGATAACTAATTTCTCAAATATATACAAAATGTAAAAAAATATTTCTATAAAAAGAATAAAATATTATGAAAGGAATTACTTGTTTTCTTTAGGATTTGCTAGATGCCACTTCAAATAATGATTAGACATTTTTTCGCAATGATGATGATTTATAATACCCACTTTGCGAGTTCTTGTTTTAAACATTTAGCATAGTCGTTGATGTTACTTTCGTTGGAATACAGATTCCAATAACTAGATGTAAAATTCTGCATTAAATCCAACCTTATCATGACCTAAAATTTAATAACAGATATAATGTACGCGCATTCGAACGTTTTGCTAAATAATTTTCTTTCATATTTCTTCAATATTTATGTGACTTCGCATTAATATTATAATAAATAGATTCACCATTTCTTATGTGTGTGTGAATAATTGTATATGTATTTTACCATCGCGTATGAATTTTATATCATTTAATGAATTTTTAACACACATATCGATATATAAAATGTTTCATAAAATTGTGCTAATGTTAATGAGTAGATACAACGCAGTAAACTGAACAGAAAGATTCTTTACTATTCTACAATTTCAGTAATAATTATTGAAATATTAATTTAAAATGTGAATAAGCTTGCGTTTTGCGAGACTATATCGTAGGATCCGCAATAAGTGTACAAGCGGCGAATGTCGCATGGCAATGAAAAAACAAGAGTCGAAGCGCGCGCGATCAAACTTTACGAGACACTTTGTGTGCATATTTTAATGTGTGCACATTGATATATCGATTGATGTATCGATTTTTATATATGATTTTTATTTTCTTTATTATTATTTTCTTAATTTAAATCTGTGATGTATCAAATATAGATTTTAAGTATTTTAAAATTTAAATATCTTTTTTTTTATAAAATAAGCATATATAAGTGGATTATTACATATTAAATTATTGTGTATTGTATAATGTAAAAAAATTATCTTAAAATTATATAAGTCAATTTCTCTGCAAAATATTTGTATATTTTTAACATCGTAAACATTTGAATACTACGAAAGAAAATTAATATAAGAAAGATAATTGTGTTATATACTGTGTTCTATAATTTTTCATAACTAATTAAATATTAATTACACAATTGATCAACAATTATTATGTAAATACTAATGTATTATAGAAAAATATATTATTATAGAAAAATAATTTTATGAAATATTCAAAATTTATGTGATTGTATTAAATATAAAGATAACAATATATAACAAATATGTAACATAAGCGCCTTTTAAATTTAAATTTTTGAATTTTAGTGCAAAAGGAATTAAATATTAATGTATAATTAATTTTTTTGTTAAACTCCCTACATATAACTATTTTTAAAAGAATTTATTATTATGATACGAAATCATTGTATTTTAAAATAGATAATTGATGTAATGGATAATTTTTTTATAAAAAAATGTTATTAAATGTATATATATATATATATATATATATTTGACCAAATTCAGGATAAAAATTTAAAAATGGGAAGATGTTCGACAGAAATTCAAATACTTTGAGCATAGGATACTATGCTATATAATCTGTTTCCTGTGTCAAATAAGAAGCGAGTTCCCAAAATACGGAGAATTCAAGTTTCTTCTTTATCGCAAAATGAAATGCATCATTGATGATTTGCGCTCGATTGAGAACATGTATATTACTATATTTTTCAGAATTTAAATATTGTGCAATTTTTCGCCAGTTCACAATATCATAATTGACGCGATAGTATCCTGTTTTAAAATAAATTACTTTTGTCGATTATTAAATACTTTGAAATGATATATACCAATTAAACATATTTTTTATACTTGATGTTAAAGATATTTTGATATTAATATATTATTATTATTAAAAATGTTTGTATGTTCCGTTTTTATTGTTTAACATGAAAGCTGTAGCAATTCTACAAATTACAGCAAGAAATTAAAATTTTCAAATATATCGTTAAAATTTCAATATTCTTACAATATCTTTAGTTGTATCTTATACTATATATATATATATATATATATATATATATATATATATGAGTTTTAATACATTTTATGATTATTTTTAATTAAAATTTATGTCATATATAATATATATGGTTTATTATATACATTTATATGTATATATAATATATATACATATATATATATATGTATATGTATATATATATATGTATATATGTATATATGTATATATATATATATATATATATATATATATATATATATATAATAATACAAACATATGTATTTATATAATGAAATATATATACTTGAAATTATATACAATGTAATTGTAAATTTATTGTCATATAACATATAATATAAATTTAATATTCAATATGTAAAGTTAGATGTAAATTTATTTTTCAATATTTATCAGCTTGTTTTAAATTGAGAATAATCCATTGATTATTATCAAGAAAGTGAAATTCAGTTTTTGAATCCCATGGTTTTAACCACATTTCCGTCCAAGTTATGGTAAAATTGGGATTCGACTCCGTAGCATAAGTAACAGGTATATAACACTGTTCCTCTAATTTGTTGTAAAATTGTACCGATATAGTTACAAGATAACTAGAATAATTTCGCGTCACCTCCAACGCGAAAGGATATTTCTGCATAATCCATGAATTTATTGCATCTTTTATATGAAATTTATACTTAGGATTTAATTTAATTATCTTAGATCTCAGAGCGTTCCATAAATGATCGGCAGGCACAATAAGTCTATAAGATATAACATTATGAAATCTTAACTTTATATTAAAATATTGATAAATAAATAATTAGAAAAAATCATAATTTACAAAATTTATTATCGTATTTTAATCTATAACGTAACTCCTACAGAGATAGAAATTTATGAACTTTAATATATATATATATATATATATATATATATATAAACAATTATTCGTGTATAGATAAGCTGTGTACATGATAGATTCGAGAATTTTATATTTTATTTACATTTTATTTATATATATTTATTTAATATATTATTTACTATAACATATTAATATATATTTATTAACAATTATGTTAATACTGTGTCATCACTGAATAAATAATAATTTTAATTTTTATATTACAAAAATTTTTCATATTCTATGTTTGTAAAACTATATTCTCGAAATTATTTAATTTGAATTGTTTGTTATTTAGAAAATATGAATTTCTATTACATATTTATTAAGAAATATTCAAGTTGAAATTCAATCTTGGCAAAAACTCATAAATATAAATCTCAGTATAAATTTGAGATTTCAAACATCTATGTCCTGTAAACATTACAACGGGAAAAATATATTATTAAATTTATTATATATCCTTGATTTCCTTTTTCTCTATGATGTATATTTTTACATTACAATACATTATACTTACGTATTGTTCATATATTCGTCTAACCCTTTATAAATATATAAGTTGGCAATGTTTCTATTAACATGCGCCATATAATGGATCCTGTAATGTTTAAAAAAAAAATTTAGTATATTTAAAATGCCTTCACTGCAATGCGCAATAAAGATTTGCGAATATATCTGTAATTAATGAAACTAAATTATTATACACAAAATTTGGGCAATTAAATCAAAGTAAACAGCTATAAAAAATTGTTTTAATGAAAAAATTTGTAATAATAGATAAATAATAAATGATTAAATGTTCGTAAAAGTAATAAATTAGACCATTATAATGACTCGGATAGGAAAATTTTATGAATGAGAGAATGTTTTATTATCTTTTGGAGTCTTGAACATATACAAGGAAAAATAAATAATATATTAGAATGATACAGTTGGTCATTTTTTATTAATATTACTTATATATTTACATGGAAAAAATGTGTGTGTCGCCACATCGCCGCTGTTGTCCCCATAGTTATTTGATATTTGATAATTAATTAAAAGTATAGTAATACAGATTTTTCCTAAGTCTCCTTCTTTCAATGGAGGAAAGATACAACTTCCCTAGTTCCTTTAAAAGACTAGTCTCTCGAAATAATTGAACACTTGTTTTATGATTTTTCATAATTTTTGAAATGTAATGAATGGAAACTTTATGGACACCTTATATATACATGCATGTATATTTTTTCCACATAAATATAATATCTATATATTAATAAAAGTAATCAACTGTGTGTGTGTGATTCCATTCAATAATACATATTATTTATTTTTCCTCAGTACTACTGAAATAACGCTTTATTTCGACATTCGAGCGCTTGTGGTGACAAAATGACTTCAGCAAACGATACCGCAATTAATCTGGCTTTTGATTTGTCATATAAACTATTTATTTCCAAAATTTCTGCAAATTTCATCAAACTTCAAAATTCAATTTCCATCAGAATCGCACAGGGTCTATTGTTTATCTATGATTTTTTCCATTTTATATGAAATTAACATTCAGGAATTTATAATTATTTAATTGTTTAATAATGCAATATTATATGCATACCTTTGATATGAGAAAGAGAAGAGTGGAAATAATTTTCAGGATAACTATTATATTCTACAGTAGAATTTATAACAAAATAAGTATTTAGATAGAGTAATTCATGTTGAATTTCAACTACAAACAAATCCATCATCCGGGAATTTGGCAGAGCCTAAAATAAATTCGATATAATCATAACTAATGATAAATAATAAAAAAATAGTTTTCGGTACATTTTAAAAATAGCATTATTATGTACTATTGTTAAGAATAAAAATTAATAGTTTGGAATTTTGCTCAAAAATGAAAAATTAAATCAAATTTGGCACAGACAAAGACACAGCGCGGTAATTGAAGCGCAGAGAAGAAATATCACTTCCTTCTTTTCGAGAAAGTATAAAAAAAAAATCCGAAACGTTTGCCTATTAATTTTAATTTTAATTTTAAATTTTAAGTAATCAAATAATATTAAAGAAGGAAAAGAAAAAAGAAGGAAAAAGAATAAAAAGAAGGAAATGTTTCTTTCCTGCGTTCCGACTATTCCGCTGTGACTCTGATGTGATGCAATTTTGATTTAATTTGTTAAGAATAAAGTTTTTATGTGTGTTTCAGTGTGTAAATATATTTTACTGCGATAATTTTAATATATAAACATATATATATATATATATATATATATAGGGGGGGGGGGGTGTGTGTGTGTGTGTGTGTGTGTGTGTGTGTGTGTGTGTGTGTGTGTGTGTGTGTATATATATAGTATATATATAGAGTTCTTATTAAATTTCATTTACTGGATTCCTGGAAATTTAACAGATTTAGATTTTTATCATTTCTTATAATTAAGAAATAAAATAGAATATTTGCATAAATGTTTACATTGCAAAACTGTTAATAATTTGATTACGTATATAAATAGCGTTAGTAATAAAATAACCTTGTCGATAAGGTATGCTTGATAACATATTTTAAATCCTTCGTTTAACCATGTATAAGACCATAAATAAGTTGGCTTGAACACATTTCCAATATATTTTTGTATCATCCCATTTGCAATTAAGCGTGCAATTATCGTTTTATATACCACGGGATCTAATTCTTCATTATAAATGATATCCGTTTCTCTAAAAATAATTATACTTATTATGAAATACTTTGGACCTCTTATATAAATAGATTATAATATGATAGGTAATTAAAATGGTTAATATATCTGTATTCAATTATATATATTACCGATAAAAAATAAAACCAAAAGTTCGATTTCTTTTTGTAAATTCGGAATTACGACATGATCCACTTTGCTCTCAAATAAAACAGAGGGGTCCTTAAGTGCTGTTCTGTTTCTCAAAATATTCCATTTACGCATATGTATACTAGCGGAAATAATAACAGTTTTCGCAAATTTTAGATGCGGTTCCAATTGTGGTCTAAACCATATGGACGAACGAATTGCTTTATTTTTCGAGAGGATTCTCTGACGAAAATCGGAAACCAGAAATGCTACACTATCTATGATCAAAGGAGTTTTGTTAAAAAATGTCCACATCATATTATCGTTCGTCAATTTAGTTTCTTCTATCGGCATATTTGACAAAGCATTGTATTCTGCACGATGTAATATGGAAATAACAAAAGTAATTCCTAATTCTGGCTTATCCCAATATGGAAATATTTGCTGTTTTTTCGTTTGATACTTGTTTCTTCGCTGGATGCCTGTTGCGATTGACCACCTACCGTATTTTAATGATATATTTTAGATAATGACTAATTTTAGATAATTGTAAGCATAGAATGCACAAATGTACAATTTGTTTTTGATATTTTATATATTTTTCTACTTACTTTACTTTTTCATCTTCGTTTATGTCCGGAGTTCCGAAAGATGTCCTTACGATATTCATTGAGATATTATACTTTATATACAGATCGTACATTCCATGCAATACGACATCACCAAAATCGAACACGACATTATTGGTTTTAATCAAATTTGTTGAATTTGTTTCATAAAGTATAGTATTATTTTGATTTAATTTTGAATACACTATAAATGTTGTATTTGGTACATAAACTTATATATTGTTTTGCATAAGAAATATTTAAAGTGATTATGCAATCGCCATAGAGATAACTATTGTATAACATTATCTTCATATTATAATGAATCGGAAATATATAATCTGAAATATTGCTTGATTTGATGTTTAATACACTGCGCACTGGTGTTCGATTTTTTATCGATTTCTACTCCTTTGATTTTTGATTCTTTATCATCAATAGAAATCGCTATTGTCATTATGGTTATGTATATTATACTACTTAATAATAGTTTTAAGAATGTCATGTTGAATTTTACTCTGATATCTATAAAAAACGCATTAAAAACATGTGTTTATAAATAGCATGCGATTCAATCGACTTTTGTGTGAAAAAAAAACATTCTAGAGAATTTACTAACGTTTTATAAGAAAATAGAATTAATTTAAAAAGAAATTATAATAAAACGGTTTAATAAATAAAGGTACGATTAGAAAAGATAAATATAAAAATTATTATAACGACATATGAAATATTTTTCCGGATTTGAATATTAGGAGACAAAAGACGTATTTAAATAATTTCAATAAGGACAAGCACAAACATAACTCTTATTTATCTTAATTTAGCTATCTTTAAGATTTCTTCTAGTGCAATTACATATTTCAGTTTATATATATATATATATTATATATATATATATATATAATATAAGCATTAAAATGTATGAGAAATGAAGGTATATTCTGAAACAACACGATTTTATACATGATATGAACTGTATGTTTACTAATTACTATGTATTATTTTCAAGATCGATCTGTTCCTTAAGTAAAAAAATGGATTAAAAACATACAAACACTAAACGGAAATCAAATATCATCAAATATTTGAAATTTTGATAATGTAGCGAATTATATCAAACATTCGAACAAAATTCTGAAAACAATTATTTTAATAATTTTATAACACATTTTTTTGAATAAAATGTTATTTATTATTTGTTGTTTATTTGCTCATTACATATTCAAATTAACGTATCCTACTAGTTCTAGACCAGTCTTTATTATAAAAATATTTTGAAAACAAAACACAGATAATAATGTACGTTTTTTAAGATACATAATTTCATAGCTTAGATAATAAGGTAATATTTTATATAGCTTAGATAATTTTATAGTATTAATATAAAATAAATTACACAATAATTTTATAATGTCAAAAAGAAATTTAGTTTATAAATGTTACTTTCTATATGCCAAAATAGTCAAAACAGGCTATTACATTATATGAAAATAACGTAAATGTCTTCATTTCTATTAACTGTAATGTATGCAAAAGATAAAAATAATATTTACAATAAAATGTGTTAGTTGATTTGAAAATTTAAGAATAAAGTAGTCGAAACTAAAGAAAAATAAATAAAATGTCTTTTATAAAATAAAAACGTTACCTGTTACTCCACACAATTTTGTATGCACATTTAGAGAAAGGAAGATAAATATTTGATTATAAATATTTTGATTTACATTTAATGCCTTATCCTACTAGTTGAATTACACAGATTTTATATCAGATTTAAAATAACTACCAAAAGCATTCAATCACGAACTTATCGCTTCAAGAGACTATTATGAACTGATGGCTCGGTCGGCGTACCTAACAGTATATAGAAGGTTATACCAAGTGTTATATAAATACCATCTTGATTATACGTAACATAGCTTATCTTACATATCGACATAAGTCAATAAGCATAAACTTGTTTATGTTATTTATTCCATTTTCATATATGAAGCTTTTATTTATAATGACAACATTTCTAATAAATTATTTGCGAGAGAATTAATTGAAAAATTATAATTGTACTTTCTTGTATGTGTTGGCCGATCTTTTTTAATTAATATCTTGAAATTTTACGTGGTGGTTTTCAAAATAATGTAGGATTTTTTAGTTCAGTTTAGCGATATTTACTTACGGTTTTATTTTGTTGCGAGATATTGAGAACATTTTGTATATGTACCTTGTATATGTATGTATCTATGTAAAATAAACACATGTAAATATATAATCATCTTATCTGTAGTAAATTTACAGAATAATACAGAAAAGTAATACAATATAATATGTAATATAATATAATATAATATTAAAAATATACATAATATGAATTATATTGTAACGTAATATAATAATTTTATACAATATTATACAATATTTTTTATATTATGTACAATTAATATTATATTCATTAAATACAATTAAACAATTATTATTTCTTATATGACATTAGTGAATAATTAAATATATACATTTATAAATATTGTTACAATCATTTATGGTGTATTTTTAATTACTAAACACTTAATGTTTTAAAGATTTAATTATTCAATTGTTAAATAAAGATCAAAAAATAATTTATCTGTTTTTGATCTCCTACCGGTGTGTTTCTATTTTGTATTCAATATTGGGAATAACTAAATTTTTTTAATTTTTTTTACAAATTCTTTTTCTAAAATGGATTTTTTAAATAATTATTATCAATAAATGATTTCGTATTTAATAATTGCACTTTCACAGATACAGAGTATCATTGAACCGAATTATAGAAAAATATTATACAAGATATAGAAATTTGATTTATTTAAAATTTACCTCCTAACTGTATAATATTGTTAATTATAACAATTAATGTTACAATTTCATTGACTTTTCTAGAAAAAATAAAACAATACGTTTATAATTAATTCGAACAATAAATATTTACATCTATGTGTAGTATATCTTTAAATAAATATCATTAAATAATATCGTCACCTATGTCTTATTGTTTCATAATTACTTAATAAACTTGTAAGCATATATTTAGTATGCCTTTCAATGACAGAATCAGTTAAGACATAAGCTTGCTCTATCGATTCAAATTGAAGACACTAAGATACATTATACTAAGATCAATTTCAATAAAATTTCTAGTATTTTTGTTTCTAAATAATAGATTATAATTTCAGAATTTTTACTGTAAGCCAAACATTCCTATATATTATCATTTCCTTTCATGGAATTGTTAAAAACTTTATTTCATGTATCACGATCTGCCGTCTTCAAACAATTACAATATGTCCACCTCTTCCATCCAGGCAAAAGTCTGCAGAAGACAGTCCAAAAATAAAATAAAAATCTTTTAATGAAATTGTGTTAATAGTTTCTTTAATGTTTTATAAATAATTTTTTAATATAAATGATAACTAATTTCTCAAACATATGCAGAAAAAATAAAATATAAAATATAAAAAATATTCTTATAAAAAGAATCGAATATTTTGAATATTGAAAAGAATTACTTGTTTTTTTCAAGATTTGTTAGATGCCATTTCAACTTCTAGATTTTACTTCGCAAGAAATTTTATTTATAATACATTTTCACTTTGCAAGTTCTTGTTTTAAACCTTTGGTACAGTCGTTGATGTTACTTTAGTCATACAGAATCCAATAACTAGATCTAAAATTCTGAAAATCATAAAATCAAACCTTATAACGCCCTAAAATTTAATAACTATCATTATATTTAGTTTATTCACTATTTACAGGAATACATATAATGTACGCGCATTCGTTTCACTAAATAATTTTTTTTTTTATAGTTCTTTAATATTTATGTGACTTCGTAGCATCAATATCATAATAAGTAGAGTTACCAATTTCTTATTTGTGTGTGAATAATTGTGTATATATTTTACCATCTAAATAGGTATGGATTTTATATCATTTAATGAATTTTTAACATACACATATATCATATACATATATATAAATTCCGTCCGTCTGTCTGTCTGACCGCGAACTACTCCCGCATTCGTGGACCGATTTTCGTAAAAGAGGTACTAAAATGAAGCAAGTTTTTAGGGGGAGTCTGCTATGTGGTTTTTTAAAAGGTTTGGACCACCCACGCAATGAGAAGCCAGAATTGAGCTACGGGGAGCAGCAAGTTATTACGCATTGAATATAGCTGCGAGAGGAACAGTTGAAGATCGAGGGGGGAGGAGGAACGTCGAACTACAGTCTATTTGTAATAAGTCAGCGTGGGGAGGGAATTCGCTGGGACATCAAAAGAAAAACAGATGAAGGTCGCGAGACATGGACAAACGAGCTATACTCTATGCGTAATAATATGCATGGGCATGTGCGAGTAATAGGGAATCAATGCCCACGCTAAGACCCACGTATTGACCACCGCGCATGCGCAGTGAGGGAGCGTAATTGGGAATGTCGCGAAAAGGAAAGGACAAAAGAGCGGAAAAAGAATAGAAGAAATTTAACGAGGGAAGAGCGAAAACGCGAAAAGAATAGCAGAAATTTAACTAGAATGGATACAAACAAACATAAAGAAGAATAGACCAAAAAAGATAAGAAAAAAAAGCAGAAATGCAGAGGAATTAAAACGAAGATAAAGGAAAAGCAGAAAGGACCCACCAAAGCATATATCATATTAGAGGAGGTGCGCGATGATGAGCAGAATACGTAGAATGAGATTCCCCCAAAACGGGGAATTAGCGGGAAGGGTGGGAGAAGGAACGATTTTTAACGTAAATTCGGAAGAACAAACGAAATTAAGAAAATTTGGAATAAAAACGAAAATTGAAAGGGGAAAAACGAGAAGTGATTGGAATTAACGGACATGGATGATTAACAAACGAGAGAAGAATAAACAAAAAAAAGAAAAAAAGGGAGAAAAGGGAAATCGACAGAAAGGACGAAAAAGATATTGGCGAGGAGAAGAGGAATAAAATGAAAAGGATGCGAAAAGAGGAAAAAAATGTACGAGAAGGAAGGAAAGAGGAAGAAATGATGATAAGTGGGATTGATAATTTACAGAAAAGAAAATATTGACATGTATGTTTTTCAAAGATAAGGGTTAGAGAGACGAAAGTTATTAGGAAAAAGGGTAAATGGTAGGATGAAGGAACGAAAGAGGGTAAAGATAGGCAGAATTTTAACAAAAAAAGGATTAATAAAAAGAAAAGGATAGAAAAACCAAAAAAGAATATTGAAATTTCAGAAATGGATGATGGGATGGATGAATTGTTGATAGAAGCAGGTAGTAGAGGAATTGGAGGAGAGAATGCAGAAAAAGGAAGAGAGGAAAGAAGATGAGGAGGATGAAAAGACGAGAGAGGAGAAACAGCGGCAAGAGAATGAGTCCGGAAGGAGGAAAGTAGTAAAGAAAAGAAAAAACGAGAA
The DNA here is from genome assembly GCA_030586385.1 of Camponotus fellah. Lineage (NCBI taxonomy): Eukaryota > Metazoa > Arthropoda > Insecta > Hymenoptera > Formicidae > Camponotus > Camponotus fellah. Next base: position 257,736 of record JAPIVC010000289.1, on the reverse strand, counting down.
AGACTAATAAGGAAGAAGAAATAACATTATCGAAAAAAGAAGAAAAAGAATAGATACGTAAGAAAGGAAAAAGAATATATATATATATATATATATATATATATATATATATAAATTATGTAATATAGAAAAGAAAAAAAATAAAATAGAAATTTATTTAAATTACATTTGTTGACAATATAATACAAAGAAAAATAAAAAATAAAAAACAAAAATAATATTATAAAATAAAATATATTTTTAAAAAAATTAGAAAATATTGAAATTGAATTTGATTAACATGATATATGATTGATTAAATTAAAATGCATTGCATTAGAAAGAAATATATATATGAAATATGTTTGATTAAAATGAAATAAAGTATAAAGGAGAAATAGTTGATATAATTTGATTTATTTAAAAAAAAAAGGAAAAGATAGGAAAAAAGGATTCTAAGGAACGAAACACAACAAAGAATTGTTAAATTTCAGAATTGGATGACGGAAGGGATGAAATGAAGAAAGAGGCAGTGGAGAAATTGGAAGTGAGAAAGCGGGTAAAAGAAGAGAGGAAAGAAGATGAGTAGGATGAAAAGATGAGAGAGGAGAAATAACGGCAAGAGAATGTGTGTGTAAGGAGGATAATGGTAAATGAAAAAACGAGAAAGCAAAATAAGGAAAAGGAATAAACATAGATAAAAAAAAAGAAAAAGAAAAGATAAATTATGTCATATGAAAAAGAAATAAATTATTAATTAAATTAATTTTGAGAGAAATGTATTTAAAAAAAAAAGAAAAATATATGATTATCAAATTAGCTAATTTTTGATTTTATAATCAAGTATAATAAATTATATTTGTAGACAAGAAAATAAAAAAAAAACATATATAATAAATAACAAAAATGTTTCACAAAAAATGTAATATACAGGGAGGTTTTGCAAAAAGGGAGGTGTGAAAGGAGAGAGAGAGCAGGAATGAGGTGAACAATAAAAAAAAGAAAGGGGTTGATTTCAGTAGAGCGCAAGCAAAGACAGACAGACCGAAAAAAGAAAAAAAATGTTTAAAATATTAATGTTAAAAATATTTAAAGGAAACAGAAAGAAAAAAATAGAAAAAAATATATATTATTAATGGAAAAAGCTAGTATATATATAAAGTGTATCATAAAATTATGCTAACATTCATGAGTGGATAGAACGCAATAAAACTGAAAAGAAAGAAAAATTCTTTACCATTTTACAATATTTGTAATAATTATTAAAATATTAATTAAAAATGTGAATAAGAGAGCGTTTCGCGCCGGTGTGAAGCCCCTTATAATCAAAGATTGAAAGATTTATTAAAAGTTCTATTTGCACCTTAAATAGTTCTATAGTTCCTGATAGGATAGAAATAGTTCCGGTGATTTATCTAAAGAAATTGCATTTTGGAAATATGAGGTGTCAACTTCCCGGTGGCACCGCGAAAAGTCCCATTTAAACTATGCAATTCTATAGTTCCAGATAGGTTTTACCAATAATAGTTCTGACCGCTAAATATGTTTAAATAATTTTTTAATATTGAAATCGGCACCTAATCTTTCGCTAAAAACGGTCAGAACTTTTACGCCATTTATTCTACGTCTTCGAGCCTTAATTCTTATCGAGAGAACTCTTTGGGGTGCAAACGAAACTGTAATCAGAACGCCGAAATAGAAAAAATTTCAATCCCTCTGGACTTGAAAATTTCATGTGCCTTAAAACTAAAAATGAGGAAATTTCTTAATTTTTTATTGTAATTATTCGTTGCTTATTAAATATCAACAGAATTGGTAACAACTAAAAATATATACTAGAGAAACTTATAATTATTTAATTATTTAAATATCTGCAGAAAAACTATTATTTTTAAATTTTTTTTGTTTACTGTTCTTCTTTATATATTTTTTTTATATATTATATACAGGGTGTCCGTCGATTTTCGACCTTAACAAAAAAATAAGTAGATTGGCCCAAATTAAGAAGAAATTATTTATATTGGTTTGGGATTGTCGCAATAATTACGGGAAAATTAAATAAAGAAGATCGGCCAATCTGCGTGAATAGAAGCGCGCGGCGACGAAGTCGTCCACTGTAATCCGATACTAGTCGCGCCGCGAAGCGTGGGCGGGTCGCTCAGAACATGATACGATATATCGCAATACCGCGCCGAAAAATGACCTGTCCTTTTAGCGGCGAAGAAATGATGCGCTATCATTTCCACACCACCTTGCGGTAGATAGCATGGTGCGCTTTTTTATAGTGGTTTCCCCATAGGCCTATTCCACTCTCAATTTGAAAATTATTCAAAATGCCATTACTATACGCTGAATACATCGTAAATGTAAAAAATTAATGGTGACAGTACCTTTACAAAAAATTGATCCGTGATTGAAAATCCTTCGATAAAATGTATTCCACACATTGATAATGATACGATGATAAAATGCTTCACGAATCCTTTCTTCATCTCGTACGAAAACACACTGCTGGACCGATTATCCTGATATTATGCACGACACGCAGTTTCATAATTATTGCACAACACATAAAATTGTACGGCCACTTGATTTTCGTTAACGCCTGGGAAATGATTCCATGTAAATTGCGACCGCACGATAAGTATTTCCGCTAGTCCGTATGCCACAATCATATCCGTATATTCCTGCAGAATATACCTCATTTTCACTGTTAATTTACTACGCAAACACAAGATTTTTATTAAAACGTCTTAGCTCTCGCACACTGTTATCACACTGCGTACGCCGGCAGCACGCAACTACAGCTGACAGCTGGTGGACATGTGAGTGTAAGCGTACGTGTGAGTTCGACGCTTGCGCACTATGGTTGTCCGCTCAGCTGTAGTTGCGTGCTGCCGGCGTACTAGTCTGATAACAGTGTGCGAGAGCTTAAGACGCATTTTAATCCTGTGTTGCGTATTAATTTACAGTGGCATAATTGCGGTATACTTCAGGGAATATATGGATATGATTGTGGCATACGAACAACGGCAATACTTATCGTGCGGCCCGCAATTTACATGGAACATTTCCCAGGCGTTAACGAAAACCAAGTGACCGTACGGGCCTGTACTGTGTATGTGATGCGTGTCGTCCTAATATCAGGATATCGTCCAGTAGTGCGCTGCGGTGAAGAAAGAATTCGTGTGACTTTTTATCATCGTATCATTATCAACGTGTGCAATAATTTTATCGAAGGACTTTCAATCACGAATTTTTGTTAAAGGTACTGTCACCATTAAATACACATTATGTATTCAGCGTATAGTAATGACATTTGAATAATTTTCAAATTGAGAGTGGAATAGGCCTATGGGGAAACCACTATAAAAAGCGCACCATGCTATCTACCGCAAGGTGGTGAGGAAATGACTAGCGCATCATTTTCGCCGCTAAAAGGACAGTCTTTTCGGCGGTATTGCGTATATCGTATCATGTCTCGAGCGACATTTCCGCCCACTCGCGGCGCATTGGATATGGACGACTCCTCTCGTGCGCGCTTCTATTCACGTGGCGATCTTCTTTATTTAATTTTTCCGTAATATTGCGACAATAAACCTAATATAAATAATTTCTTCTTAATTTGGGCTTATCTATTTTTTTGTTTAGATCCACACCCGACAGGCATTTATATATATATATATATATTTTTTAAGTTATTATTATAATCAATACAATAAAAGTACTCTTTACACCCACACACACACACACACACACACACACACACACACACACACACACACACACACACATACACACACACATAATCATATTATAAAAACAATAGAAACAGAAGGAAATAACATTTAAGAAAATAAAGGAAAATAAGGAAAACAGAAATTAATATGTACGAAACTTTTAATGAAATTGTGTTAATAGTTTCTTTAATGTTTTATAAATAATTTTTGATATAAATGATAACTAATTTTCCTAAACATATGCAGAAAAAATAAAATATAAAATATAAAAAAATTTTATTGTAAAAAGAATCGAATATTTTGAATATTGAAAAGAATTACTTGTTTTTTTTTCCAAGATTTGTTGATCCATTTCAACTCTGGATTTTACTTGCAAGAAATTTTATTTTTAATACATTTTCACTTTGCAAGTTCTTGTTTAAACCTTTGGTACAGTCGTTGATGTTACTTTAGTCATACAAAACCAATAACTAGATCTAAAAATTCTGAAAATCTTAAAAATCAAACCTTATAACGCCCTAAAATTTAATAACTATCATTATATTTAGTTTATTCACTATTTACAGGAATACATATAATGTACGCGCATTCGTTTTCACTAACCAATTTTTTTATGTTCTTTAATAATTATGTGACTTCAGCATCAATATCATAATAAGTAGAGTTACTAATTTCTTATTTTGTGTGAATAATTGTGTATATATTTCAATTACCTAAGGTATGGATTTTAGTACATTTAATGAATTTTTAACACACACATATATCATATACATATATATAAATTCCGTCCGTTCGTCTTGTTCGACCCGAACTACTCCCGCATTCGTGGACCGATTTTGTAATAAGAGGTCCCTAAAGAAGCAAGTTTTTAGGAGTCTGCCTGTGGTTTTTAAAGGTTTGGACCGACCCACCCAATGAGAAGCCAGAATTGAGACGGGCAGCAAAATATTAAAATTTGAATATAGCTGCGAGAGGAACAGTTGAAGATGAGGGGGAGGAGGAACGTCGAACAAGTCTCTTTGTAATAAGTCAGCGTGGGGAGGGAATTCGCGGGACATCAAAGAAAAACAGATGAAGGTCGCGAGACATGGACAAACGAGCTATACTCTATGCGTAATAATATGTGGGCTGTGCGAGTAATAGGGAATCAATGCCCACGCTAAGACCCACGGGTATTGACCACCGCGCATGCGCAGTGAGGGAGCGTAATTGGGAATGTCGCGAAAAGGAAAAGGACAAAAGAGCGGAAAAGAATAGAAGAAATTTACGAGGGAAGAGCGGAAAACGCGGAAAGGATAGCAGAAATTTAACTAGAATGGCTAAACAAACATAAAGAAGAATAGACCAAAAGATAAGAAAAAAAGCAGAAATGGGCAGAGGAATAAAACGAAGATAAAGGAAAAGCAGAAAGGACCCACCAAAGCATATATCATATTAGAGGAGGTGCGATGATGAAGCAGAGATCAATGTAGAATGAGATTCCCCCAAAACGGGGGGTTGCGGAAGGGTGGGGAGAAGGAAACGATTTTTAACGTAAATTCGGAAGAACAACCGAAATTAAGAAAATTTTGGGAAAAACGAAAATTGAAAGGGGAAAAGACGAGTGATTGGAATTTCACCGGACATGGATGATTAACAAACGATAGGAAGAATAAAAAAAAAAGAAAAAAAGGGAGAAAAGGAGACACAGAAAGGACGAAAAGATAATGGCGAGGAGAGGAATAAAATGAAGGGTGCGAAAAGAGGAAAAAAATGTACGAGAAGGAAGGAAAGAGGAAGAAAATGATGATAAGTGGGATTGATAATTTGAAGGAAAGAAAATATTGACATGTATGTTTTTTCAAAGATAAGGGTTAGAGAGACGAAAGTATTAGGAAAGGGTAAATGGTAGGATGAAGGAACGAAAGAGGGTAAAGATAGGAGAATTTTAACAAAAAGGATTAATAAAAAGAAAAGGATGGAAAAACCAAAAAGAATATTGAAATTTCAGAAATGGATGATGGGATGGATGAATTGTTGATAGAAGCAGGTAGTAGAGGGAATTGGAGGAGAGAATGCAGAAAAAGGAAGAGAGGAAAGAGGTGGAGGAGGATGGAGAGAGGGGAGAGGAGAAACATGGCAAGAGATTAGTCCGGAAGGAGGAAGGTAGTAAAGAAAAGAAAAAGAGAAAGATAAAAAGGAAGAAGAAATAACATTATCGAAAAGGAGAAAAAGAATAGATACGTAAGAAAGGAAAAAGAAATATATATATTATATATATATATATATATATATATAAATTATGTAATATAGAAAGAAAAAAAAATAAAATAGAAATTTATTTAAATTACATTTGTTGACAATATAATACAAAAGAAAATAAAATAAAAAACAAAAATAATATTATAAAATAAAATATATTTTTAAAAAAAAATTAGAAAATATTGAAATTGAATTTGATTAACATGATATATGATTGATTAAATTAAAATGCATTGCATAAGAAAGTAATTATATATGAAATATGTTTGATTAAAATGAAATGAAGTTAAAGGAGAAATAGCAGATATAATTTGATTTATTTAAAAAAAAAAAGGAAAAGATAGGAAAAAGGATTCTAAGGAAGGAAACACAACAAAGAATTGTTAAATTTCAGTTGGTGACGGAAGGGATGAAATGAAGAAAGAGGCAGTGGAGAAATTGGAAGTGAGAAAGCGGGTAAAAAAGAAGAGGAAAGAAGATGAGTAGGATGAAAAAGATGAGAGAGGAGAAATAACTGCAAGAGAATGTGTGTGTAAGGAGGATAATGGTAAATGAAAAAACGAGAAAGCAAAATAAGGAAAAGGAATAAACATAGATAAAAAAAAAAGAAAAGAAAAGATAAATGAGGTCATATGAAAAAAAAATAAATTATTAATTAATTAATTTTGAGAGAAATGTATTTAAAGGAAGAGTATATGATTATTTAGCTAATTTTTGATTTTTTAATCAAGTATAATAAATTATATTTGTAGACAAGAAAATAAAAAAACATATATAATAAATAAAAAAATGTTTCACAAAAATGTAATATACAGGGGGTTTTTGCAAAAGGGGGGTGTGAGAGAGAGAGAGAGCAGGAATGAGGTGAACAATAAAAAAGAAAGGGGTTGATTTCAGTAGGCGCAAGCAAAACAGACAGACCGAAAAAAGAAAAAAATGTTTAAAAAAAATTGTGGAAAAGAAAAAAAAAAAGAGAAAAAATATATTATTAATGGAAAAAAGCTAGTATATATAAGGTGTATCATAAAATTGTGCTAACATTCATGAGTGGATAAACGCAATAAACTGAAAAGAAAGAAAAATTCTTTACTATTTTACAATATTTGTAATAATTTATTAAAATATTAATTAAAAATGTGAATAAGAGGAGCGGTTTCGCGCCGGTGTGAAGCCCCTTATAATCAAAGATTTGAAAGATTTAAATAAAGTTCTATTTGCCTTTAAATAGTTCTATAGTTCGATAGGATAGAAATAGTTCCGGTGATTTATCTAAAGAAATTGCATTTTGGAATATGAGGTGTCAACTTCCCGGTGGCACCGCGAAAAGTCCCATTTAAACTATGCAATTCTATGGTTCCAGATAGGTTTTACCAATAATGGTTCTCGACCGCTAAATATGTTTAAATAATTTTTTAATATTGAAATCGGCACCTAATCTTTTCGCTAAAAACGGTCAGAACTTTTACGCCATTTATTCTAAGTCTTCCGGGGCATAATTTTATCGGAGAACTCGAAGTGCAAACGAAACTGTAATCAGAACGCCGAAATAGAAAAATTTCAATCCCTCTGGACTGAAAATTTATGTGCCTTAAAACTAAAAATGAGGAAATTTCTTAATTTTTTTATTGTAATTATTCGTTGCTTATAAATATCAACAGGAATTGGTAACAACTAAAAATATATACTAGAGAAACTTATAATTATTTAATTATTTAAATATCTGCAGAAAAACTACATTATTTTTAAATTTTTTTTTAGTTTTAATTTTCTTTATATATTTTTTTATATAGCATTATATACAGGTGTCCAAATGATTTTCGACCTTAACAAAAAAAGGATAAGCTCAGCAGGACATTATTTTTGGTGTTGGGGATTAAATGCAATTAGGAAAAATTAAAAAGAAGATCGGCCAATCTGCGTGAATAAAGGCGGCGGCGATGGGGAGAGTCGTCCCCGATACTAGTCGCGCCGCGAAAGACGGTGGGCCGAATCTCAGCGATATACGTAACCATACCGCGCCGAAAAATGACCTGTTTTTTAGGGCAGAAGATGCGCCATTTCCGCCACACCTTGCGGAGATAGCATGGTGCGCTTATTAGTGGCCCCCTTGCCTTATTCCACTCCAATTTGAAAATTATTAAATTGCTATACGCTGAATCCACAATGTAAAAATTATGACAGTCCCTTTAAAAGGTGATCCTGATTGAAAATCCTTCGATGAAGGGAGTTCCCAATTCTTATATTACATGATAAAATTTAATCCTTTCTTCATCTGTACGCGCAGCTGGCCGATTATCCTGACGCCCCGCAGTTTCAGCAATTATTAGCTACATCAAATTGTACGGCATTTTTCGTGACGCCTGGGAATGATTCCTTGAAAGCACCGCACGATGGGTATTTTCCGCGCTAGTTATGCCGCCAATCTTGTTGTTCTGTGTGATTCCTGCAGAATATACCCCATTTTCAAGATTATGCAAACACAAATTTTTACAAAACGTCGCGCTCCCACTGTGTCAACTGGCCGCCGGCAGCACGCCCATAGCTGACAGCTGAGTGGACATGAGGTAAGCGTACGTGTGAGTTCGACCTTGCGCACTATGGTTGTCCGCTCAGCTGTAGTTGCGTGCTGCCGCACAGTCTGATAACAGTGTGCGGGGGGCTAAGATGTTTTGTAAAAATCTTGTGTTTAGTAAAAATAAAGGAAATTGAGGCATATTCTGAACAGGGGGATATGATTGTGGCACACGGACCTTTTCGGGAAATACCTTTATTCGCCCGCAATTTACAGAACTTCCCCAAAGGGGCCCTGGTGAACCGTGAATTTTTAATAATTTTTGTGTGTGCAATACTATGCGAAACTGCGTGTCGTCGCAATATCAGGATAATCGGTCCAGAGGTACGAGGTGAAGAAAGAATTCGTGAAGCATTTATCATCGTATCATTATCATGCAAAATTTTTTATCGAAGGTTTTCAATCACGGATTAATTTTTGTAAAGGTACTGTCACCATTAATTTTTACATTTATGATGTATTCAGCGTATAGTAATGACATTTGAATAATTTTCAAATTGAGAGTAACAGCCCATGGGGGAAACCACTATAAAAGCGCACCATGCCATCTACCGCAAGGTGGTTGGAAATGATAGCGCATCCCTTCGCCGCAAAGCGACGGTCATTTTTTCCCCCCCCCCCCCCCCCCCGCGGCGCCCTCGTCGCCGCGCGCTTCTATTCACAAGCAGATTGGCCGATCTTCTTTATTTAATTTTTCCGTAATTATTGCGACAATCCCAAACCAATATAAATAATTTTTTCTTAATTTGGCCAATCTATTTTTTTGTTAAGGTGAAAATCGACGGACACTTATATATATATATATATTTTTTTTTTAAGTTATTATTATGTCATCACAATAAAAGTACTCTTTACACACACACACACACACACACACACACACACACACACACACACACACACACACACACACATACACAACACACACATAATCATATTATAAAAACAATAGAAACAGAAGGAAATAACATTTAAGAAAATAAAGAAAATAAGAAAAACAGAAATTAATATGTACGAAACTTAATATTATCTCTCTCTTACTGATAACTATTATGTTTAACATATGTATGTAAACATCGCGAACGGTATCCAATTATCCCAATTTCATCCATTTAATCTTTATATAACGTCGTAGATATTCGGCTAATGCGTGATGCGATCATTTTAATGCGCCGTTTCTTTCCTTGATACTAGTTGTTTGAATTTTGTTTATTTTTAATAGTTTACAAGTATTTTTAAATATCTCGCTCACGAAATTAGTTTCTTGATCTGTTAGAATATTTTCCGATATTCCGTGTTCAAGTATTAGTTTTATAACAAATTCTTTACTAATTGTATTCGCTTCCTGATTCGGAATCGGTATTGTCTTGCGAAACTTAGATTATCTTAATAAATAAGAAAGTTAATAAATATTTATTTTCATTAGTAGTAATCGTTAGCGATCCGACAATGTCTGACGCGCATTTTTCAAACGGTTTATTAGACATATCCGTAATTATTAACGGTACATTATTTTTTCACGATAATTTATTTTTTTGATAAGATTCGCATCTTGTAATATATCATTCGACGACTTTTGTTAAGGATGTTTCGTATCTATTTTCAAAATATTGAGAATTTAATGAAAATTGTACAGAATGTCCTTACATATGTTTAAAATCTTCAGTACAATTTTTAAATCGATTTACTAAAGCGTTCACAAGTTATAAGGATTTCAATTTGCACCGAATTAACATGTATTCTTATGAGATAAGTATAATCACGTGGATTCAAATGACAAAATCGTATGGAAATAATATTCAGAATTTGTTTGAAATTTGCAAAAGTTTAGATAGAGAGGAAATACTTGCTCAAATAATATTATACAAGTACTAACTGGTTAAAAAGATATTAAATATAATTTAATAAAGGTAGCCATGTATCTGTTACAAAGCGAAGTTCTCTGCCAAAAGTTAATCATTTCGATTAACAAAATTCGGAATATTTCAGTAAAAACGCAATAAATATTAAAAAATACATCTCTGCATTGTAGCTAAGATTAAATTCTAATATTCCACAAAATTTCTCAATACACCATATTCAAAATACACCAAAATTATGGATATTCGTCAATATTGATTTTTAGCTACTTTTTGCTAGAATTGTACATATAAAGTATTTTTAAGCCTTTCCAATTATGCTAAAGCCGAATCGTTCAGCTTGATGTGCCGGGTGCAACACGGGATGTGGGGTAGCCGAGAAATTCTAACAAAAACCCGGTAGAATTACAAATTTTATGCTTATAATTATTATACTTTTACAAATATATATTCACTTATTTTATTTTAATCGGTTTCTTTTCTTAAGATCGTCTTCCTTTCAATCGCCTTGTTCGTAGATTTCGAGTGTTAATAATTTTTTCAGTGTTTGATGATAAAATAGCGGTTAGCCCCAGATTCGCACTCCTTATTAATTAATTTTTAATTAACGACTGTCCGCCGCAAACTCGCGGTGAACGGTTTTTAATATCTTGTTTTTAAGAGTATTTTGGAGGATATAGCAACATGACCATATATGCTCATGGAAGATATTCGTGACGATCAGGCGATTTCTCTTTTTAAAAGTTAAATAAGTTCAACTTAAATATATTTAAGAATAGATTTGCAACAATTATAATATGATTAATATATTAGTGCGCAATATAAATAAATATTTAACGTGTTCAACGTGACAATTTGCATGTATTTTTGTATTACCGTAAAATTTAATTCGAATATAATGCACAATAATACAGTTCTTACGGATGATGATTCGGATAAGAACATATTAGTCATTTATTACAATACAGAAACCAGTGAAAAAGAGAGAGCGAGAGCAAAGGAGAGAAAGAGAAATTAAATCTTTTTTACTTTTTTATATTTCAATGTTTTAATATATTCAATATTCTGAGATAAATAAGAATGCACATGAGAGTTTAAATGTATTTATCTGATCTTCTTATTACTATGCAATAAAGCTGCTAATAAAACAGTACTTAAAAAAATGTTCATATTTTCTGCGAAAATTTTTCTATTTAAAAAAGAAGCATTTTTTTAGAGTCGAGTTTTCTATATATATCCAATATCTCGCAATAAAGTAAAATCATTAATTAAAAACGATCGGCCAATGCGCGACTAAAGGCGCGCCGCGAGAAAGGTCGACCCATTGTAACTAAATATTTTGTAAATTATATTTTGAAATTTTACATGGTTTTTTGTAAAATGGTATAGAATTTTTTAGTTCAGTTTAGAGAGAGATCTACTTATGGTTTTACTTTGTACCGAGATACTGGAAACATCTTGTATATGTATGTATCTGTGAAAAATGAACACGCGTAAATATATAATCAATATCTATGTATTAAATTTATAACACAGAAAAATAATATCCCAAGAAGCACAAGTACATCCTATGTACATACAACGGACGTCCATGTCAGACATTGTATACATCCATCGGACGTACATATTACCAGCAGCGGACGTACAAAGGACGTACAGTGTACGTCCTTTGGATTTTAAGTTTGTTCTAATCATATATATATATATATATATATATATATATATGATTAGATTAAATATAAATAAAATTTTTATATAAAATATTAAAATTTTTGTATGAAATAGATAAATTATTATTTAATTTTGTTGGGTCAAATGTTTTATATATTATAAAGGATATATATATATATATAAAGATAAAATTATTTTTGATTATATATGTATAAATGGATGGCATTGTGTAGATTTTATAATATATAAAACATTTGACCCAACAAAATTAAATAATAATATAATTTATCTATTTCATACAAAAATTTACTTACTTTTACTTGCATATTGCATTTTACATCTTAAATCTTAACGAGATAACGAATTATTTTCGTTTATTTGCCGGACATTTATTTGTCCAACTTATAAAATCAACTTAATATCTGAAGCATTGAGATCAGAAAATTAAATTAAACAGTATATCTTTAATGTTATAAGTTACTCTTTGCAAACTTTATGTAATTCTTCTAACTAAAACTTAAATACGAGAATGATAGCGCATCGCACGTCACGTAACGATAAACGAACGAACTAACACATCCTTGCGTACTCGCGCGAAACTTTAACGTCCAAGACCGGACATCATATGGACGTCCAAATGTTGCCATTAACGGACGTCTATCATACGTCTGATTCCAGACATACGATGGATGTCTATTTCATGTCCATGGACGTGCGGATAAAAAGTGGACATAAAACGGACGTCCAAAGTACGTCTTGTGCTACTTGGGACAATATAATATGTTAAATACAATATAATATGTAATATAATATTAAAAATATATATAATATATATAATTTATAATATATATTATATTGTAATATAATATAATATTATTATACAATATTATACAATATGATATTTTTATATAATATTATACAATACAATATTTTTAATATTATATTGTGCAATTACAAAATATATTGATTATATACAATTAAACAATTATTAATACTTATATGACATTAGTGAATAATTAAGTATACATTTATAAATATTATTATCATTTATGCTGTATTTTTAATTTCTAAACAGTTAATGATTCTTCAAGTTTTAGTTATTCACTTTTTGAATAAAGATCGAAAATAATTTATCTGATTTTCGATCTCTGACCTGCGTGTGTCTATCTTCTGATCAATATCGGTAATTGAAATGATTGAACTTTTGAGCTCTTTTTCTATAAATTTCTTTATCTAAAATGGATTATTTTATTAATTATTATCACTAAATTATTTCCTATTTAATAATTGTGCTATCACACGTACAGAGTATTATTATGAACAGAATTACAAAAAAATATTATATAAAATATAGAAATTTGATTTATTTAAAATTTACCTCGTCCAACTGTCCCTTAGAATACGCATTGTTAATTATAACAGTTAATATCACAATATCATTAACTCCCCTATGAAAAAAAAAACAATATTAAAAGTAATTCGTACATTAAATCGTCACGTCTATGTGTAGTATATCTTTATCAAATAAATACATCCTATCTTATTAACCTGTGTCTTATTATTTTGTAATTATTTAATAAATTTGTAAGCATATACTTAGTATTCCTCTCAAGAACAGAAAGGAAAATATTAGCCGTTAAGGCATAAATTCGCTCTATCGGTTCAAGCTGAATATGAGTTAAATTATACCTAGGTTTTAATAAAAGTGGTAATTTTATTTGTAAATAATTGATTATAATTCTAGAATTTTTACTATAAGCCAAACATTCTACGATTGTATCATTTCCTTCTATGTAATCATTAAAAACTTTATTCCATGTATCACGATCTGCCGTTTTCAAACCGTTACAATATGTCCACCTCTTCCATCCAGGTAAAAGTCTACAGAAGACAGTTCAAAAGAAAGATAAAAATCTTTTAACAAAATTGTGTTAATAATTTCTTTAGTGATTTATAAATAATTTTTGAAACAAATGATAACTAATTTCTCAAACATGTACAAAATGTAAAAAAATATTCCTATAAAAAGAATAAAATATTATGAAAAGAATTACTTGTCTTCTTTAGGATTTCCTAGATGCCATTTCAAATAACGATTAGACATTTTTTCGCAACGATGATGATTTATAATACATTCCCACTTTGCGAGTTCTTGTTTTAAACATTTAGTATAATCGTTGATGTTACTTTCGCCATACAGATTCCAATAATTAGATGTAAAATTCTGCATAAAATCAAACCTTAGCATGACCTAAAATTTAATAACAGATATAATGTACGCGCTCAAACGTTTTTACTAAATAATTTTCCTTCATATTTCTTTAATATTTATGTGACTTCGTAGCATCAATATCATAATAAGTAGATTTATCAATTTCTTATTTGTGTGTGAATAATTGTGTATATATTTTAAATCTAAATAAGTAAGGATTTTATATCATTTAATGAATTTTTAACACACATATGTCAATATATAAAGTGTTTCATAAAATTGTGCTAACATTCATGAGTGGATACAACACAATAAACAGAAAGGTTCTTCATCATTCTACAATTTTCGTAATAATTATTGAAATATTAATTAAAAATGTGAATAAGTGTGCGTTTTGCGAGACCATATTGTAGGATATGCGCAATAGGTGTACCATGCGTAAATATCGCATATATAGCAATGAAAAAACAAGAGTCGAGGCACGCGCGATCAAGCTTAACGAGACACTTTGTATATACATATATTTTAGTCTGTGCATATTTATGTATCGATTGATGTATCAATTTTGATATATGATTTTCATTTTCTTAATTATTATTTTCTTAATTTATTAAATTTGGATTTTAAATATTTTAAACTTTAAATATCTTCTTTCTTTTATAAAACTAGCATTTACAAGTAGATTATTATGTATTAAATTATTATGTGTTGTATAAGGTAAAAAAGTTATCTTAAAATTATATAGGTCAACTTCTCTGCCAAATTAAAATAGATAAAGAATTAGACATCTCTCTGAAATGTATTAAACAACACGCTCTGAAATGTATTAAACAATACGATATACGAGAAAAGAGCGATTAAGAACCACCGAGGATGATAGTGCGTAAAATTTTTATAAAAATTAATAAGTCGCGAAAAATAAGATGCAAAACAAGACATATGCATATATTTTATTTGGTGTATAAACCAAGGTAGATTCTCCATTCGAGAATACTATAAGACCCCTCTTTACCCCCTTGCAGAGATGTAAGCGAGAAAAATATCGGGGCGAAGTCGCTGAATCGGGAGTCGAACCCGAGTCTTTCGCTTGCCGGACGACTGCTCTAAACCAACTGAGCTATTCAGCCCCACACCGATACCTCTCTCGCCTATTTGTAGAAATAATGGGAACGCGATTAGCTACGCGTAAATTCTCTGCCAAATGTTTGTATATTTTTAACATCGTAAACATTCGAAAGAAAATTAATATAAGAAAGATAAATGTTATATACTGTATTCTATAATTTCCTAAAACTAATTAAATATTAATTACGCAATTGATCAACAATTATCATGTAAATACTAACGTATTATTATTATAGAAAAATAACTTAATAAAATATCCAAAATTTATATGATTCTATTAAATATAAAGAAAAAATATATAACAAATATGTAACATAAGCGACTTTTGAATTTAAATTTTTAAATTTTGATACAAAAAAGTTAAATAATAATGCAAAATTAATTTTTTTGTTTGACTCACTACATATATCCATTTTTAAAAGAATTCATTATTATGATATAAAATTGTTGTATTATAAAATAGATTTATGGATAATATTTTTATAAATAATGTTATTATATATATATGTATATACCTTAAATTGAGGATAAAAATTTAAGAATGGAAAGATGTTCGACAGAAATTCCAATGCTTTGAGCATAGGATACCATGCTATATAATCTCTTTCCCTTGCCAAATAAGAAGCGAGTTCCCAAAATACGGAGAATTCAAGTTTTTTCTCTATCGCAAAATGGAACGCATCATTGATGATTTGCGCTCGATTGAGAACATGTATATTACTGTATTTTTCAGAATTTAAATATTGTGCAATTTTTTGCCAGTTCGTAATATCATAATTGACGCGATAGTATCCTATTATAAAATAAATTACTTTTGTCGATTATTAAACTTTGAAATGATATATATTGATTAGAAATATTTCGAGTTGTTATAGATATTTCACTATTAAATATATTATTATTATTATTATTAGAAATGTTTGTATCTTTCGTTTTTATTATTTAACATGAAGGCTATATCAGCAATTCTACAAATTACAGCAAGAAATGAAAATTTCAAATATATCATTAAAATTTCAATGTTCTTGCAATATCTTTTATTATATCTTATATTAATATATATATGAGTTTTAGTACATTTTATGATTATTTTTTATTAAAATTTATGTCATACATTATATCATATGTATATATATGGTATATTGTATACATATATACGTGCACATATATATATATATATATATATAATATTATATATATATATATATAATTATACAAATATATGTATTTATATATTGAAATATATATACTTGAAATTATATACAATATAATTGTAAATTTATTATCATATAATATATAATATAAATTTAATATTCAATATGTAAATTTAGATGTAAATTTATTTTTTAATATTTACCAGCTTGTTGTAAATTGTAAATAATCCATTGATTATTATCAAGAAAGATTTCAGTTTCTAAAACCCATGGTGTTAAATATGAAATATTTGTCCTAGTTATGGCAAAATTGGGATTCGTCTCCGTAGTATAACTTACAGGAATATAATATTCCTGTTCCTCATCTAATTTGTTGCGAAATTGTACCGATACGCTTACAACATTAGTAGAATAATTTCGCGTCACTTTCAATATGGAAGGACACCTCTGCATAATCCATGAATTTATCCTATCATATATATTAAAACCGTACATAGGATTCAATTCAATCATCTTAGATTTTATAGCGTTCCAAAAATGATCGGCAGTTGTTGTTTCTGGCTTACTAATTCTGTAAGATTTATCATTATGATAATTTTAATACTCTATTAAAATTGATAAATAAATAATAAGAAAAAAATCGTAATTTACAAAATTTATTATCGTATTTTAATTTATATTGTAACTTCTACAGAGGTAAAAATTTATGAACTTTAGTATATATATATATATATATGTACTGCATACACGATAGATTCGAGAATTTTATATTTTATTTATATTTTATTTATATATTTTTATATAATATGTTATTAATACGATATATTAATATTTATTTATTAATAATTATATCAACTCTGTGTCGTAACTAAATAAATAATAATTTTAATTTTTATATTACAAAAATTTCTTATATTCTATGTTTGTAAAACTAGATTCTCGAAATTATTTAATTTGAATTGTTTGTTATTTAGAAAATATAAATTTCTATTACATATTTATTAAGAAATATTTAAGTTGAAATTTAATCTTGACAAAAATTCATAAATATAAATCTCAGTATAAATTTGAGATTTCAAATATCCATGTTTTGTAAACATTACAACGGGAAAAACATATTATTAATTTTATTATATATTCCTTATTACCTTTTCCTCTATAATGTATATTATTACATTACAATACATTAAACTTACTTATTGTTCATATATTCATCGAACACCTTCATAAATATATAAGGTGGCAATGTTTTTACTAACATGCGCCATATAATGGATCCTATAATGTTTAAAAGAGAAAAAATTTAGTTATTTAAAATGCCTTTACTGCAATGCGCAATAAAGATTTGCAAATATTGAGGGTAATTAATAAAACTAAATATATCATACACAAAATTTTGGCAATTAAATCAAAATAAACAACTATAAAAAATTGTCAAATTCATTTCAATGAAACAATTTATAATAATATGTAAATAGTAAATGATTAAATATTCGTAAAAATAATAAATTAGACAATTATAAAGAATTGGATAGAGAAAGTTTTATGTTTTATTATCTTTTGGAGTCTTAAACATATACAAGGAAAAATAAATAATATATTAGAATGAACAGTAGAATACACAGTTGGTCATTCTTTATTAATACATTTTATTTACATATTTACATGGAAAAAAATGTGTGTGTCGCCGCATCACCACTAGTGCCGCTGTAATATGCTATTTGATATTTAATAATTAATTAAAAGTATAGTAACACAGATTTTTTCTAAGTCTTCTCCTTTAAATAAAAGAGAGATACAATTTCCTTAGTTGCTTTAACCTATCTTCTCAAAATAATTGAACACTCGTTTTATAGTTTTTCATAATTTTTGAACCGTTTCTGAAACCTAGTGGATGGGAACTTTATTGACACCTTATATATATATATGTACATATATATTTTTTCCACGTAAATATAATATCTATATATTAATAAAAGTAGTCAACTGTGTATGTGATTCTATTCAATGATACAATATTTATTTTTCCTCAGTAGAACTGAAATAACGCTTTATTTCGACAATGGAACACTTGTGATGACGAAATGGTTCCATCAAACGATACCGCGGTTAATCTGATTTTTGATTTGCCATATAAACTATTTATTTTCAAAGTTTCTGCAAATTTAACTAAACATCAAAATTCAATTTCCATCAGAATCGTACAGAGTCTTTTGTTTAAAAATGATTTTTTCCCATTTTATATGAAATTAATATACAGGAATTTATAATTATTTAATTGTTTAATTATGCAATGTTATACGCATTACCTTTGATATGAGAAAGAGAAGAGTGAAAATAATATTCAGGATAACTATTATATTCTACAGTAGAATTTATAACAAAATAAGTATTTAGATAGAGTAATTCATGTTGAATTTGAACTACAAACAAATCCTTCATCCGAAAATTAGGCAGAGCCTAAAATAAATTCGATATAATCATAACTAATGATAAATAATAAAAAAAATAGTTTTCGGTACATTTCAAAAGTAGCATTATTATGTACTATTGTTAACAATAAAAATTAATAGTTTGGAATTTGGCTCAAAAATAGAAAATTAAATCAAAATTGGCACATCAGATATACAGAGCGGTAGTTGGAACGCAGTGATGAAATATCACTTCCTTTTTTCAAGACAGGATCAAAAGGAGATCCGGAATGTTCGCACATGAATTTTAATTTTAATTTTAAGTTTTAAATACAACAAATAATAAAAAAGAAGGAAATGTTGTTTCTTCCCTGCGATTCCAACTACCGCGCTATGGCTCTGATGTGCCAATTTTGATTGAATTTGTTAAGAATAAAGTTTTTGTGTGTTTTATGCGTGTTTCAGTGTGTAAATATGTTTTACTGCTATAATTTTAATATAAACACACACACACACACACACACACACACACACACACACACACACACACATATATATATATATATATATGTGTATATGTAGTTCTTATTAAATTTCATTTACTGAATTTCTAAAAATTTAAAAGTTTGAGATTTTTATTACTTCTTATAATTAAGAAAAAAATAGAATATTTGCATAAATATTTACAATTATGTACATTGCTAAACTGTTAATTATTTGACTGCGTATTTAAATAGCGTTAGTAATAAAATAACCTGGTCAATAATGTATGCTTGCCAAAATATATTAAATCCTTTGTTTAACTTATGAGACCATAAATAAGTTGGTCGGAACAGATTTCCAATATATTTTTGTATCATCCCATCTGCAATTAAGCGTGCAATTATCGTTTTGTATACGACAGGATCTAATTCTTCATTATAAGTGATATCTGCTTCTCTAAAAATATTTATAGTTACATGTATATAATATTTTATATATTAATATAATCTCTTATGTAAATAGATTATAATATGATAAGTAATAAAATAATTCATATATCTGTATTCAATTATATATATTACCGATAAAAAATGAAACCAAAAGTCTGTTCGACTTCTTTTCGTAAATCCGGGATTACGATATGATCCACTTTGCTCTCAAATAAAACGGAGGGGTTCTCAAGTGCTGTTTTGTTTCTCAAAATATTCCATTCACGCATATATACACTAGTGGAAATAAT
Source organism: Camponotus fellah (assembly GCA_030586385.1). Classification (NCBI taxonomy): domain Eukaryota; kingdom Metazoa; phylum Arthropoda; class Insecta; order Hymenoptera; family Formicidae; genus Camponotus; species Camponotus fellah. The sequence continues at coordinate 237,550 of JAPIVC010000289.1, read as the reverse complement.
AACAATTTTTGCAAATTCTAGATGCGGTTCCAATTGTGGTCTGAACCATATATACGAACGAATTGCTTCATCTTGCGAGAGAATTCTCTGACGAAAACCGGAAATCAGAAATGCTACACTATCTCTGGAAATCAAAGGAATTTTGTGAAAAAATGTCCATATCATATCATCTTGCGCCCATTTAGTTTTTCGTATTGGCATATTTGACAAAGCTTCATATTTTGGATGATGCATTATGGAAATAATAAAAGTAGTTCTTAATTCCGGCTTGCCCAAATATGGAAATATTTGCTGATTTTTCGTTTGATACATGTTTCTTCGCTTGATACCTGTTGCAATTAACCACCTACCGTATTTTAATGACATATTTTAGATAATAACTAATTTTAGATAATTGCAAGCATAGAATACACAAAAGTACAATTTAGATATTCTTCTACTTACTCTTTTTCTTCATCTTTGTTTATGTACGGAATTCCGAAAGATTCCCTTACGATATTAATTGAGAGTTCGTACTTTATGTACAGATTGTATATTCCATGCCACGAGACATTACCGAAATCGAGCACGACAGTACTGCTTTTAATAAAATTTATGTGATTTGTTTCATAAACCATTAACACATTATCAGTATTTTGATTTAATGTGAGACTTGCGATCAATATAACTGTTGTATTTGGTACATGAAATCTTATATATTGTTTTGCATAAGAAATATTTAAAGTGATTATGCAATCGCCAAAGAAATAATTATTGTATAACATTATCTTTATATTATAATGAATCGGAAATATATAATCTGAAATATTGCTTGATTTGATGTTTAATACACTGCGCTCTGCGATGATTTTCGATTTTTTATCGATTTCTATTCCTTTGATTTTTGATTCTTCATCATCCATAGGAATCGCTATTGTTATTATGGTTATGTATATTATACTACTACTTAATAATAGTTTTAAGAATGTCATGTTGAATTTTACTCGTATATCTATAAAAAACGTTCTTGCGTTAAAAACAAATGTTTATAAATAGTATACGATTTAATCGACTTTTGTATGAAAAAAACGTTCAAGAGAATTTATTAAAGTTTCATAAGAAAATAGAATTAATTTAAAAAGAAATTAAAATAATACGGTTTAATAAATAAAGGTATGATTAAAAAAGATAAATATAAAAATTATTACAACGACATATGAAATATTTTTCTCGGATTTGAATATTAGGAGACAAAAAAGGACGTATTTATATAATTCCAATAAGACAAGCACAAACATAACTCTTATTTATCTTAATTTAGCTATCTTAAAGATTTCTTCTAATACAATTATATATTTCAATTTATATGTAGATATATATATATATATATATATATAAACTGAAATAATATAAATAATATAATATAAGCATTAAAATGTCTGAGAAATAAAGGTATATTCTGAACAACGTGATTTCATACATGATATTAACTGTTTACTAACTTGTTATTTTCAAGATCGATCTTCCTTAAGTAAGAAATGTATTAAAAACATACAAACACTAAACGGAAATCAAATATTATCAAATATTTGAAATTTTGATAATGTAACGAATTGTATCATACATTCGAACAAAATTCTAAAAACAATTATGTTAATATTTTTATAACACATCTTTTTGAATAAAATGTAAATTTTTTATTATTTGTTGTTTATTTGTTCATTACATATTCAAATTAACGTATCCTACTGGTCCTAGACCAGTCTTCATTATAAAAAATATTTTAAAAACAAAACACAGGTAATAATATACGTTTTTAAGATACATAATTTCATAGCTTAGATAATAAGATAATATTTTATATAGCTTAGATAATTTTATAAGATAAGATTAATATAATATAAATTACACAATAATTTTTTAGCTTATAAATTTTACACTTTCTATATGTTAAAATGGTCAGAACATACTATTACAATATATGATAATAACGTAAATGTATTTATTTCTATTAACCGTAATGTATGCAAAAGATAAAAATAATATTTACAATAAAATGTGTTAATTAATTTGAAAATTTAGGAATAAAGTAGTCGAAAATTAAAGAGAAATAAATAAAATGTCTTTTATAAAATAAAAATGTTACCTGTTACTCCACACAATATTGTATGCACATTTAGAGAAAGAAAGATAAATATTTGATTATATATATTTAATTTATTTTTATTGCCTTATCCTACTAGTTGAATTAGACATATTTTATATCAGATTTAAAATAACTACCGAAAGCATTCAATCGCGAACTTATCGCTTCAAGAGACTGTCATGAACTGATTGCTCTGTCGGCGTACCTAACAGTATATAGAAGATTATTCCTAGTGTTATATAAATACCATCTTGATTATACGTAGCATAGCTTACATAGACAGAAGTCAATAAGTATAAACTTGTTTATGTTTTTTATCCCATTTTCGTATATGAAGCTTTTATTTATAAACTAAAATAAATAAAATAATAAGAGGCCATGAAGAGCCGACGCAGATGTAGGGCGTGAAAAAAAATTTTTTCAATAAGACACGATGCTTAATCCTCCATCTTTATTTCAAACGAACGTTTCGGACTCCTTTTCGAGCCTTCTTCAGCGACTATTGATATAAAAATAAAAATAATAAATAATAAATAAATATAATCAAAAATAATAAATAAATATAATCGACAAACGTGGTAACGGCAAAAAACATAGAGAAAGAGAAAATGCATAATCGAATACATACATAATTATAAATACATACATAATTATAAAGATAAAGCGGCGCGACGCATCACAATTGATCCTCGAAACAGCCCAATGCAAAGTGCCTCCTAGGCGGTGCAAAACGCAAGAAGCGATGCACTAACATAGAAATATAAAAATTATAAAAATGTAACCAAAACTATGTACTAAGAGACTTATTAGGCCAAAGGCAACTCACTCGGACTGAGAAAACCAGCAAGGCTGATATATACACTTCACATGTAGATATTTAACTAAACTGAAAATTTCGAACAATAACGACGACCATGTAGTCAACAAAACAATGGCAGATAAACATTGATTCGCTTATATCTTCGATATGTTGTCAATAATAGACAAACAGGCTGTATTCAATTTTAAGATGTCATTATGGAGGTTCAACGCATTTTTTTGGCGCTTAATATAAATTATCTCTGATACTAATCTCTTTTCTAAAAATATTTCCTCATCCAAGATTTCAACGTCATCAAAATTAAAATTATGGTTCAACAATCTATGATCAGCGATGACAGATGTCAAGTTCCTCTTATGTTCTTTTATTCGTGTCTTCAACAAGCGTCCAGTCTGTTCCACATAGGAGACATCACAATTCATACAATTGATCTTATATACTATGTTGCTACGTGAATCCTTCTGCAACTTATCCTTTCCAACATTAATAAATCCCTGTAAATTGTTCACTCCAGTATAAGAAAGTCTAACATCTAGATCTCTAGTGCAATGTCTAAAACGTTCAGATATATTTTTTACATATGGGACATTAAAATATGAAACCTTTTTATTATTATTATTGTTATCATCGATTGAACCTTCACCAACTATGATGTCATCTTCATATCTATTATTAAATCCAGAAAATAATTGTTTGAGCCGATCATTAATTATCTGGAAAACGAACGAGAGCGGATATCCATTATTTAAAAGAATATTAATTATCAATTCGAAATTCTCTTTATGAAATCTTGGATGAGAAAGCCGGATAACCTTATCCACTAAACCAAAAAATGCCCCTCTTCTGGCAAAGGGGGTGTCGCGACTCGAAATGGAGATATCTTCCAGAAAAAGTCGGTTTATGAAACCAATTGAATTCGAAATGTCGGTCAATTAAAATAATAGTAATGTCCAGAAAATTTAATCGGTTATCGACTCTCTCCTCAATGGTGAACTGTAACCTTGGATGGAATGAATTGAAAACATTCAAAATGGTATCAAGCATTGAGGGAGGAGCCGCCAACACGATGTCGTCTACGTATCTAAAATAAAATGGAAGATTCACAGAAAGAGCCGCGACCGCCCTTTCTTCAAGATCTTGAAGCTTAATTTCAGCGATAATCGGAGAGAGTGGAGAGCTCATGGGTGTGCCGAATGTTTGTTGGTAACAAACATCATTGAAAGTGAAAAAAGTAGAGCTTAAAATGAAACGAACCGCAATCATAAACTCATCTCGAGGTATCTGGCATTTATTACTTATATAATCCCATCTATTTGATAAACTATCAATAGCCAAATTTATAATGATAACACTTCTAAACTATCAATAGCCAAATTTATAATGATAACATTTCTAATAAACTATTTGCGAAAGAATTAATTGAAGAATTATAATTGTTATACTTATACTTGCTTGTATTGGCCGATCTTTTTTAATTAATATCTCGAAATTTGACGTGATGATTTTCAAAATGATATAGGATGATATAGGATTTTTTAACTCAATTTAGCGATATTTACTTATGGTTTTACTTTGTTGTGAGATACTGGAAACACCTTATATATGTATGTATCTGTGTAAAATAAACACATGTAAATAGATAATCAACATCTATGTATTAAATTTATAGAATAATACAGAAAAGTAATACAATATGATATGTAATATAATATAATATAATTAAAATATAATTAAAAATATATATAATATAAATTATATTGCAATAGTAATATAATAACTTTATACAATATTATACAATATAATATTTTTATACAATGTTATACAATACAATATTTTTACTATTATATTGTACAATTAATATTATATTGATTAAATACAATTAAACAGTTATTAATGCTTATTAGATGACATTAGTGAATAATTAAATATATACATTTATAAATATTATTACAATCATTTATATTTTTAATTCCTAAACAGTTAATATCTTAAAGATTTAGTTATTTAATGGTTAAAGAAAGATCGAAAATAATTGATCTGTTTTTTGATCTCCGGCGTGTTTCTATCTTATATTCAATATTAAGAATGACTGAATTTTTCAAATTTCTTTTTACAACTTTCTTTATCTAAACGAAATACAAAATGTTTTTTACTGTAATCGAATAATTTGAATATGAAAGGAATTACTTTTTTTTCAGGATTTGCTAGATGCTATTTCAAATGACTCCTAGATTTTCTTTGCAACAATTTTTATTTATAATACATTCCCACTTTGCAAGTTCTTATTTTAAACATTTAGTATAGTCGTTGATGTTACTTTCGTCATACAAATTCTAATAACTAAATCTAATATTCTGCATAAAATCAAATCTTAGTACGCCCTAAAATTTAATAACTATCATTATATTTGGTTTATTATTTACAAGGACAGATATAATGTACGCGCATTCAAACGTTTTAACTAAATAATTTTCTTTCATATTTCTTTCATATTTATGTGACTTCATGTAGCATCAATATCATAATAAGTAGATTTATATCATAATAAGTAGATTTACTAATTTCTTATTTGTGTGTGAATAATTGTGTATATACTTTACCATCTAAATAGATATGGATTATTTAATAAATTTTTAACACACATATCGTTATATAAAGTTTCATAAAATTGTACTAACATTCGTGAGTGGGTAAAACGCAATAAACTGAACAGATAGATTATTTATTATTCTATAATTTTTGTAATAATTATCGAAATATTAATTAAAAATGTGAATAAGCGCGCGTTTCGCGCCGGTGTAAAGTTAGCATCTTATATTTAAAAATCGAAAGCTTTATTAGGAGTTCTATTTGCACCCCAAACAGTTTTATAGTTTGTATAGGAGTTCTATTTGCACCCTAAATAGTTCTATAGTCTTGATAAGTTTTAGAAATAGTTCTGGCGCTATACCTAAGGAAATTGTATTTTGGAAATATGAGGATATGCCAACTTCTCCGCTTTTATTCAAGATATGTAAACGATAGACATTAGGGGAGGGGGGGGCACGTCAAGTTTTCATATCTTACTTCAATTTGAAAGTCATTTATGCGATTTAGAATTTGTGTAAAGCTTTTTTAAATTATATACATCATATAAAAAATGCTTTAGGAATTAAAGTAATTTTAACTCATTTAGTACCAATTACGAATTAATATCACATAATTTATTGTGGTTTATAGTACTGATCTCATATCAGTTTTTAAATATTTTATTTTTATCACTCTTTTAGATTTTTTTTATTTTTTTATGTACTTGGCGTATTTTTTTATCTTTATAAGGTTTTTTTAGGGATATATTAGTGCGCAATATAAATAAATAATTTAACGTGTTTAACGTAACAATTTGCATGTGTTTTTGTATTACCGCAAAATTTAATCCGAATATAATGCACAATAATACAATTGTTACGGATGACGATTCAGATGAGAACATATTCGTGATTATTAATTTATTACAATACAGAAACAAGTGGAAAAGGGAGAACGAGAGCAAAGGGGAGAAAGAAAAATTAAATCATTTTTACTTTTTTATATTTCAATATTTTAATATATTCTGCGATAAAAAAGAATGTACACGAAAGTTTAAATATATTTAAACTTTCGTGTTATTTATCTGATCTTATTACTATGCAATAAAGTTGCTAATAAAACAATAAAACTTAAAAAAACTTTCATATTTTCTGCGAAACTTTTTCTATTTAAAAAAGAAGCATCTTTTAAAGTCGAGTTTTTCATATAATTAATATTGTAGTATATGATTCAAATATATATAGGGTGATTTTAGTATCCTGCAACAAAATAAAGCCATTAATTAAAAACGATCGGCCAATGCGCGAGACTAGAAGCGCGCCGTGAGAAAGGTCGTTCCATTGTAACTAAATATTTTGTAATTTATATCTCGAAATTTTACGTGGTTTTTTGCAAAATGGTATAGGATTTTTTAGTTTAGTTTAGCGAGATCTACTTGTGGTTTTACTTTGCACCAAGATTCTGGAAACATCCTGTATATGTACGTATCTGCGTATAATAAACACACGTAAATATATTGTTACGCCCTTGCTTCGCGTTCCGGTGCCGCTTCATTCGGCCGCTTGCGGCGAAAAGAGAAGATCGTCTCCGGGATATTGAAGATTCAGATGTCAAACAGGAGTCCTGGGACAGCTGTCAAGCTGAGCGGACGCGTCTTTGACTCGAGCCTTATTTCTGCTATTAAACCGTTGTGTTACTAATCTGTTGTTCACGAGTGCGTTTATATTAAAGTTCCTTGTTATCTTAAAAATCCTTTTATTTCGCGCGTCCCGCGACAGCCGTTCTCTTTGCGCGCGTCCTTCAATATTTATCGAAGTCTTCGCCGCGGGCGTAACATTTTGGGGGCTCGTCTGGGATCGACCGGACGGAATTCGGAAGTGAAATTCGGTGAACCCTGTGATAAGTGATGGCTTCCGGCGAGGGAAATTCGAGTGTGGAAGTTGCGGACCCTCCGGCGGTAACCGTCGCGCGGATGAGGATGCGAGCCGCTTCGCCACTCCGAACAGTGGAGCAGACGGCGTTACAGGCTGCAATGCACGAAATCTAACAGCTGCGGCAGAAACAACGACAGCAGAGAGCCGATCTCAACCTACAGCTCTACAGCTAAGTCGCTCCAATGTTAAAATGCGGCTAGATAGCACGCGGTCAAATTTGCACGCGTAGCATGTTAAGAATGTTAAAATATTAAAAGAATTTATTTTAAATAAATTGGTGTGTGTAAAAATAAGACGGGCTCGGATGTATCTCGAAAAGGGGATTGATTCTTTCTTAGAATGCCTGGATGGCAATTTTCGTGATTTCCGATATTTGTTTAGATGACGGTCGTATCGGTTCTAATCTTTTCTTTGAACAAATTGTCATTAGTAGAGAAATCTTCGAAGAATTGTAAGAGGGACTCCCAAATTTATTCTTTTGTTTAGGGAATGGTTTTACATCCGAGGCCCGAAAAGAAAATTTTGGAAGGAAAAAAAAATTGATGCTTGTAACTCGCGTTTTGTTGTTTTACTGTTTAAAGGAAAGTTTTAATTTGACGATGAAGAAGGAAATAGTTAAGAAAAAGGACGGAAATTGAAGTCAACAATTGAAGACTGCCTCGCCCGCGGTTTTTGAGCCGTGGTTTTCCCGCGGGCAGGAGGGCAAATGCCGAGGCAGGGATTTGAGGAGTCCCCCGTGGACGTTGGGTCTACGGTAGTTACCCTCTTATCCGAAGATCCCGGATGAAGGAGGACGTCGGCGTCTTGGGAATTACACAGTTGTTGGGAATCAAAGACGGCGCTCGGTAACCTGTAGCAGGAGCTCAGGGTAGAGCAGAAAGCCGTCTAGTTCCCTGAAATCGATGGCGGGATTTGATTGCGTCCTAGGAGAGTTGATTGGGATCAAGTTCAGCGGTGCTCGGTAACCTGTAGCAGCAGCTCAGGATAAAGCAGGAAGTCATTGGAGCTCCCTGGAGTCAACATTCGGACGGCGGTCAATTCAGAGGCGATTGTCGGGACGACAATTTTTTTTGGAACGGAGGGGAAAGTGTTACGCCCTTGCTTCGCGTTCCGGTGCCGCGTCGTTCGGCCGCTCGTTGCGGCGAAAAGAGAAGATCGTCTCCGGGATATTGAAGATTCAGATGTCAAACAGGAGTCCTGGGACAGCTGTCAAGCTAAGCGGACGCGTCTTTGACTCGAGCCTTATTTCTGCTATTAAACCGTTGTGTTACTAATCTGTTGTTCACGAGTGCGTTTATATTAAAGTTCCTTGTTATCTTAAAAGTCCTTTTATTTTGCGCATCCCGCGACAGCCGTTCTCTTTGCGCGCGTCCTTCGATATTTATCGAAGTCTTCGCTGCGGGCGTAACAATATAATCAATATCTATGTATTAAATTTATAACACAAAAAAGTAATACAATATAATATGTAATATAATATAATATTAAAAATATATATAATATTTATAATATAAATTATATTGTAATATAATATAATATTTTTAAACGATATTATATAATATAATATTTTTATACAATATTATACAATACAATATTTCTAATATTATATTGTACAATTAATATTATATTGGTAAAATACAATTAAACAATTATTAATTTTTATATTACACTAGTGAATAATTAAGTATATACATTTATAAATATTATCACAATCATTTATTCTGTATTTTTAATTTTTAAATAGTTAATATCTTAGAAATCTAGTTATTCAATTCTTGAAAATAAAGATCGAAAATATTTTGTCTATTCTTCGATCTCCGACCAGCGTGTTCTCATCTTCTGTTCAACATCAGTAATTGAAATGATTGAACTTTTGAGCTTTTTTTTACAAATTCCTTTATCTAAAATTATTTTAGTAATTATTATCAAAAATTATTTCGTATTTAATAATTGCACTATCACAAATACAGAGTATCGTTATGAACCAAATTATAGGAAAATATATTCAAGGTGATTTGAATATCATATAAAATATAGAAATTTAATTTATTTAATATTTACTTCGCCCAACTGTATCTTAGAATACGCATTGTTAATTATAACAATTAATGTTACAATTTCATTGACTTTTCTAGAAAAAATAAAACAATACGTTTATAATTAATTCGTACATAAATCTTTACATCTATGTGTAGTATATCTTTATTAAATAATGTCCTCACCTGTGTCTTATTATTTTGTAATTATTTAATAAATTTGTAAGCATATATTTAATATTCCTCTCAAGAACAGAAAGGAAAATGTTAGCCGTTAAGGCATAAACTCACTCTATCGGTTCAAGCTGAATATGAGTTAAATTATTCCTAGGTTTTAATCAAATTTCTGGTAATTTTGTTTGTAAATAATTGATTATAATTTCAGAATTTTTATTATAAGCCAAACATTCTACAATTGTATCATTTCCTTCTATGTAATCATTAAAAACTTTATTCCATGTATCACGATCTGCCGTTTTCAAACCATTACAATATGTCCATCTCTTCCATCCAGGTAGAAGTCTACAGAAGACTGTTCAAAAAAAAGATAACAATCTTTTAACAAAATTGTGTTAATAACTTCTTTAATGTCTTATGAAAAATTTTTGAAATAAATGATAACTAATTTCTCAAACATATGCAGAATGTAAAAAAATATTTCTATAAAAAGAATAAAATATTATGAAAAGAATTACTTGTTTTTTTAAGATTTGCTAGATGCCATTTCAAATGACGATTAGAATATTCGTCGCAATGATGATCATTTGTAATACAATCCCATTTTGCGAGTTCTTTTAAACATTTAGTATAATCGTTGATGTTACTTTTGTCATACAGATTCCAATAACTAAATCTAAAATTCTTCATAAAATCAAACTTTAGCACGTCCTAAAATTTAATAACTATCATTATATTACTTTATTCATTATTTACAGAAGATATAATATACGCTCATTCAAACGTTTTACTAAATAATTTTCTTTCATATTTCTTTAAGATTTATGACTTCGCATCAATATCAATAGATACATATAAATAGATGTACCAATTTCTTATTTGTGTCTTAATAATTGTGTATGTATTTTACCATTGCGTATGGATTTTATATCATTTAATGAATTTTTAACACATATCAATATACAGGGTGAGCCAGATAAAGCGTTACAGTTTAATATCTTTGAAACGGCTAGATGGATCTTAATGTTCTTGAATTCGATTTTCTCGATTTGATGTGCTTTTTCACGTGGACTTATTTTCATTTTCCGCAATCGGCCCTTCGTGGGGTGGGGGGCACCAAGCTCCGTTTTTTTTAAATGGCACCTTCCCAAAAAATTAATATTAATGGATTCTATGTTGAAAAAAAAGTAACTTTTATTTGAAAAAATTTTTTTTACAATCATTAATTTCCGAGCTACAATTATTCAAAATTTTCGGAGCGCCGAACTTCACACTTATGTGAAACAGTGTTTATACTCTCAACCTAAAGGAAAAAGCATTTAGCACAGTTCCTACGAGAGAAGAATTGAAGGAACGAATTCGGACTGTTTGCGCATCAATTACACCAGCTATGCTTTTCAGTGTTCGCAGAAATATTATCGAAAGATTACTTAAGTGCTTGGAAGTACATGGTATGCTTTTTGAACACTTATTAAAATAAAAGTTACTTTTTTTCAACATAAAATCCTACTATAAACTAAGATTGTATAAACACTGTTTCACATAAGTGTGAAGTTCGGCGCTCCGAAAAATTTTGAATAATTGTAGCTCGGAAATTAATGATTGTAAAAAAAATTTTTTCAAATAAAAGTTACTTTTTTTTCAACATAGAATCCATTAATATTAATTTTTTGGGAAGGTGCCATTTAAAAAAACGGAGCTTGGTGCCCCCCACCCCACGAAGGGCCGATTGCGGAAAATGAAAATAAGTCCACGTGAAAAAGCACATCAAATCGAGAAAATCGAATTCAAGAACATTAAGATCCATCTAGCCGTTTCAAAGATATTAAACTGTAACACTTTATCTGGCCCACCCTGTATATATATAAAAGCGTTAAAGTGTATGAGAAATGGAAGTATATTCTGAATAACGCGATTGAATACATGATATAGATTATATGTTTACTAATATATTATTTTCAAGATCGATCTGTTCCTTAACTAAGAAATATATTAAATCATACAAACACTGAACAGAAATCAAATATCATCTAATATTTGAAATTTTGTTAATGTAGCGAATTATATCAAATACACGAACAAAATTCTAAAAACAATTATGTTGATATTTTTATAAAATATCTTTTTGAAAAATGTTAACTTTTATTATTTGTTGTTTATTTGTTCCTTACACATTCATATTAATATATCCTACTGGTCCAAGATATTCATTATAAAAAATGTTTTAAAAACAAGCACAACATAATATTATATGTTTTTAAGATAGATAATTTCATAGCTTTGATAATGAGATAATATTTTATATAGCTTAGATAATTTTATAGCAATATTATAAAATTAATTACACAATAATTTTATAATGTCAAAAAGAAATTTAGCTTATAAATTTTACACTTTCCACATGTCAAAATGGTCGAAACATGCTATTACGGTACAAACGTAAATAGCATCATTTCTATTAACTGTAATATATGCAAAACATAAAAATAATATTTACAATAAAATGAATTAGTCGATTTTAAAATTTAAGAATAAAGGAGAAGAAAATTAAAGAAAAATAAATAAAATGTCTTTTATAAAATAAAATCGTTACCTGTAATTCCACACAATTTTGTATGCACATTTAGAGAAAGAAAGATAAATATTTGCTTATATATATTTTTAATGCCTTTTTAATGCCTTCTACTAGTTGAATTAGCCAGATTTTATATCGGATTTAAAATAACTACCAAAAGCATTCAATCGCAAACTTATCGCTTCAATAGACTATCATGAACTGATGGCTCTGTTGGCGTACCTATAGAATAATATATTGAAGGTTATACCTAGTGTTATATAAGTACCATCTTGATTATATATATATATATAACTTATCTTACATATCGACAGAAATTATAATAAGTATAAACTTGTTTATGTTTTTTATTCCATTTTCGTATATGAAACTTTTATTTATAAAGACAATTTTTCTAAGAAAATATTCGCGAGAAAAATTAATTAATTATAATCAAAGAATTATAATCGTACTTACATGTATTGGCCGATCTTTTTTAATTAATATTTCAAAATTTTACGTGGTAATTTTAAAAATGATATAGGATTTTTTAGTTCAGCTTAGCGATATTTACTTATAGTTTTACTTTGTTACGAGATACTGGAAACACTTTATATATGTATGTATCTTTATATATGTATATATATGTATCTGTGTAAAATAAACACATGTAAATATATAATCAACATCTATGTATTAAATTTATAGAATAATACAGAAAAGTAATACATTGTTGGGAGTGTGCAATCTAGCATATATATATGTCTATGCCGGTTACGGCCATATAGGGTCCGTTAGTTATGAAGCCCTTCCGATAGATGTCGCGTCGTGTTTAAGAACGGACTTAAGTAAATAAGTTAAGGAACTTATTTATTTCGCGCGCTCATGCTTGAGTTACTGAGTTACTGAGTTACTGAGATACTGTAGTACTGTGCATTCGCGCGCTTATTTTCGATTATATTTTCTGCTAAAATAAAAGATTAATCCCAACAGGTTATGGGCCCAGGACATTGCCACTACGTTAATTAGTCGAATCTTTTATTGTGTGTTTGAGCATTGTACATTTACGTTGTAATTGTGACACGTGTGCGCGTTCGTTCTTTGTTCGAGCCGGTCGAAAATTCGTCGTCATAAACAGTACACGTAAAATCGTTTGAGTGGTTAAAAGAATAGCTACGATCGTCAACAGCTAGTAACGCAGCTCACGCAAGCCTCATACATGCGATGGAAATTTGAGATGATGGCGCTTCTGGAATCAAAATCCGTTGAAAGCTTAATTGACGGAACAAAGATGGAACCTGCAGAAACTGCCGACGAAATTACTAAAGCAACATGGCGGAAGAACAATGCAATTGCAAAATCGCTGATTTCAAAGACGCTCGAAAATCATTTTAAGGTGATCTCAACATGCACAGCGAGAGATATGTGGATTCGTCTGACAGCATTATACGAAGATGTGTCGGCGACTACAAAGCTGTTAGTCAATGAAGATTTTCATGGCTACCGTTGGTTAGAAGGTATGAACGTATCAACGTACATTGCGGGCCTAACTGAAGTCGTGCAACGATTGAGAAGCCTTGGTAAGACAGTCAGTAAGGAAACTATGATCGCGAAAATCGTCCGTGGTTTGCCTGAGCAGTTCAACAGTTTCCGTGAGGTATGGCGGATTGCACCGAATCCGAATTTAACAATTGCTGAATTACAGGGAAAGCTTATGGACATCGAACACGAGTCTGGCAAAGAGCAAATCGTCAAAAACAATCCCGGGGATGCTTTGATGTCCAAGGAAAAGCAATGGAGGACTAAGTCCAAAGGTAAACAGCAAGGTAAACAGCAACGTAAACAACAAGGTCAGTCTAAGAGTAAGAAAGTTTTGAGATGTCACAACTGTGGCATAGGACATTTTGCTAGAGACTGTCCGTCAGAAAAATCTGGTAAAGGTAACGAAGAAAGGCAATAATAAAGAATCATCAGGCGAAATCAAAGAAGCTTTCGTGTCCTCACTAAGGGATAGTGATAATAACTGCTGGATGGCTGACTCAACTGCTTATCGTCATATCACAAGAAGAAAGGAATGGTTCTCAGAATTAAAGCCGCTCAATCCACCCGAAAAGGTCAGAATCGGCGACGATGAATATCTAGATGCTACCGCTAAGGGCACCATTGATATATGGGCATTCGATGGCAACGAATGGCAAGCAAAAGTCCTAAAAGAGGTACGCTATTGTCCTAATTTTAGATCGGCTAACTTATTTGGTATTGGTGTTGCCGCAGAATATGGACATGAAACATTGTTCACAAAGAATGGCGCGGTTGTTAGAGGACCAGGTGGTGTGCGAATCGTCGGTTCAAGAAAGGTCCAACGACGTACAAATTGATGATCAAGCCGAGAATTAGTGATAAAGTTCATTCAGCTCAAGATAAACAAGTTACCTGGCAACTTTGGCATCAACGACTAGACCATGCGTGTCTCAAACAAGTCAAAGCTACGCTAAAGTCAAAAGGAATTACGGCCACAGGCAATGAGAAATTCTTCTGTGAAGCCTGCATTTATGGAAAAATGTCGAAAGGACCTTACAAAAGTGTTCAGAAAGAAGAATGTAAACCTGGAACACGAATTCACGCGGATACGAGTGGAAAAATCTCTACTCCATCAATGTCCGGTTGTCAATACTTTGTATCTTTCGTTGATGAGAGTACTGGCTTTATCAAAGTCGCATTCATTAAGAAGAAGAATGAGCTAAATGCATTCAAGAAAGTTGTGCAGGAAATCAAAGTTGAAACTGGAAACAGGTTGAAATTTTAAGAACTGATCAAGGAACAGAATTCATCAGTGAAGAATTCAAGAAATTTTTACTAGAAGAAAGGATCACTCATCAAATGAGAGTTGAATACACTCCTCAATCGAATGGTCTTGCCGAGAGATCGATGTGGACTCTAACAGAGAAGACAAGGGCCATGATTTTGGACGCAAGATTACATAAGTCACTCTGGACCGAGTGTGTTTATACAAGCGCATATTTGTCAAACAGAGTGCCTAGAGCTGGAGAATCAGTAACAAGTTTTGAACTATGGCATAAGAAGTCTCCCTCCATTGAACACTTGAAGTCTTTTGCATGTCAAGCGTACGTACATGTGCCAAGACAAAAGAGAGCCAAGTTTGATGCTAAGGCTTGGAAAGGAATCTTGATCGGCTACGAACCAAGTGATAAAATGTATCGCATCTATGATCCTCAACGACAAAGAGTTGAAGTCGTTCATGATGCAAAATTTAACGAAGCAAAAGCGAGAGAAAGGATCATGTGATCTACACTGAAGATGAAGTAAATGTTTACGATGAAGACATTGAAGAGGATACGTCTACGATCATCAATGAAGATCTATATGAGGATGAACAAGTAGCACCAGTAGTAAAAAACCAGGTCGTCCAAAAGGGATCAAAGGACTAAGAAATACTCTACGGTACCATTATCAATGTCGCTTCGAAATCGAGATGTATCTGAGACCACTGAAGAATCAGATCATGAAACCAATGGTCAAGAAAATGACAACGTTGTATATATGTCAAAAGATGGGCCAACAACGTTTGAAGATGCACTGGACAGTGATCAAGATAATGAATGGTTATCTGCAATGCAAGATGAGTTAGATCACTAGGCAAGAATAAGGTATTTGAGGTGACCAAATTGCCGAAAGATAAGAAGCCGCTACAAACTGGTTGAGTTTTAAAAACCAAGAGGAATCCTGATGGAACCATAAATCGACTGAAGGCCAGAATTGTTGCCAAAGGTTACGCACAGAAGTCAGGACTGGACTATAATGAAACATATGCACCTGTTGTACGAAGTGAATTTGTTCGAGTACTGTTAGGAATTGTTGCATATGAAGATCTAACTATGATTCAATGTGATGTAATGACGGCATTTCTTTATGGAAATTTGGAGGATGAAATCTATGTTCGACCACCTGAAGGCATCGAACTGGAAGATATAAAAGTTTGGAAACTCAGGAAGTCATTATATGGATTGAAGCAGTCACGATGCTGGAACACCAAGTTCGATTATTTCCTGAAAAAATTCGGACTGATACGATCACTAGCAGACCCATGTATCTACTATTCACACGATAAGAGGGGGAGAATGCTAGTTGCTCTCTACGTAGATGATTTACTGATCGCTGGCAGTAACGACAAAGTGATCAATGAAATAGTTGATCATTTGAAGAAAGAATTCGAAATTAAGGTATTCGAACCGAATTGCTTTGTTAGTCTTGAGTTGGAGCGTGATCGTGTTAAGACGATTAGTTTAAGTCAAATCGGATACTTAAAAAAGGTACTGGAACGTTTCAACATGAGTAATTGCAATCGATCATTGACTCCAGGAGAAGGAAAAACATTAAAGAAGATTCATGAAACCCTGAAGACAATAAATGAAGTTAGTTTTCCTTATCAACAAGCTATTGGCTCATTACTATACGCCGCTATGATGACTAGACCAGACATTGCATTTCAAGTTGGAAAGGCTGCAAGAAAAGTTCAAAATCCAAGTCATGAAGGTGTAGTAGCTGTAAAACGTATTATGCGCTACATTAAAGGAACCTTGAACACTCGCTTGAAGATAGGAGGTGGCAAGCTAATCTTGGAAGGATTCTGCGACTCAGATTACGCTGGTTGCCATGAAACTGCTAAAAGTACGTACGGTAATGTCTTTATATTCAATAATGGAGCAGTTGCTTGGGAATCAAGGAAGAGCAACATCGTGGCAGACTCGACTACGGTAGCTGAATATCAGGCTGCTTTCGAAGCAACAAAACTATCAATCTGGTTGCGAGATTTGATTGGCGAGTTGACTGTACTGGAAGGACCAACTACGATTTGGTGTGACAATCAGGCAGCAGTGAAGCTATCAAACTCAGAAGACCACAAGAAACGTACCAAACATGTGAACGTCAGATTTCATTTCCTCAGAGAAACTGTTAAAGATGGAACTGTTGTGCTGAAACATATCTCTGGACTGGAAAACCCTGCGGACATGTTCACAAAACCTCTCCCTAGTGCTAAACTCCAAAATTGTTGTGAACTTTTAAATTTGAAGTAAGCTGATTGCAAGAGGAGATGTTGAGAATGTGCAATTTAGCGTATATATATGTCTATGTCGGTTACGGCCATATAGGGTCCGTTAGTTATGAAGCCCTTCCGATAGATGTCACGTCGTGTTTAAGAACGGACCTAAGTCCCTTAACTTACTTACTTCGTGCGCTCATACTTGAGTTACTGAGTTACTGAGATACTGTAGTACTGTGCATTCGCGCGCTTATTCTCGATTATATTTTCTGCTAAAATAAAAGATTAATCCCAACAAATATGATATGTAATATAATATAATATTAAAAATATACATAATATTCATAATATGAATTATATTGTAATGTAATATAATAATTTTATACAATATTGTACAATATATTGTAATATTTTTATACAATATTATACAATACAATATTTTTAATGTTATATTGTACAATTAATATTATATTGATTAAATATAATTAAACTATTATTAATGCTTATATGTCATTAGTGAATAATTAAATATATACATTTATAAATATTATTACAATCATTTATGCCATAATTTTAATTCCTAAACAATTAATTTCTTAAAGATTCATTCGATGGTTAAATAAAGATCGAATCGTATTGATCTCATATCAGTTTTTAAATATTTTATTTTTATCGCTCTTTTAGATTTTTTTTTATTTTTTTATGTATTTGACGTATTTTTTTATCTTTATAAGGTTTTTTTAGGGGTATATTAGTGCGCAATATAAATAAATAATTTAACGTGTTTAACATGACAATTTGCATGTGTTTTTGTATTATCGCAAAATTTAATCCAAATATAATGCACAATAATACAGTTGTTACGGTTGATTCGGATGGGAACATATTCGTGATTATTAATTTATTACAATACAGAAACAAGTGGAAAAAGGAGAACGAGAACAAAGAGGAGAAAAAGAAATTAAATCTTTTTTATTTTTTTATATTTCAATATTTTAATATATTCTGCGATAAAAAAGAATGCACACAAAAATTTAAATGTATTTATCTGATCTCATTACTATGCAATAAAGCTGCTAATAAAACAATACTTAAAAAACTTTCATTTTTTCTGCGAAACTTTTTCTATTCAAAAAGAAGCAACTTTTAGAGTCGAATTTTCTATATAATTAATATTGTAATATATGATTCAAATACACAGGGTGATTTCAGAATCCTGCAATAAAATAAAACCATTAATTAAAAACGATCGGTCAATGCGCGAGACTAGAGGCGCGCCGCGAAGAAGGTCATTGTAACTAAATATTTTGTAATTTATATCTCGAAATTTTACGTGGTTTTTTACAAAATGATATAGGATTGTTTAGTTCAGTTTAGCGAGAGCTACTTATGGTTTTACTTTGCACCGAGATATTGGAAACATCCTGTATATATACGTATCTGCATATAATAAACACATGTAAATATATAATCAATATCTATGTATTAAATTTGTAATACAGAAAAGTTATACAATATAATATGTAATATAATATAATATTAAAAATATATATATAATATTTATAATATGAATTATATTGTAATATAATATAACATTTTTAAACGATATTATACAATATAATATTTTTATACAATATTATACAATACAATATTTTTAATATTATATTGTACAATTAATATTATATTGGTAAAATACAATTAAACAATTATTAATTTTTATATTACATTAGTGAATAATTAAGTATATACATTTATAAATATTATCACAATCATTTATTCTGTATTTTTAATTTTTAAACAGTTAATATCTTAGAAAATTAGTTATTCAATTATTGAAAATAAAGATCGAAAATATTCTGTCTGTTTTTCGATCTCCGACCAGCGTGTTCCCATCTTCTTTTTAACATCAGTAATTGAAATGATTGAAATATTGAACTCTTTTGTTACAAATTCCTTTATCTGAAATGAATTATTTTAGTAATTGTTATCAATAAATGATTTCGTATTTAATAATCGCACTGTCACAAATACAGAGTATCGTTATGAACCGAATTATAGGAAAATATTATATAAAATATAGAAATTTGATTTATTTAAAATTTACCTCGCCCAACTGTCTCTTAGAATACGCATTGTTAATCATAACAATTAATGTTACAATCTCACTGACATTTCTAGAAAAAATAAAACAATACGTTTATAATACACCTATGTGTAGTGTATCTTTATTAAATAATCGTCACCTGTGTCTTATTGTTTCGTAATTACTTAATAAACTTGTAAGCATATATTTAGTATATCTTTCAATGACAGAAAGAAAAATATTAGCAGTTGAGGCATAAGCTCGCTCTAACGGTTCAAATTGAAGATGAGATACATTATATTCAGATTTAAATAAAATATGTGGTATTATTGTTTCTAAATAATAGATTATAATTTCAAAATTTTTACTGTAAGCCAAACATTCTAATATTTTATCATTTCTTTCTATGTAAGCATCAAAAACTTTATTCCATGTGTCACGATCTGCTGTTTTTAAACCATTGCAATATGTCCACCTTTTCCATCCAGGCAAAAGTCTACAGAAGACAGTCCAATGAAGAAATAAAAATCTTTTAACGGAATTGTGTCAATAGTTACTTTAGTATTTTATGAATAATTTTTTAAATAAATGACAACTAATTTCTCAAACATACGCAGAAAAAAATATTTCTATAAAAAGAATAAAATATTATGAAAGGAATTACTTGTTTTCTTTAGGATTTGCTAGATGCCACTTCAAATAACGATTGGATTTTTCTTCGCAAAAATGATTATTTATAATACATTCCCACTTTGCGAGTTCTTGTTTTAAACATTTAGTATAGTCGTTGATGTTACTTTCGTCATACAGATTCCAATAACTAGATGTAAAATTCTGCATAAAATCAAACTTTAGCACGACCTAAAATTTAATAACTATCATCATATTTATTCATTATTTACAAGAATAGATATAATGTACGCGCATTCAAACGTTTTACTAAATAATTTTCTTTTATATTTCTTTAATATTTATGTGACTTCGCATCAATATCATAATAAATAGATTTATCAATTTCTTATTTGTGTGTGAATAATTGTGTATGTATTTTACCATCGCGTATGGATTTTATATCATTTAATGAATTTTTAACACACATATCGATGTATAAAGTGTTTCATAAAATTGTGTTAACGTTCGTGAGTGGATAGAACGCAACAAACTGCACAGAAAGATCTTATCATTCTTATCATTCTACAATTTTCGTAATAATTATTGAAATATGATATTGATATTAATTAAAACTGTGAATAAGCGCGCGTTTTGCGAGACTATATCGTAGGTTATGCGCGAAAGGTATGCCAGCGCCGAATGTCGCATACCAATGAAAAAACATGTGTCGAAGCACGCGCGATCAAGCTTTATGAGACACTTTGTATATATCCTTTAGTCTGTGTATATTGATATATCGATTGATGTATCGATTTTGATATATGATTTTTATTTTCTTAATTATTATTTTCTTAATTTAAGGGGGATAAACACTGTGACGGCAGAAAAAATAGCTCTTTTTAGCGAATTTTTTTGTGATCCCTATAAAGCAGATAGATCAATAAATGTTTCTGTATTGAATTAGTCATCTTTAGAACTGTTGAAAAGTATTTTTTTATTTGATGAAATACATTTTTATTTTAGTATAAAATGTGTATGTATTAGACTCTACACGCCGTGCAAACTCCACCGGCCTTGCATCTGGAGTCCTTAAAAATCATCTGAAATAAAAAAACCCAAGATTTTCTTAAAGTATATGAATATAGTTTCAGTTAAGCGTACGGAAATTTTAATATTTTAATTATTCGCAAAATGACGTTCAAAAAAATGTTCGGAAATCGTTCAAAAAAAGTACCGTTTTTTTGGCATTTTTTTATCCATATTTTTTAGCATTTCAATCCGTAAAAAGAAATCCGTACGCTTAAACTACACTCATATACTTTAAGAAAATCTTGAGTTTTTTTATTTCAGATGACTTTTAAGGACTTTAGGTGCAAGGCCGATGGGGCTTGCAGAGACACATTTTATACCAAGATAAAAATGTATTTCATCAAATAAAAAAATATTTTGCAACAGTTCTAAAAATGAGTAATTAATTCAATACAAAAACATTTATTGATCTACCTGCTTTATGGGCATCACAAAAAATTCGCTAAAAAGAACGGTCATCACAGTGTTTATCCCCCTTAAATCTGTGGCGTATCAAATATAGATTTTAAGTATTTTAAATTTTAAATATCTTCTTTCTTTTATAAAACTAGTATTTACAAGTGGATTATTATATATTAAATTATTGTGTTGTATAATGTAAAAAACATTATCTTAAAATTATATAAGTCAATTTTTCTGCAAAATGTTTGTATATTTTTTACATAACATTCGAATACTACGAAAGAGAATTAATATAAGAAAGATAATTGTATTCTATACTGTGTTCTATTAGGTGTACAAATAAGTTTCCGCGGTTTGACAAAAGATAGCACCACCAGAAGGTCATGTTGAAATTGTCAGATGTAAAACGTAATATCCCAAGTTTCATCATCTGGCAACACTATAACCTTGAAGTATTAGTGATTCCGTATCAGCATCACGTAATTTTTTTCGTGCGAAAATGTCAAGTTTTGTGCCGAATAAGCGTCATTTGCGGGAACTTTTGATTTACTTCTTTAATTTGAAAAAATCTGCAGCTGAGGCGCATCGATTGCTTCTAGAAGCATATGGTGAGGCTGCTTTAAGTGAGAGAAGTTGTCAGGAGTGGTTTCAAAAATTTAAGAACGGTGAGTTTGACGTGGAGGACAAAGAACGCAGTGGAAGGCCGAAAGTGTACGAAGACATGGAATTGGCAGTATTATTGGAGGAAGATTCGTCAAACCGAGCGAAACCATTACTGGAGCTCTCTACCGAACACAATTAATGAGATTGAGTCGGGCACTCAAGGAAAAACGCGCCCATTACTACTCCAGACACGACAAAATTATTCTTCTACACGATAATGCTCGTCCACATGTTGCGGCGGCGGTAAAAACTTACTTGGAAACACTCAAGTGGAAAGTTTCACCCGCCATATTCACCAGACTTAGCCCCTTCTGATTATCACCTGTTCCGGTCGATGGCACATGGTCTGTCTGAGCAGCGTTTTACATCATATGAAGATACCAAAAATTGGGTAGATTTGTGGATAGCGTCAAAAGATGAAGAGTTTTTCCGACGTGGTATCCGAATGCTGCCAGAAAGATGGAGAAAAGTGGTGGCAAGTGATGGAAAATATTTTGAATAAAACGTAATGTATCGTTCCTTCACAATAAATTCCTAATTTTTTATAAAAAACCGCGGAAACTTATTTGTACACCTAATATAATTTTTCAGAACTGATTAAATGTTAATTACACAATTGATCAACAATTATCATGTAAATACTAATATATTATTATTATAGAAAAATAACTTCATGAAATATTAAAAATTTATGTGATTAAATATAAAGAAAAAATACATAACAAATATGTATCATAAATATGTTTTGAATTTAAATTTCTGACTTTTGGTATAAAAAAAATTAAATATTAATGTATAATTAATTTTTTTGTTTAACTCCTTACATACAGGGTGATTCAAAATAACCCCTGTGTCCCTGAAATGACATATTAGTGAGACAATTCTAAGACGATTTTTCCTTTTGCAAAATTTCGTCCGAAGCTTAGTTTTCGAATTATTAAAGAAAGTAGTTGACGCATGACGGGTCGGGTACAAGAGGCAGGCAGGGGCGGCGCGATTCACCGTCAGCCGCGGGCGCTTACGCGGAGCGCCTGCTGCGATCAGCTGATCGCTGCACATGCACAGACACACATGCGAACACATACTCTGTCTGTCTCTCTCTCTCTCTCTCTCTCTCTCTCTCTCTCTCTCTCTCTCTCTCTCTCTCTCTCTCTCTCTCTCTCTCTCTCTCTCTCTCTCTCTCTCTCTCTCTCTCTCTCTCTCTCTCTCTCTTTTACCTTACCTGTAATTTTTTTTTTTTCGAGAGAGGGAAATGCATTTATGCATACTCAGCGGTCGATCCAGTGAGTTAGTGGAACTCAGTCCAAGTCGAATTGCCAACCGGTACTCCTACCCACTAAAAACCCCTCTCTTTTATGAATTTTCTTTGACATACTGTCCCTCTGTGTTCCCGATCTGTTTTCACTAACGTCAAAAAATAGTTATTAACCTTTTCGATGACTTTTGATGTATTGCTGTAATTGCTTGAAGGAGAAATGAATTTTCCGATAGATCGTACGTTCTCAAATTTAACGTAGATATCGTTGACAGGCAGAATCCACACTAAATTATTAACTGAAAGTTTTCTTCTTTCATGAACTGCATTCTTTTATAAACTTTAACGTAATCACATTTATTTCCACGTATGAGAAATTTTGATGACTGCTATCACTAATCACTGTCGAATAATAAGTTGGCGATTAAAATCACTCGATAAGAACGGGACATGTCGCGACGCGACGACCAGACAACGACGGCAAAGTTTTTGTCATGATAGTTGCGGTAGCTATCGCGCGATCATGTGTTCGATTGAAGAATGCGGGTAGACAATAAACATTTATATTAATATTATTATTATTGTGAATGTGTGTGATATCCTACATCGTATGATATCTATTTAAAAATTAATTAGATTAAATAAGTGTTTATAAAATATTTATTTAAAAACACTTATTTAATCTAATTAATTTTTAAATAGATATCATACGATGTATGGATATCACACACATTCACAATAATAATAATATTAATATGTTAAATGTTTATTATGTCTACCACGCATTCTCAATCGAACACATGATCGCGTTCGATAGCCAGTAGTACCTTAACCTACCGCAACCTATCATGACAAAAAACTGCTTGCCGTCGCATTGTCGTCGCGTCGTCGCGTCGCAAGTAACATGTCCGCGCGTTTCTTTCATCGAGTGATTTTAATCGCCAACAGTTATTATTCGACAGTGATTAGTGATAGAGTCATCAGTAAATTTCTCGTCTCATCGAGTAAATAAATGTGATTACGTTAAAGTTTATAAAAGAATGCAGTTCATGAAAGAAGAAAAACTTTCAGTTAATAATTTAGTGTGGATTTCTGCCTTGTGCAACGTGATATCTACGTTAAATTTGAGAACGTACGATCTATCGGAAAATTCATTTCTCCTTCAAGCAATCACAGCAATACATCAAAAGTCATCGAACAAGGTAATAATAACTATTTTTTGACGTTATGTGAAAACAGATCTCGGGAAACACAGAGGGACAGTATGTCAAAGAAAATTCATAAAAAGAGAGGGGGTTTTGGTAGGAGTACCGAGTTGGTAATTCGACTTGGTACTCGAGTTCCACATAACTCACTGGATCGACCGCTGAGTATGCATAAAATGCATTTTCCCCTCTCTCGAAAAAAAAAAAATTACAGGTGAGTGAGCGAATAAAAGAGAGAGAGAGAGAGAGAGGGGGAGAGAGAGACAGACAGACAGACAGAGAATGTATGTGTTCGCATGTGTGTCTGTGCATGTGCAGCGATCAGCTGATCGCAGCAGGCGCCCGCGTAGCGCGCGCAAGCGCCCGCGGCTGACGGTGAATCGCGCCGCCCCTGCCTGCCTCTTGTACCCGACCCGTCATGCGTCAACTACTTTCTTTAATAATTCGAAAACTAAGCTTCGGACGAAATTTTGCAAAAGGAAAAATCGTCTTAGAATTGTCTCACTAATATGTCATTTCAGGGACACAGGGGTTATTTTGAATCACCCTGTATATCTATTTTTAAAAGAATTCATTATTATATTATGAAATCGTTGTATTACAAAATAGATAATTGATGTAATGGATAAATTTTTATAAAAAAATGTTATTAAATCTATATATATATATATATATATATATATATATATATATACCTTAAATTTAGGATAAAAATTTAAGAATGGAAAGATGTTCGACAAAAATTCCAATACTTTGAGCATAGGATACCATGCTATATAATCTCTTTCCCGTGCCAAATAAGAAGCGAGTTCCCAAAATACGGAGAATTCAAGTTTTTTCTCTATCGCAAAATGAAACGCATCATTGATGATTTGCGCTCGATTGAGAACATGTATATTACTATATTTTTCAGAATTTAAGTATTGCGCAATTTTTCGCCAGTTCGTAATATCATAATTGACGCGATAGTATCCTGTTATAAAATAAATTACTTTTGTCGATTATTAAATACTTTGAAATGATATATATCGATTAAACATATTTTGTGATGTTAAAGATATTTCGATATTAAATATATTATTATTATTATTAGAAAAATTTGTATCTTCCGTTTTTATTATTTAACATGAAGACTGTATCAGCAATTCTACAAATTACAGCAAGAAATGAAAATTTCAATATTCTTGCAGTATCTTTTGTTATATCTTCTACTATATATATATATATATATATATATATATATATATATATATATATATCATATCATATACATATATATAAATTCCGTCCGTCTGTCTGACCGCGAACTACTCCCGCATTCGTGGACCGATTTTCGTAAAAGAGGTACCAAAATGAAGCAAATTTTTAGGGGGAGTCTGCTATGTGGTTTTTTAAAAGGTTTGGGCCAGCCACGCAATGAGAAGCCAGAATTGAACTGCGGGGAGCAGCAAGTTATTACGCATTGAATATAGCTGCGAGAGGAACAGTTGAAGATCGAGGGGGAGGAGGAACGTCGAACTACAGTCTATTTGTAATAAGTCAGCGTGGGGAGGGAATTCGCTGGGACATCAAAAGAAAAACAGATGAAGGACGCGGGACACGAGAGGAGCAGATGAAGATCGAGGGGGGAAGAGGAACGTCGAGCTACAGTCTATTTGTAATAAGTTAGCGTGGGGAGGGAATCCACTGGAACACCAAAAGAAAAACAGATGAAGGTCGCGAGACATGGACAAACGAGCTATATTCTATGCGTAATAATATGCATGGGCATGTGCGAGTAATAGGGAATCAATGCCCTACGCTAAGATCCACGTATTGACCACCGCGCATGCGCAGTGAGGGAGCGTAATTGGGAATGTCGCGAAAAGGAAAGGACAAAAGAGCGGAAAAAGAATAGAAGAAATTTAACGAGGGAAGAGCGAAAACGCAAAAAGAATAGAAGAAATTTAACTAGAATGGATACAAACAAACATAAAGAAGAATAGACCAAAAAAGGTAAGAAAAAAAAGCAGAAATGCAGAGGAATTAAAACGAAGATAATGGAAAAGCAGAAAGGACCCACCAAAGCATATACCATATTAGAGGAGGTGCGCGATGATGAGCGGAATACGTAGAATGAGATTCCCCCAAAACGGGGAAGCGAGAAGGGTGGGAGAAGGAACGATTTTTAACGTAAATTCGGAAGAACAAACGGAATTAAGAAAATTTGGAAAAAAAAACAAAAATTGAAAGGGGAAAAACGAGAAGTAGTTGGAATTAACGGACATGGATGATTAACAAACGAAAAAAGAATAAACAAAAAAAAGAAAAAAAGGGAAAAAAGGGAAAACGACAGAAAGGACGAAAAAGATATTGGCGAGGAGAAGAGAAATAAAATGAAAAGGATGCGAAAAGAGGAAAAAAATGTACGAGGAGGAAGGAAAGAGGAAAAAATGATGATAAGTGGGATGATTTACAGAAAAGAAAATATTGACATGTATGTTTTTCAAAGATAAGGGTTAGAGAGACGAAAGTTATTAGGAAAAAGGGTAAATGGTAGGATGAAGGAACGAAAGAGGGTAAAAATAGGCAGAATTTTAAGAAAAAAAGGATTAATAAAAAGAAAAGGATAGAAAAAACAAAAAAGAATATTGAAATTTCAGAAATGGATGACAGGATGGATGAGTTGTTTGATAGAAGCAGGTAGTAGAGGAATTGGAGGAGAGAATGCGGAAAAAGGAAGAGAGAAAAGAAGATGAGGAGGATGAAAAGACGAGAGAGGAGAAACAGCGGCAAGAGAATGAGTGCGGAAGGAGGAAAGTAGTAAAGAAAAGAAAAAACGAGAAAGACTAATAAGGAAGAAATAACATTATCGAAAAAAGAAGAAAAAGAATAGATACGTAAGAAAGGAAAAAGAATATATATATATATATATATATATAAATTATGTAATATAGAAAAGAAAAAAAATAAAATAGAAATTTAATTAAATTACATTTGTTGACAATATAATACAATATAATACAAAGAAAAATAAAAAATAAAAAACAAAAATAATAAAATAAAATATATTTTTAAAAAAATTAGAAAATATTGAAAGTGAATTTGATTAACATGATATATGTTTGATTAAATTAAAATGTATTGCATTAGAAAGAAGTATATATATGAAATATGTTTGATTAAAATGAAATAAAGTATAAAGGAGAAATAGTTGATATAATTTGATTTTTTTAAAAAAATGGAAAGGATAGGAAAAAAGGATTCTAAGGAACGAAACACAACAAAGAATTATTAAATTTCAGAATTGGATGACGGGAGGGATGAAATAAAGAAGGAGGCAGTGGACGAATTGGAGGTGAGAAAGCGGGAAAAAGAAGAGAGGAAAGAAGATGAGTAGGATGAAAAGATGAGAGAGGAGAAATAACGACAAGAGAATGTGTGCGTAAGGAGGATAATGGTAAAGAAATTAAAAAACGAGAAAGCAAAATAAGGAAGAAGAATAAACATAGATAAAAAAAGAAGAAAAAGAAAAGATAAATTATATCATATGAAAAAGAAATAAATTATTAATTAAATTAATTTTGAGAGAAATGTATTTAAAAAAAAAGGAAAAATATATGATTATTAAATTAGCTAATTTTTGATAATCAAGTATAATAAATTATATTTGTAGACAAGAAAATAAAAAAAAAACATAATAAATAACAAAAATGTTTCACAAAAAATGTAATATACAGGGAGGTTTTGCAAAAAGGGAGGTGTGAAAGGAGAGAGAGAACAGGAATGAGGTGAACAATAAAAAAAAGAAAGGGGTTGATTTCAGTAGAGCGCAGGCAAAGACAGACAGACCGAAAAAAGAAAAAAAATGTTTAAAAAAATATTTAAAGGAAACAGAAAGAAAAAAATAGAAAAAAATATATATTAATGGAAAAAGGCTTTGAGGCCCGCGCTTCGCGCGGACCGAAAGGCTAGTATATATATGAGTTTTAATACATTTTATGATTATTTTTAATTAAAATTTATGTCATATATAATATATATGATATATTATAGACAGTTATACGTATATATATATATATATATATATATATATACATATACAGGGTGACCCATTTTAATCTCCCCACCTAAATTTCTCGGAACCTAAGAAAGATAGAGAAAAATGTTTCAGACAAAAGTTTTGTGGTTTCGAGGGGGCCATAAGATGGTATCATTGGTTTGACACTGAAGAGTCATTTGAAGGTCACGTGAAGGCCACCTCAATTTTTTAAATTGCACCCCTTATTTTCTATTACATATTCTTGTAGCTGACCTCGAGAGCTTTCCAAAACACTATAATTAAGCGTTAAGTACTTTTCGAGTTATAAGGCTTGAAATAATATCTTAATTTTACATAAATGATAAAATATCTAGTAAAATATTCATTTTTCGATTATCTCACCTTAATACTTTTATGTACAAAATAATGGGAGGAATTAATTGGTGTAAAGAAAAAACATAGTTGTTTCGAAGAAGAAATATGTAATTTGCAATTAACAATTCCATATTTTTTCTTAGAAACAACTGTATGTTTTCTTTACACCAATTGATTCCACTCATTATTTTGTACATAAAAATATTAAGATAATCGAAAAATAAATATTTTACAAAATATTTTATGGTTTATGTAAAATTAAGAAATGATTTCAAGCCTCATAACTCGAAAATCACTTAATGGAAAAACATTTAATTATAGTGTTTTGGAAAGCTCTCGAGGCCAGCTACAAGAATATGTAACAAAAAATAGGGGATGCCATTTAAAAAAATTGAAGTGGACTTCACGTGACCTTCAAATGACTCTTCAAGGTCAAACCAATGATACCATCTTATGGCCCCCTCGAAACCACAAAACTTTTGTCTGAAACATTTTCCTCTATCTTGCTTAGGTTCCGAGAAATTTAGGTGGGGAGATTAAAATGGGTCACCCTGTATATACAGGGTGTCCGATTCGTGAGGGACCAAACGAAAAGTGATGAAAGATTGGGTCAAACTAAGAAGAATAGTCCCCTACCATTTTGCAAAATTCTCAATAATTATTAAGCAATAAGCAAAAATGTACATACATATACATACATGCATACATATGTATGTATGCATATATACATACATGCATACATACATATGATGATAGATTGGGTCAAAAAGAATAGTCCTCTAACATTTTGCAAAATTCGCAATAATTATTAAGTAATAAGCAAAAATATCCTAGCGTATGAGAAGCGGTAGACCGCTTTTTGCTTATTACTTAATAATTATTGCAAATTTTGCAAAATGGTAGAGCACTATTCTTTTTAGTTTGACCCAATCTATCATCATATATGCATGTATGTATACGTATGTACATTTTTGCTTATTACTTAATAATTATTGTGAATTTTGCAAAATGGTAGAGGACTATTCTTCTTAGTTTGATCTAATCTATCATCACTTTTCGTTTGGTCCATCACGAATCGATCACCCTGTATAATAATTATACAAACATATGTATTTATATATTGAAATATATAGACTTGAAATTATATATAATATAATTGTAAATTTATTATCATATAATTTATAATATAAATTTAATATTCAATACGTAAATTTAAATGTAAATTTATTTTTCAATATTTACCAGCTTGTTGTAAATTCAGAATAATCCATTGATTATTCTCAAGAAAGTAAAATTCACTTTTTGAATCGCATAGTGTTAACCATATTTCCGTCCAAGTTATGGTAAAATTAGGATTCGATTCCGTAGCATAAGTAACAGGTATATAACATTGTTTCTCTAATTTGTTGTAGAATTGTACCGATATAGTTACAAGATAATTAGAATAATTTCGCGTCACCACCAACGCGAAAGGATATTTCTGCATAATCCATGAATTTATTGCATTTTTTATATTAAATTTATACTTAGGATTTAATTTAATTATCTTAGATCTCAGAGCGTTCCATAAATGATCAGGAGTTGTTGCTTTAGGATTACTAAGTCTATAAGATTTAACATTATGAAATTTTAACAATATATTAAAATATTATATAAATAAATAATAAGAAAAAGTCATAATAATAATTTACAAAATTTATTATCGTATTCTAATCTGTAATGTAACTCCTACAAAGATAGAAATTTATGAAATTTAATATATATATATATATAACAGGGTGTCCGCAACTACCGCTCCATATTTTAAAGGTGGATTCTCCGGCCAATTTCAAAATGATTTTTCCTCAGCGAAAATGTCGAGGCACTAATAGTTTTCGAGAAATAAATGATTGAAAATAAAGGGTTTTTCGCAAACTAAGCCTTATGGGAATAAAATATTAATAAAGTCACATTCTTTAATTAATTTTAGGTAGAGTTTACTTTAATAGAATTTTAATTTAAGGCTTAGTTAGAAAGATACATCATGACAAAAATTGGGAATATGCAAAAAATAATGATCTTCTTCGACATTTTCGTTGAGGAAAAATCGTTTTTAAATTGGCCAGAGAATCTACCTTTAAAATATGGAGCAATAGTTGCGGGACACCCTGATATATATATATATATATATATATATATATACATATATATATATATATATATATATATACAATTATTCGTGTATAGATATGCTGAGTACACGACAGATTCGAGAATTTTATATTTTATTTATATTTTATTTATACATATTTATTTAATATATTATTACTATAACATATGAATATATATTTATTAACAATTGTGATAATACTGTGTCGTCACTGAATAAATAATAATTTTAATTTTAATTTTTATAAAAATTTTTACAAAAATTTTTTATATTCTATGTTTGTAAAACTAGATTCTCGAAATTATTTAATTTGAATTGTTTGTTATTTAGAAAATATGAATTTCTTTTACATATTTATTAAGAAATATTCAAATTGAAATTCAATCTCGACAAAAACTCATAAATATAAATCTCAATATAAATTTGAGATATCAAATATGTATGTCCTGTAAACATTACAACGGAAGAAATATATTATTAAATTTATTATATATTCCTGATTTCCTTTTTCTCTATAATGTATATTTTTACATTACAATACATTATACTTACTTATTGTTCATATATTTATCTAATTCCTTCATAAATATATAAGGTGGCAATGTTTCTATTAACATGCGCCATATAATGGATCCTGTAACGTTTAAAAAAAAAAATTTAGTATATTTATTAGGTGTACAAATAAGTTTCCGCGGTTTGACAAAAAATAGCACCACCAGAAGGTCATGTTGAAATTGTCAGATGTAAAACGTAATATCCCAAGTTTCGTCATCTGGCAACACCATAACCTTGAAGTATTAGTGATTCCGTATCAGCATCACGTAATTTTTTTCGTGCGAAAATGTCAAGTTTTGTGTCGAATAAGCATCATTTGCGGGAACTTTTGATTTACTTCTTTAATTTGAAAAAATCTGCAGCTGAGGCGCATCGATTGCTTCTAGAAGCATATGGTGAGGCTGCTTTAAGTGAGAGAAGTTGTCAGGAGTGGTTTCAAAAATTTAAGAACGGTGAGTTTGACGTGGAGGACAAAGAACGCAGTGGAAGGCCGAAAGTGTACGAAGACATGGAATTGGCAGTATTATTGGAGGAAGATTCATCCCAAACGCAAAAAGAACTTGCACTTACATTAC
This sequence comes from Camponotus fellah, assembly GCA_030586385.1. NCBI lineage: Eukaryota > Metazoa > Arthropoda > Insecta > Hymenoptera > Formicidae > Camponotus > Camponotus fellah. The sequence continues at coordinate 205,290 of JAPIVC010000289.1, read as the reverse complement.
AAGTGACTCAACAAGCAATTTCACATCGTTTAAAATCGTTGGGAATGATTCAAAAACAAGGAAATTGGGTTCCATATGAACTAAAGCCGAGAGATGTTGAACGCCGATTATGCATGAGCGAAATGCTGCTTGCCAGGCATAAAAAAAGAGTTTTTGCATCGTATAGTCACTGGTGACGAAAATGGATCCACTATGATAACCCAAAGAAGAGAAAGTCATGGGTTAAGCCCGGCGAACCATCAACATCGACAGCTAAGCCGAATATTCATGGAAAAAAACTCATGCTGTGTATTTGGTGGGATCAGCTTGGTGTCGTGCATTATGAGTTGCTCAAACCGAGCGAAACCATTACTGGAGCTCTCTACCGAACACAATTAATGAGATTGAGTAGGGCACTCAAGGAAAAACGCGCCCATTACTACTCCAGACACGACAAAATTATTCTCCTACACGATAATGCTCGTCCACATGTTGCGGCGGCGGTAAAAACTTACTTGGAAACACTCAAGTGGGAAGTTTTACCCCACCCGCCATATTCACCAGACTTAGCCCCTTCTGATTATCACCTGTTCCGGTCGATGGCACATGGTCTATCTGAGCAGCGCTTTACATCATATGAAGATACCAAGAGATACCAAGAATTGGGTAGATTTGTGGATAGCGTCAAAAGATGAAGAGTTTTTCCGACGTGGTATCCGAATGCTGCCAGAAAGATGGAGAAAAGTAGTGGCAAGTGATGGAAAATATTTTGAATAAAACGTAATGTACCGTTCCTTCACAATAAATTCCTAATTTTTTATAAAAAACCGCGGAAACTTATTTATACACCTAATAAAATACTTTTAATGCAATGGGCAATAAAGGTTTGTGAATATATCTGTAATTAATGAAACTAAATTATTATACACAAAATTTGGGCAATTAAATCAAAGTAACAGCTACAAAAAATTGTTAAATTCATTTTAACGAAAAAATTTCTAATAATAGGTAAATAATAAATGATTAAATGTTCGTAAAAATAATAAATTAGACCATTATAATGAATCGGATAGAGAAAAAGTTTTATGTCTTATTATCTTTTGGAGTCTTGAATATATACAAAGAAAAATAAATAATATATTAAAATGATACACAGTTGGTCATTTTTTATTAATATTACTTATATATTTACATGGAAAAATGTGTGTGTCGCCGCATCGCCGCTGTTGTCGCCATAGTTATTTGATATTTAATAATTAATTAAAAGTATAGTAATACAGATTTTTCCTAAGTCCCCTCCTTTGAATGGAGGAGAGGTACAACTTCCTTAGTTCCTTTAAAATACTAGTCTCTCAAAATAATTGAACACTTGTTTTATGGTTTTTCATAATTTTTGAAATAGTAGTGAATGGAAACTTTATAGACACCTTATATATACATGCATGTATATTTTTTCCACGTAAACATAATATCTATATATTAATAAAAGTAATCAACTGTGTGTGTGATTCTATTCAATAATACATTATTTATTTTTCCTCAGTACTACTGAAATAACGCTTTATTTCGACATTCGAACACTTATAGCGACGAAATGGCTCCATCAAATGATACCGCGGTTAATCTGACTTTTAAATTGCCATATAATTTTTTTATTTCCAGAGTTTCTACAAATTTCACCAAACTTCAAAATTCAATTTCCATCAGAATCGCACAGGGTCTTTTGTTTATAAATGATTTTCCCATTTTATATGAAATTAACATTCAGAAATTAATAATTATTTAATTGTTTAATTATGCAATGTTATACGCATACCTTTGATATGAGAAAGAGAAGAGTGAAAATAATATTCAGGATAACTATTATATTCTACAATAGAATTTATAACAAAATAAGTATTTAGATAGAGTAATTCATGTTGAACTTGAACTACAAACAAATCCATCATCCGGGAATTTGGCAGAGCCTAAAATCAATTCGATATAATCATAACTAATCATAAATAATAAAAAGAAATATTTTACATTTTAAAAACAGCATTATTATGTACTATTGTTAAGAATAAAAATTAATAGTTCGGAATTTGGCTCAAAAATTTAATTTTAAAGTTTAAATACAACAAATAATAAAAAAGAAAGAAACGTTGTTTCTTCCCTGTTTTACCGCGCTGCGGCTCCGATGTGCCAATTTTGATTTAATTTGTTAAGAATAAAGCTTTTATGTGTTTGTGTGTGTAAATATATTTTACTGCGATAATTTTAATATATAAATATATATATATATATATAAAATATATACATACATATATATATATATATATATACATATATATATATATATATGGATATATATGGTATATGGTATATATATATATATATATATATATATATATATATGGTTATAGTTCTTATTAAATTTTATTTATTGTATTCCTAGAAATTTAGCAGATTTAAATTTTTATCATTTCTTATAATTAAGAAATAAAATACAATATTTGCATAAATATTTACAATTATGTACATTGCAAAACTGTTAATCATTTGTCTACGTATTCAAATAGTGTTAATAATAAAATAACCTCGTCCGTGATGTATGCTTGATACCATATTTTAAATCCTTCGTTTAACCGTGTATGAGACCATAAATAAGTTGGTCTGAACAGATTTTCAATATATTTTTGTATCATCCCATGTGCAATTAAGCGTGCAATTATCGTTTTGTATACGACAGGATCTAATTCTTTATTATAAGTGATATCTGCTTCTCTAAAAATAATTGTACTTATATGTATGAAATATTTCGGATATTAATATAACCTCTTATATAAATAGATTATAATATGATAGGTAATTAAAATAGTTAATAATATATTACCGATAAAAAATGAAACCAAAAGTCTGTTCGATTTCTTTTCGTAAATCCGGAATTGCGACATGATCCACTTTCCTCTCAAATAAAACGGAGGAGTCCTCAAGTGCTGTTTTGTTTTTCAAAATATTCCATTTACGCATATATACATTGACGGAAATAATAACATTTTTCGCAAATTTTAGATGCGGTTCCGATTGTGGTCTGAACCATATGGACGAACGAATTGTTTTATTTTTCGAGAGGATGCTCTTACGAAAACCGGAAATCAGAAATGCAACACTATCTATGGAGATCGAAGAAATTTTGCTAAAAAATGTCCACATCATATTATCCTTCATCAATTTAATTCTTTGTATGGGCATATTTGACAAAGCTTTATATTTTGTATGATGCAATATGGAAATAACAAAAGTAATTTCTAATTCTGGCTTATCCCAGTATGGAAATATTTGCTGTTTTTTCGTTTGATACCAGTTTCTTCGCTGGATACCTGTTGCGATTAACCACCTACCGTATTTTAATGACATATTTTAAATGACTTATTTTAAATAATGATTAATTTTAAATAATTGTAAACGTAGAATGCACAATTTGTTTTTTATATTTCATATATTCTTTTACTTACTCTTTTTTTTCATCTTTCTTTATGTACGGAATTCCGAAAGATTCCCTTACGATATCAATTGAGATTCTATAGTTTATTTGTAGATTGTACATTCCACGCAACGAGACATCACCGAAATCGAGCATGACAATATTGTTTTCAATAAATGTTGAATTTGTTTCATAAACCGTACCATTATATTGAACTAATTTTGAGTACGTTATAAATGTTTTATCCGGTACATAAAAACTTATGTACCGTTTTACATGAGAAATATTTAAAATGATTATGCATTCGCCACTGAGATAATTATTGTCTAATATAAAGCTCATATCATAATGTGTCGGAAATGTATAATCTGATATAATGCTTGATTGGTTGTTTAATACACTACTGCGCACGATTTTCGATTGTTCATCGATTCCTTTGATTTTTGAATTTTCATGATCTATAGGACTCGCTATTGCCATTATGACCAGATATATTATACTATTACTCAATAATAGTTTTAAAAATGTCATGTTAAATTTTACTCGGATATCTATAAAAAACGTTTCTTTATCAAAAACAAAAGTATTTACAAAGTGTATACAATAAAATCGATTTTTGTGTGAAAAAACGTTTAAGAGAATTTACTAAACGCTTCATAGGAAAATACAATTAATTTAAAAAAAAATTAAAATAATACAGTTTAATAAATAAAGGAATGATTAGAAAAGATAAATATAAAACTCTTATTAAGACGACATATGAAATATTTTTTTCGGATTTGAATATTAGGAGACATAAAAGATGTATTTAGGTAATTCTAGTAGGACAAGCACACTAAACGTAAATATTATTTATGTCAATTTAGCTATTTTTAAGATTTCTCCTAGTGCAATTACATATTTCAATATATACACACACACATATATATATATATATATATATATACAGGGGGACCCGCAACTACCGCTCAATATTTTAAAGGTTGATTCTCTGGCCAATTTCAAAACGATTTTTCCTCAGCGAAAATGTCGAAGCACTAATAGTTTTCGAGTTATAAATAATTGAAAATAAAGGATTTTTCGCAAACTAAGCCTTATGGGAATAAAATATTAATAAAGTTACATTCTTTAGTTAATTTTAGGTAGAGTTTACTTTAATAGAATTTTAATTTAAGGCTTAGTTAGAAAGATACATCATGACAAAAATTAGGAATATGCAAAAAATAATGATCTTCCTCGGCATTTTCGCTGAGGAAAAATCGTTTTTAAATTGGTCAGAGAATCTATCTTTAAAATATGGAGCGGTAGTTGCGGGACACCCTGTATATATATATATATATATATATATATATATAAGCGTTAAAGTGTATGAGAAATGGAGGTATATTCTGAACAACGCGATTGAATACATGATATAGATTATATGTTTACTAACATGTTATTTTCAAGATCGATCTGTTCCTTAACTAAGAAATGTATTAAATCATACAAACACTGAACGGAAATCAAATATCATCAAATGTTTGAAATTTTATTAATGTAGCGAATTGTATCAAACACACGAACAAAATTCTAAAAACAATTATGTTGATATTTTTATAAAATATCTTTTTGAATAAATTGTTAATTATTTATTATTCGTTTTTTTATTATTCGTTCCTTACACATTCAAATTAACATATCCTATTGGTCCAAGATATTCATTATAAGAAATGTTTTAAAAACAAGCATAGGTAATATTAAATGTTTTTAAGATAGATAATTTTATAGCTTAGATAATGAGATAATATTTTATATAGCTTAGATAATTTTACAGCAATATTATAAAATTAATTACACAATAATTTTATAATGTCAAAAAGAAATTTAGCTTATAAATTTTACACTTTCTGTATGTCAAAATGATCGAAACATGCTATTACGGTACAAACGTAAATGTCTTCATTTCTATTAACTGTAATGTATGCAAAAGATAAAAATAATATTTACAAAATGAGTTAGTCGATTTGAAAATTTAAGAATAAAGAAGAAGAAAATTAAAAAAAAAATAAATAAAATGTCTTTTATAAAAATGAAATCTTTACCTGTTACTGTCTACACAATTATGCCTGCACATTTAAAGAAACAAAGATAAATATTTTATTATATATTTAATGCCTTATCCTACTTGAATTAGCCCGGTTTTATATCAGATTTAAACCACCAAAAGCATTCAATCGCAAACTTTTCACTTCAAGAGACTATCATGAACTGATGGCTCTGTCGGCGTACCTAACAATATATAGAAGGTTATACCTAGTGTTATATAAATACCATCTTGATTATACGTAGCATAGCTTATCTTACATAGACAGAAGTCAATAAGTATAAACTTGTTTATGTTTTTTATTCCATTTTTGTATATGAAGCTTTTATTTATAATGACAACATTTCTAATAAACTATTTGCGAGAGAATTAATTGAAGAATTATAATTGTACTTATACTTGCATGTATTGGCCGATCTTTTTTAATTAATATCTCGAAATTTTACGTGATGGTTTTCAAAATAATATAGGATTTTTTAGTTCAGTTTAGCGATATTTACTTACGGTTTTATTTTGTTGCGAGATACTGGAAACATTTTGTATATGTACCTTATATATGTATGTATCTGTGTAAAATAAACACATGTAAATATATAATCAACGTATCTGCATTAAATTTACAGAATAATACAGAAAAGTAATACAATATAATATAATATTAAAAATATACATAATATGAATTATATAATAATATGAATTATATTGTAGTATAATAATTTTATACAATATTATACAATATTTTTTATATTATATTGTATAATTAATATTATATTCATTAAATACAATTAAACAATTATTAATTCTTATATGACATTAGTGAATAATTAAATATATACATTTATAAATATTATTACAATCATTTATGCTGTATTTTTAATTACTAAACACTTAATATCTTAAAGATTTAATTATTCAATTGTTAAATAAAGATCAAAAATAATTTATCTGTTGTTTGATCTCCTACCGGCGTGTTTCTATTTTGTATTCAATATTGGGAATAACTAAATTTTTTAACTTTACAAATTCTTTTTACAAATTCTTTTTTCTAAAATGGATTTTTTAAATAATTATTATCAATAAATGATTTCGTATTTAATAATTGCACTTTCACAAATATAGAGTATCATTATGAACCGAATTATAGAAAAATATTCTGTAAGATATAGAAATTTGATTTATTTAAAATTTATCTCGCCCAACTGTCTCAAACATATTGTTAATTATAACAATTAATGTTACAATCTCACTGACTTTTCTAGAAAAAATAAAACAATACGTTTATAATTAATTCGAACAATAAATATTTACATCTATGTGTAGTATATCTTTAAATAAATATCATTAAATAATATCGTTATCTGTGTCTTATTGTTTCATAATTACTTTAATTTGTAAGCATATATTTAGTATGCTTTTTCAATGACAGAAAAAGAAATATTAGCAGTTAAGACATAAGCTTGCTCTATCCATTCAAATTGAAGACAATAAGATACATTATACTAAGATTTCAATAAAATTTCTAGTATTTTGTTTCTAAATAATAGATTATAATTTCAGAATTTTTACTGTAAGTCAAACATTCTTATATATTATTTCCTTTCATGGAATTGTTAAAAACTTTATTTCATGTATCACGATCTGCCGTCTTCAAATAATTACAATATGTCCATCTCTTCCATCCAGGCAAAAGTCTACAAAAGACAGTCCAAAAATAAAATAAAAATCTTTTAATGAAATTGTGTTAATAGTTTCTTTAGTGTTTTATAAATAATTTTTTAATATAAATAATGTCTCAAACATATACAAAATATAAAAAATATCCTTATAAAAAGAATCGAATATTTTGAATATTGAAAAGAATTACTTGTTTTTTTCAAGATTTGTTAAATGCCATTTCAAACTATTCCTAGATTTTACTTCGCAAAAATTTTCATTTATAATACATTTTCACTTTGCATGTTCTTGTTTTAAACATTTAGTACAGTCATTGATGTTATTTTAGTCATACAAAATCCAATAACTAGATTTAAAATTCTGCATAAAATCAAACCTTAGCATGCCCTAAAATTTAATAACTATCATTATATTTAGTTTATTCATTATTTACAGGAATAGATATAATGTACGCGCATTCGTTTCACTAAATAATTTTTTTTATAATTCTTTAATATTTATGTGACTTCGTAGCATCATAATAAATAGATTTACCAATTTCTTATTTGTGTGTGAATAATTGTGTATATGTTTTACCATCTAAATAGGTATGGATTTTATTTTATATTTCATTTAATGAATTTTTAACACACATATCGATATAAAGTGTGTCATAAAATTGTGCTAACATTCGTGAGTGGATAGAACGCAATAAACTGAAAAGAAAGAAAAATTCTTTACCATTCTACAATTTTTGTAATAATTATTAAAATATTAATTAAAAATGTGAATAAGAGAGCGTTTCGCGCCAGTGTGAAGGACATTATATTCAAAGATTGAAAGATTTATTAAAAGTTCTATTTCTACCTTAAATAGTTCTATAGTTCCTGATAGGTTTCAGAAATTGTTCCGGTGATTTACCTAAAGAAATTGCATTTTGGAAATATGAGGTAATAACTTCCCGGTGGCACCGCGAAAAGTCTCATTTAAACTATGCAATTCTATAGTTCCAGATAGGTTTTACCAATAATAGTTCTGACCGCTAAATATTTTAAAATAATTTTTTGAAATCGGCACCTAATCTTTCGCTAAAAACGGTCAGAACTTTTACGCCATTTATTCTACGTCTTCGAGCTTTAATTCTTATCGAGAGAACTCTTCGGAGTGCAAACGGAACTGTAATCAGAATGTCAAAATAAAGAAAATTTCAATCCCTCTGGACTTGGAAATTTGCATGTGCCTTACAACTAAAAATAAGGAAATTTCTTAATTTTTGATTGTAATTATTCGTTATTACTTATTAAATATCAGCAGAATTGATAACTAAAAGTATATACTAGAGAAGCTTATAAGTAATTATTTAATTATTTAAATATCTGCAGAAAAACTATTATTTTTTAATTTTTTTTTTGTTTATTGTTCTTTTTTATATATTCTTTTCTATATATATTATATATCTATTATATTATATGTTTTTAAGTTATTATTATATTATCACAATAAAAGTACTCTTTACACACACATACACACACACACAATCATATTGTAAAAGCAACAGAAACAGAAGGAAATAACATTTAAGAAAATAACGAAAATAAGAAAAACAGAAATTAATATGTATGAAACATATTATTATCTCTCTCTTACTGATAACTATTATGTTTAACATATGTATGTAAACATCGTGAACGGTATCCATTTATCCCAGTTTCATCCATTTAATCTTCCTTTATATAATGTCATAGATATTCGGCTAATGTGTGATGCGATCGTTTTAATGCGTCGTTTCTTTCCGTGATACGCAGTTGTTTGAATTTTGTTTATTTTTAATACTTTACAAGTATTTTTAAATATCTCGCTCATGAAATTAGTTTCTTGATCTGTTAGAATATTTTCCGGTATTCCGTGTTCAAGTATTATTTTTATAACAAATTCTTTACTAATTGTATTCGCTTCTTGATTCGGAATCAATATTGCCTTGCGAAACTTAGATTATCTTGGAAAGTTAATAAATATTTATTTTTATTAGTAGTAATCGTTAGCGGTCCGACAATGTCTAACGTGCATTTTTCAAACAGTTTATTAGACGTATCCGTAATTATTAATGGTACTTTATTTTTTCACGATAATTTATTTTTTTGATAAGATTCGCATCTTGCAATATATCGTTCGACGTCTTTTGTTAAGGATGTTTCGTATCTATTTTCAAAATATTGAGAATTTAATGAAAATTGTACAAAATGTTCTTACACATGTATAAAATCTTCAGTACAATTTTTAAATCGATTTACTAAAGCGTTCACAAGTTATAAGGATTTTAATTTGCATCGAATTAACATGTATTCTTATGGGATACGTATAATCGATTCAAATGACAAAATCGTATGGAAATAATATTCAGAATTTATTTGAAATTTGCAAAAGTTTAGATAGAGAGGAAATACTTGCTCAAATAATATTATACAAGTACTAACTGGTTAAAAAGATATTAAATATAATTCAATAAAGGTAGCCATGTATCTTTTACAAGGCGAAATTCTCTGCCGAAAGTTAATCATTTCGATTAACAAAATTCGGAATATTTCAGTAAAAACGCAATAAATATTAAAAAATACATCTCTGCACTGTAGCTAAGATGAAATTCTAATATTCCACAAAATTTCTGATATTCAAAATACACTAAAATTATGAATATTCGTCAATATTAATTTTTAGCTACTTTTTGCTAGGATTGTACATACAAAGTATTCTTAAGCCTTTCCAATTATGCTGAAGTCGAATCGTTCAGCTTGATGTGCCGGGTGCGACACGGGATGTGGGGTAATTCTAACAAAAACCCGGGAAAATTCTAACAAAAACCCGATAGAATTACAAATTTTATTCTTATAATTATTAAACTTTTACAAATATATCCACTTATACAGGGTGTCCGTCGATTTTCGACCTTAACGAAAAAAATAAATAGATTGGCTCAAATTAAGAAGAAATTATCTATATTGTTTTGGGATTGTCGCAATAATTATGGAAAAATTAAATAAAGAAGCTCGGCCAATCTGCGTGAATAGAAGCGCGGCGACGAGAGTCGTCCCACTGTAATCCGATACTAGTCGCCCTGCGAAGCGGTGGGCGGGTCGCTCGAGACATGATACGATATATCGCAATACCGCGCCGAAAAATGACCCGTCCTTTTAGCGGCGAGAAAATGATGCGCTATCATTTCCACACCACCTTGCGGTAGATAGCATGGTGCGCTTTTTTATAGTGGTTTCCCCCATAGGCCTATTCCACTCTCAATTTGAAAATTATTCAAAATGCCATTACTATACGCTGAATACATCGTAAATGTAAAAAATAATGGTGACAGTACCTTTACAAAAATTGATCCGTGATTGAAAATCCTTCGATAAAATGTATTCCACACGTTGATAATGATACGATGATAAAATGCTTCACGAATCCTTTCTTCATCTCGTACGAAAGCGCACTGCTGGACCGATTATCCTGATATTATGCACGACGCAGTTTCACATATATTGCACAACACATAAAATTGTACGGCACTTGATTTTCGTTAACGCCTGGGAAATGATTCCATGTAATTGCGGCCGCACGATAAGTATTTCCGCTAGTCCGTATGCCACAATCATATCCGTATATTCCTGCAGAATATACCTCATTTTCACTGTTAATTTACTACGCAAACACAAGATTTTTATTAAAACGTCTTAGCTCTCGCACACTGTTATCACACTGCGTACGCCGGCAGCACGCAACTACAGCTGACAGCTGAGCGGACATGTGAGTGTAAGCGTACGTGTGAGTTCGACGCTTGCGCACTATGGTTGTCCGCTCAGCTGTAGTTGCGTGCTGCCGGCGTACACAGTCTGATAACAGTGTGCGAGAGCTAAGACGTTTTAATAAAATCTTGTGTTTGCGTAGTAAATTAACGAGAATAGGATATTCTGCAGGAATCTACGGATATGATTGTGGCAACGACAGCGGAAATACTTATCGTGCGCACATTTCATGGAATCATTTCCCAGGCGTTAACAAAACCAAGACCGTACAATTTTGTGTGTTGTGCAATAATTATGTGAAACTGCGTGTCGTGCATAATATCAGGATAATCGGTCCAGCAGTGCGCTTTCGCAGATAAGAAGGATTCGTGAAGCATTTTATCATCGTATCATTATCAACGTGTGCAATACATTTTATCGAAGTATTTTCAATCACGGATTAATTTTTGTAAAGGTACTGTCACCATTAATTTTTACATTTATGATGTATTCAGTGTATAGTAATAACATTTTGAATAATTTTCAAATTGAGAGTGGAATAGGCCTATGGGGGAAACCACTATAAAAAAAGCGCACCATGCTATCTACCGCAAGGTGGTGTGGAAATGATAGCGCATCATTTTCTCGCCGCTAAAAGGACGGGTCATTTTTCGGCGCGGTATTGCGATATATCGTATCATGTCTCGAGCGACCCCCACGTTTCGCGGCGCGACTAGTATCGGATTACAGTGGAACGACTCTCGTCGCCGCGCGCTTCTATTCACGCAGATTAGCCGATCTTCTTTATTTAATTTTTCCGTAATTATTGCGACAATCCCAAACCAATATAAATAATTTCTTCAATTTGGGCCAATCTACTTATTTTTTTGTTAAGGTCGAAAATCGACGGAACCCTGTATATTCACTTATTTTATTTTAATCGATTTCTTTTTTAAATCTTTTTTCCTTAAGATCGTCTTCCCTTCAATCGCCTTGTTCGTAGATTTCGAGTGTTAATAATTTCTTCAGTGTTTGATGATAAAATAGCGGTTAGCCCTCCCCGTTAGATTCGCACTCCTTATTGTTTAATTTTTAATTAACGACTGTCCGCTGCGAACTCGCGATGGACGGTTTCTTGTTTTTAGGGATATTTTGAAAAGGATCACCTAGCGACATGATCATATATGAAAGATTTTCGTGGCGGTCAAGTCCAAGTGCAAGCGAAGGAGGTTCAAAGTCGAATCCCTTCGTTGACATTTTCGCGTTTTTCGGCGAACTCGCGCGTGGTTCGTAGCGGTTTTACGAACGGTTTGCGAACATTCTATTCGGTTTTATATTAATAGTAAAATAAAATAAAGTTATAGTCTTTCGGATTGTAACATCTCTCCCCTTGGAAAAGAAAAACGGAAGTTCTAAACGGAGTTTTTCTATCTCCTAAATATATATATATATATATATATATATATATATATATATACAGGGTGGACCAAAAGTCTGGATACAGTCGAATATCTCGTATAAAATGCATTTTAAAACAAAATGCTTTAGACAAAAGTAAGGATTAAAAAGATGTATTTAACTGTAATATCCATTTGACATTGAGTGGCGTCGCCAAGGTCAGGGCAAGATCGACTTGAATCTTTTAAATGGAACCCCTATTTTTCATTGCATATTCTTGTAGTTTACCTTGAGAGCATTCCAAAACACTGTAATAAAATATTTTTCCCTCGAGCACTTTTTGAGTTATATGGCTTGAAATCATTCCTTAATTTCACCTCAACCATAAAATATTTTGTAAAGTATTCATTTTTCGATTATCTTACCTTAATACTTTTATGTACAAAATAATGAGAGGAATCAATTGGTGTAAAGAAAACACATAGTTATTTCGAAGAAAAAATATGTAATTTGCAATTAACAATTAAATATTTTTTCTTAAAAGTCAATGTCAAATGGATATTACAGTTAAATACATCTTTTTAATCCTTACAACTTTGTCTAAAGCATTTTGTTCTAAAATGCATTCTATATGAGATATTCAACTGTATCCAGACTTTTGGTCCACCCTGTATATCTATCCCTGTTTTAAATACAATATGTTTCCCGTTTACAATATTATAATCGTTTCTTATCTCTAAGTTAAAATTTATCTATTCTAAAATCGTGTACTTTTATAACATAGGAAAACATGGTTCAGGACTTTTCGACTCAATTTTCCATAAGGAACATCGTTATATAAATAGTGAGCGAATTAAATAACACCCTGTATATATATATATATATATATATATATATATATATTTTCTTAATACAGCGTTACATTTTTATTAAAAAATATAAAAAATATATATAGCATATATTATCGTTTGCGCCAGACAAATTCCCATGTGTTACGATTTGCGGTAATCATTGTGCTATGTACACGGTACATCTAAAACAAAAAATCAATTGATTCTTAAAAAGATAATAGAAGATAAATAGATTATAAATCTAGTGTCTTTGTCATAGCCTACTTAAAAAATTTGCAATATTTAAAAATGACGTCTATCTGAAGGTGCGAATTTTCCCTTAAAAAATGGATCGCTTATTGGCAATGAAAAAAAAATAATAAAAGATATTAAAAAATGATTACGCAAACACCGCATAATTTTATGCTAGATAAGTAGAAAAAAATTAGAATACGACCCATGCAGTGGATCTCAAGATATTTGATTATTGTTTTTGAAAACACAGTTTCGAGAAAAACACATTTAAAGTTATAAGAATACTTTTAAACTTTTAAACTTTTATATATCAGTGATTTGTTTTATAGTTACATAAAATCATTTACTTTAGAGTCATATAGTGAGTCCCCTACAACCTGTATTAATTCAAATTTGACTTGTCTACGACGTAATCTTGTCTCCTTCATTATGTCTTGAACGGTACGTTCCACTTTTATTATTCGCGAATTATCTGCTGAAGTATATTTATGCGCATTGCTTGCATGAATTAATTTACAATAGTGATTTTATTATCATCACAATGTTTACTTTTCACACACTCAGACATTGCCATGAAATAAAGTTTAATCCTGTATCCAATATTTATCTCTTTTACCACTAACACATTACTAGCGCTTTTTTAACATTTAGCAAAAGAAAACGAGTGCAGATATTATGGCGCTTGCCAAGTAAACATTCATTCACCCGTCAATCATGAAATCGAGCGCTTACCTGTTTAAAACGCTATCTTTTTATTTTTTTTTAATTTGAAACTTTAAGGAAATATTCTTAAGATATTATACTATTATATAAGAAAATGCAGAAATTGAAAAATCGTTTTTCTGAGCCATCTGGATGTTTTCCTTTAAGTCTTCGAAAATAGTAGCAATATCACTTGAATATTAACTATAATAAATAGACTATGGCATTGACTTTAATTATATATAAATAATAATAATGAATACAATCTTTTTATGTATTAAGATACATGTGTATAATTATTGGCTATAATATATTATACACACTCTCACATACCATACACAATATATATCCTCCAAACTCGCCTACTATTAACATTTCTTTGATAACATATTTATATAATATGGTAGCTTTATAAGATTACATATTTTTTTCAAATTCGAGATTTTAATTCTGTTTCTATTTTAATAAGCACATTTTTATGCATTTTTTACAAGTTAAATAAGTTCAACTTAAATATATTTAAGAATAGATTTGCAACGATTATAATATGATTAATATATTAGTGCAATATAAATATTAATATATTATTTAATATATTAGCGCAATATAAATAAATAATTTAACGTGTTCAACTAACGTGACAATTTGCATGTGTTTTGTATTACCGCAAAATTTAATCCGAATATATTGCACAATAATACAGTTGTTACGGATGACGATTCGGATGGGAACATTTTCGCGATTATTAATTTATTACAATGCAGAAATCAGTGAAAAGGAGAGAGCGAGAGCAAAGGGGAGAAAGAAAAATTAAATCTTTTTTACTTTTTTATATTTCAATGTTTTAATATATTCTGAGATAAAAAAGAATGCACACGAGAGTTTAAATGTATTTATCTGATCTTATTACTATGCAATAAAGCTGTTAATAAAACAATACTTAAAAAACTTTCATATTTTCTGCAAAAGTTTTCTATATATATCCAGTATATTCAGTATCTTGCAATAAAGTAAAACCAATAATTAAAAACGATCGGCCAATGCGCGACTAGAAATGTGCCGTGAGAAAGGTCGACCCATTATAACTAAATATTTTGTAATTTATATCTCGAAATTTTACGTGGTTTTTTTGCAAAATGGTATAGGATTTTTTAGTTCAGTTTAACGAGATCTACTTATGGTTTTACTTTGTACTGAGATACTGGAAACATTTTTTATATGTATGTATCTGTGAAAAATAAATAAATATAATCAATATCCATGTATTAAATTTGTAACACAGGAAAGTAGTATTATACAATATAATATGTAATATAATATAATATTTAAAATATATGTAATATTTATAATTTGAATTATATTGTAATATAATATAATATTTTTATACAATATTATACAATATTTTTATACAATATTATACAATACAATATTTTTAATATTATATTGTACAATTAATATTATATTGATTAAATACAATTAAACAATTATTAATTCTTATTTGACATTAATGAGTAATTAAATATATACATTTATAAATATTATTACAACAATACATCAATTATTACATCAATTATGCTGTATTTTTAATTTCTAAACAGTTAATGTCTTCAAGATTTAGTTATTGAATTATTGAATAAAGATCGAAAATAATTTGTCTGTTTTTCGATCTCCGACGAGCGTGTTTCTATCTTGTCTTCAATATTGGGAATGACTGAATTTTTCAACTCCTCTTCTACAAATTTCCTTATCTAAAATGGATTTTTAAAAATAATTATTATCAATAAAAGATTTTGTATTTAATAATTGTACTGTCACACATACAGAGTATCATTATGAACAGAATTATAGAAAAATATTATATAAAATATAGAAATTTGATTTATTTAAAATTTACCTCGCCCAACTGTTCCTTAGAATACGCATTGTTAATTATAACAGTTAATGTCACAATATCATCAACTTGCCTGTGAAGAATAAAACGATACATTTATAATTTATTCAATAAATCTTCATGTCTATGTGATATATTTTTATTAAATAATATTATTACCCGTGTCTTATTGATTTGTAATTATTTAATAAACTTGTAAGCATATATTTAGTATGCCTCTCAATGACAGAAAGAAAAATATTAGCATTTAAGGCATAAGCTCGTTCTGTCAGTCCACGCAGATGATTAGATTGATTGAGTTCGAAAATTTCTAATAATTTTATTTCTAAATAGTTGATTATAATTGTAGAATTTTTACTATAAGCCAAACATTCTAATAATATTTTATCATTTCCTTCTATGTAATCATTAAAAACTTTATTCCATGTATCATTATCAGCTATTTTCAAACCATTACAATATGTCCACCTCTTCCATTTAGGCAAAAGTCTATAGAAAACAGTCCAAAAAAGAAATAAAAATCTTCTAACAAAATTGTATTAATAGTGTCTTTAGTGTTTTACAAATAATTTTTGATATAATGATAACTAATTTCTCAAACATATGTAGAATATAAAAAATATCCTTATAAAAAGAATCGAATATTTTGAATATTATGAAAAGAATTACTTGTTTCTTGCAGGATTTGCTAAATGCCATGTCAAATAACTCTCAGATTTTATTTCACAAGAATTTTCATTTATAATACATTCCCACTTTGCGAGTTCTTGAAATAAACATTTAGTATAGTCGTTGATGTTACTTTTGTCATACAGATTCCAATAACTAAATCTAAAGTACTACATAAAATCAAACTTTAGCACGCCCTAAAATTTAATAACTGTCATTTAGTTTATTTATTATTTACAAGGACAGATATAATGTACGCGCATTCAAACATTTTTATTAAATAATTTTCTTTCATATTTTTTTAATATTTATGTGACTTCGTATCATCAATATCATAATAAGTAGATTTACCAATTTCTTATTTGTATGTGAATAATTGTGTATAAATTTTACCATCTAAATAGGTATGGATTTTATATCATTTAATGAGTTTTTAACACACATATCGATAAAGTATTTCATAAAATTGTGCTAACGTTCGTGAGGGGGTAGAACGCAATAAACTGAACAAAAAGATTCTTTACTTTCTTTCTCTATTCTACAATTTTCGTAGTAATTATTGAAATATTAATTAAAAATATAAATAAGCGCGCATTTTGCGGGATTATATCGTAAGATATGCGCAATAGGTGTGCCAGCGGCGAATGTCGCATAGCAATGAAAAACAAGAGTCATGGCACACGCGATCAATCTTTATGAGACATTTTGTATATATATTTTAGTCTGTGTATATTAATGTATCGATTGATGTATCAATTTTGATATATAATTTTTATTTTCTTAATTATTATTTTCTTAATTTAAATTTCTTAATTTAAATTGTGTATCAAATATAGATTTTAAGTATTTTAAACTTAAATATCAATTTCTTTTATAAAACCAGCATTTATATATAAATGAATTGTTAAATTAAAATATTATATTAAATTATATTATATTAAATTATTATATGTTGTATAATTTAAAAAAATTATCTTAAAATTATATAAGTCATATTCTCTGCAAAATGTTTGTATATTTTTAACATTAAAAGCATTCGAATATTACGAAAGAAAATTAATATAAGAAAGATAATTGTGTTATATATTGTGTTTTATAATTTCCTAAAACTAATTAAATATTAATTACACAATTGATCAACAATTATCATGTAAATATTAATGTATTATTATTAAAAATAATTTGATGAAATATTCAAAATTTATGTGATTGTATTAAATATAAAGAAAAAATATATAACAAATATATAAGTGCCTTTTGAATTTAAATTTCTGAATTTTGATACAAAAAAATCAGATAATAATGTATAATTAATTTTTTTTAACTCACTACATATATCTATTTTGAAAAGAACTCATTATTATGATATGAAATTGTTGTATTATAAAATAGATGAATGATGTAATGGATATATATTTTGTGCTTAATTAATTATTTATTATTTAATAAAAAATTATATTATATATATATACCTTAAATTCTGGATAAAAATTTAAAAATGGAAAGATGTTCGACAGAAATTCAAATGCTTTGAACATAGGATACCATGCTATATAATCTGTTTCCCGTGCCAAATAAGAAGCGAGTTCCCAAAATATGGAGAATTCAAGTTTCTTCTCTATCGCAAAATGAAACGCATCGTCGATGATTTGCGCTCGATTAAGAACATGTATTTTATGATATTTTTTAGAATTTAAGTATTGCGCAATTTTTCGCCAGTTCGTAATATCATAATTGACGCGATAGTATCCTGTTATAAAATAAATTACTTTTGTCGATTATTAAATACTTTGAAATGATATATATTGATTAAACATATTTCATGATGTTAAAAATATTACGAATATTAAATATAGAAGATGCAAATATCTCTAATTATGATAATATTAAATATATTATCATAATTAGAGATATTTGCATCTTCCGTTTTTTATTATTTAACATGAATGCTATATTAGCAATTCTACATATTACAGCAAGAAATGGAAGTTTCAAATATATATATAATTAAAATTAAAATATATAATTAAAGTAAAAATTTCAATATTCTTGCAATATCTTTTGTTATATTTTATATTATATAAATATGAATTTTAATACATTTTATGATTATTTTTAATTACGCACATGTATATAAAAAAATGTAATTTGCAATTAACAATTACATTTTTTTCGAAACAATTATGTGTTTTCTTTACATTAATTGATTCCTCTCATTATTTTGTACATAAAGGTATTAAGGTAAGATAATCAAAAAATGAATATTTTACAAGATATTTTATGATTTATATAAAATTAAGAAATGATTTCAACCCTCATAATTCGGAAAGTACTTAATGAAAACTAACTTAATTATAGTGTTTTGGAAAGCTCTCGAGATGAGCTACAAGAATATGCAAAGCATATAGGGTATCCCATTTCAAAAGTTGGAAGTGACTTTCATGTGACTTTCAGGTGACTCTTTAAGATCAAATTAATGACATCATCTTATGGCCCCCTTCAAGCCAACTTTTGTCTGAAACATTTCTTTCTAAAGTGCATAGTTTATGAAGTATTCGGTCCGGAACTTTTGGGACACCCTGTATATATATATATATATATATATATATATATATATATATATACTCTCAACCTTAAGCAGTTGTGATCTAACACCTTTAGATTTTTTTTTATGGGGATACATAAAGGATAAAGCATTTAGCACAGTTCCTACTACGAGAGAAGAATTGAAGGAACGAATTCGGCTGACTGCTTGCGCATCAGTTACACCAGCTATGCTATTCAGTGTTCGCAGAAATATTATCGAAAGATTACTTAAGTGCTTGGAAGTACATGGTATGCTTTTTGAACATTTATTAAAATAAAAGTTACTTTTTTTCAACATAAAATCCTACTATAGATTAAGATTATATAAACACTGTTTCACATAAGTGTGAAGTTCGGCGCTCCGAAAAATTTTGAATAATTGTAGCTCGGAAATTAATGATTGTAAAAAAAATTTTTTCGAATAAAAGTTACTTCTTTTTCAACATAGAATCCATTAATATTAATTTTTTGGGAAGGTGCCATTTAAAAAAACGGAGCTTGGTGCCCCCCCACCCCACGAAAGGCCGATTGCGGAAAATGAAAATAAGTCCACGTGAAAAAGCACATCAAATCGAGAAAATCGAATTCAAGAACATTAAGATCCATCTAGCCGTTTCAAAGATATTAAACTGTAACACTTTATCTGGCCCACCCTGTATATTATTACGCCCGGAATGAGGACTTCGATATATATATCGAAGATACGCATTAAGAAATCGGCCGCTCGCGAGACATAAATACGCGGGAAATAAATAAGCACTTTTATGGGAAACTAGGAAACTTTAATGTAACACAGAAACACAAGCGATATCACAGAACGATTATAATACAGAATAATAACACAACGGATCGGCTCGTATGTAAAACGCGTCCGCTCAGCTTGACAGCTGGCTCCAGACTCGACGACTCAGCAGACTATCGTTGTTGATAAACAATAACTTGGCGACGCGCGCGAAGACGGTCTTCTTCCATCGACGAACTTCCCGCCGACAAAATAACGGGTGGCGAATACATTCGCAGGAACGGGACGCGGGAGCGCAACACTATACTAAGAAAAAAAACCGGTGAAAAGGTAACGGATATTATACCGATCACTTTAATTGAAAAAAAAAGAAACCGATCAGATATCCAATCAGAAAATATCGATCAATCGGATATCTGATCAGAAAGTTCAAAATTCGGAATTTTCCGATCAGATATCCAATTAAAGTGATCGGTGTAATATCCGTTCGTTACCTTTTCATCGGGCATTTCTCTCATTTTTCTCAGTGTATATATATATATATATATATATATATATATATATATACATAGGGTGTCCTAGACCACCCGTACACTCCTTTTCTTTCAAAAACTAAGCATTTTAGAGAAAAACGTTATCGACAAAAATTGTATGGTTTTGAGGATAACATAAGATAGTGTCATTGGTTTGACCTTGGATGGCATCATTAAGGTCAGGTCAAGGATACCTTTAATTTCTTAAATGGAACCACTTATTTTTTATTGCATATTCTTATAGCTTATCCCGGAGCTTTCCAAAACACTATAATAAAGTATTTTTTCATCAAGTATTTTTCGAGTTATGAGGTATGAAATCATTTCTTAATTTTACATAAACTATAAAATATCTTGTAAAATATTCATTTTTCGATTATCTTACCTTAATTCTTTTATGTACAAAATAATGAGAGGAATCAATTGGTGTAAAGAAAACATACAGTTGTTTTTAAGAAAAAATATGGAATTATAAATTGCAAATTACATATTTTTTCTTCGAAACAATTATGTGTTTTCTTTATACCAATTGATTTTTCTCATTATTTTGTACATAAAAGTATTAAGGTGAAATAATCGAAAAATGAATATTTTACAAGATATTTTATGGTTTATGTAAAATTAAGAAATGATTTCAAGCCTCATAATTCGAAAAATACTTAATGAAAAAATATTTTATTATAGTGTTTTAAAAAGCTCTCGACAAGCTATAAGAATGTGCAATAAAAAATAGGTGGTTCCATTTAAGAAATTAAAGGTGTCCTTGATCTGACCTTAACGATGCCATCCAAGGTCAAACCAATGACACAATCTTATGTTCCCCTTAAAACCATACAATTTTTGTCGAAAACGTTTTTTTCTAAAATGCTTAGTTTTTGAAAGAAAAGAGGTGTACGGGTGATTT
Source organism: Camponotus fellah (assembly GCA_030586385.1). NCBI lineage: Eukaryota > Metazoa > Arthropoda > Insecta > Hymenoptera > Formicidae > Camponotus > Camponotus fellah. The sequence goes on along the minus strand of JAPIVC010000289.1, from coordinate 183,820 downwards.
AGGACACCCTTTATATATTGTTGCGCCCCCGCGTTCCATCCCTGCGGATGTATTTGCCATCCGGTATTTTGTCGGCGGAAAATTCGTCGACGGAAGAGGACCGTCTCCGCGCGCGTTGCCAAGTTATTGTTTATCAACAACGACAATCAGCTGAGTCGTGGAGTCTGGAGTCAGCTGTCAAGCTGAGCGGACGTGTTTACGAATCGTCTCCGTGTTTCTTATTATTATCCACTGTTGTGTATTCTGTATTCTCTAATAAAGTGTCTGGTTATTTCGCACGTCTCGTGAGAGGGGCCAATTTCCTTACCGCGCGTTTTCGATATATATCGAAGTTCCTCGCCCCGTGCGTAACAATATATAATAATTATACAAACATATGTATTTATATATTGAAATATATATATTTGAAATTATATACAATACAATTGTAAATTTATTATTATATAATAGATAATATAAATTTAACATTCAATATGTAAATTTAGATATAAATTATAATATTTTTATAATTACAATATTTACCAGCTTGTTGTAAATTAAAAATAATCCACTGATTTTTATCAAGAGAGAATGAAGTTTTTAAAAATGGTGTTAATAAAATATTCGTCCAAGTTATGATAAAATTGGGATTCGACTCCGTAGTATAACTAACAGGAATATAATATTCTTCTTCATCTGATTTGTTGCGAAATTGTACTGATATGCTTACAACATTAGTAGAATAATTTCGTGTCACCTTCAATACGAAAGGATACCTCTGCATAATCCACGAATTTATCATACCTTTTATATTAAAATCATACTCAAAATTGAATTTAATTATCTTAGATCTCATAGCGTTCCATAAATGATCGGCAGTTGTTGCTTCAGGCTTACTAAGTCTGTAAGATTTAACATTATGATAATTTTAACACTATATTAAAATTGATAAATAAATAATAAAGAAAAAAATCATAATTTACAAAATTGATTATTGTATATTAATATATAATGTAACTTACAGAGATAGAAATTTATGAACTTTAATATATGTATATGTGTATATATATATATATATATATATATATATATATATACAGGGTGTCCCGAAACTCATAATTAATCTTTCAAAGACAGATTCCTGGAATCATCTGAAGACGATTTTTCCTGAACAAAAATGTCGAGGCACTAATAATTTTCGAATTATAAGTGATTGGAAATAAGGGGTTTTTCATAAGCTTTGTAGGAATAAAATATTAACAAAACCACATTTTTCGATTAATTTTAAATAGAATTTACTTTAGTTGATTTTAATTTAAGGCTTAATTGCAAAGATATATGATGATAAAAATCGGGAACATGCAAAAAATGATGGCCTTCATCGACATTTTCACTGAGAAAAAATCGTCTCCAAATGATCCCAGGAATCTGTCTTTAAAAGATTGATTATGAGTTTTGAGACACCCTATATATATGTATATATATATATATATATATACAGGGTGACCCATTTTAAGTGTCCATCCCAAATATCTCTCTCATTTTTGATTTTAGAGAAAAATGGTTCAGACGTGTTTTGTATGGTTTCGAGGGGACCATAAGATATTACCATTGGTTTGACTTTGAAGAGTCATTTGAAGGTCACGTGAAGGCCACCTCAATTTTTTTACATAGCACCCCCTATTGTTTATTACATATTCATGTAGCTGACCTTGAGAGCTTTCCAAAACACTATAATTAAATGTTTTTCCGTTAAGTACTTTTCGAGTTATAAGGCTTGAAATAATATCTTAATTTTACATAAATAATAAAATATCTAGTGAAATATTCATTTTTCGATTATCTTACCTTAATACTTTTATGTACAAAATAATGGGAGGAATCAATTGGTGTAAAGAAAAAACATAGTTGTTTCGAAGAAGAAATATGTAATTTGCAATTAACAATTCCATATTTTTTCTTAGAAACAACTGTATGTTTTCTTTACACCAATTGATTCCTCTCATTATTTTGTACATAAAAGTATTAAGATAAGATAATCGAAAAATGAATATTTTACAAGATATTTTATGGTTTATGTAAAATTAGAAGAAATGATTTCAAGCCTCATAACTCGAAAAGCACTTAATGGAAAATATTTAATTATAGTGTTTTGGAAAGCTCTCGAGATCAACTACAAGAATATGTAATAAAAAATAGGAGGTGCCATTTAAAAAAATTGAGGTGGCCTTCACGTGATCTTCAAATGACTCTTCAAGGTTAAACAAATGATACCATCTTATGGCCCCCTCGAAACCATAAAACTTTTGTCTGAAACATTTTTCTCTAAAATGCTTTGTTTCCGAAATAATTGCGTGCGTTAATTAAAATGGCTCACCCTGTATATACAATTATTCGTATATATGTACTGTATACACGATAGATTCGAAAATTTTATATTTGTTTATATTTTATTTATATACTTTTATTTAATGTATTATTTACTATAATATATATATATATATATATAATATATATATATATATTATAGTAAATAATACATTAAATAAAAGTATATAAATAAAATATATATATATATATATATATATACTCTAAAATCATTGTAATATAAAAATTAAAATTATTATTTATTTAGTGACGACACAGTGTTGACATGTTGTATATATATATATATATATATATATATATATATATAAACAATTATGTCAACACTGTGTCGTCACTAAATAAATAATAATTTTAATTTTTATATTACAATGATTTTAGAATATTTATAAATCATTGTAATATAGAGTATTAGAGATTTTAGAGTATTTATAAATTATTGTAATATAAAAATTAAAATTATTTATTTAGTGACAACACAGTGTTGACATAATTGTTAATATATATATAAATAATAATTTTAATTTTTATATTACAATGATTTTAGAGTATTTATATTCCATGTTTGTAAAACTAGATTCTCGAAATTATTCAATTTGAATTGTTTGTTATTTGGAAAATATGAATTTCTATTACATATTTATTAAGAAAAATTCAAGTTGAAATTCAATCTCGACAAAAATTCATAAATATAAATCTCAGTATAAATTTGAGATTTCAAATATCTTGTAAACAAATGTCTTGTAAACATTACAACGAGAGAAATATATTATTAAATTTATTATACATTCTTGATTTCCTTTTCCTCTATGATGTATATTATTACATTATAATACATTATACTTACTTATTGTTCATATATTCTTTGAATCCCTGTATAAATGTATAAGGTGACATTGTTTTTTCTAACATACGCCATATCATGGATCCTATAATGTTTAAAAGAGAAAAAATTTAGTATATTTAAAATGCCTTTACTGCAATGCGCAATAAAGGTTTGCGAATATATCCATAATTAATAAAACTAAATATATTATACACAAAATTTGGGCAATTCAATCAAAGTAAACAGCTATAAAAAATTGTTAAATTCATTTTAACGACAAAATTTATAATAATAGTAAATGATAAATAGTAAATGATTAAATATTCGTAAAAATAACAAATTAGACCATTATAATGAATCGGATAGAGAGAAAGTTTTATGTTTTATTATCTTTTGCAGTCTTAAACATATACAAGGAAAAATAAATAATATATTAGAATGATACACAGTTGATCATTTTTTATTAATACATTTTACTTATATATTTACATGGAAAATATGTGTGTCACCGCATCGCCTCTGTTGTCGCCATAGCATGCTATTTGATATTTAATAATTAATTAAAAATATAGTAATACAGATTTTTCCTAAGTCCCCTCCTTTGAATGGAGGAAAGGTACAACTTCCCTAGTTCCTTCCTTCCTTTAAAAGACTAGTCTCTCAAAATAATTGAACACTTGTTTTATGGTTTTTCATAATTTTTGAACCGTTTCTGAAATGTAGTGAATGGGAACTTTATAGACACCTCATATATACATGCATGTATACTTTTTCCACGTAAATATAATATCTTAATATATTAATAAAAGTAATCAACTGTGTCTGTGAGATTTTATTCAATAATACATTATTTATTTTTTCTCAGTAATATTGAAATAACACTTTATTTCGACATTTAAACACTTATAGTGACGAAATGGCTCTATCAAATGACCGCGAATACCGCGGTTAATCTGACATTTGAATTACCATATAATTTATTTATTTCCAGAGTTTCTACAAATTTCACCAAACTTCAAAATTTAATTTTCACCAGAATCGGAGTCTTTTATTTATAAATGATTTTTACCATTTTATATGAAATTAACATTCAGGAATTTATAATTATTTAATTGTTTAATTATGCAATGTTATACGCATACCTTTGATATGAGAAAGAGAAGAGTGAAAATAATTTTCAGGATAACTATTATATTCTGTAGTATAAGAATTTATAACAAAATAAGTATTTAGATATAGTAATTCATGAACTTGAACTACAAACAAATCCATCATCCGGGAATTTGGCAGAGCCTAAAATCAATTCGATATAATCATAACTAATCATAAATAATAAAATGAAATATTTTTCGGTACATTTTAAAAAACAGCATTATTATGTACTATTGTTAAGAATAAAAATTAATAATTTGAAATTTGATTCAAAAATAAAAAATTAAATCAAAATTGTCATATCAGAGACACAGCGCGCTAGTTAGAACATAGGAAAGAAATATCACTTCCTTCTTTTCGAGAAAGGATCAAAAGAAGTTTCGAAACGTTCGCTCATTAATTTTAATTTTAATTTTAAGTTTTAAGTAAACAAATAATATAAAAGAAGGAAATGTTATTTCTTCCCTGCGTTCCAACTACCGCGCTGTGGTTCTGATGTGCCAATTATGATTTAATTTGTTAAGAATAAAGTTTTTATATGTGTTTCAGTGTGTACATATATTTTAATGCGATAATTTTAATATAAAAACATATATATATATATAGTTCTTATTAAATTTCATTTACTGAATTTCTGGAAATTTAAAAGATTTAGATTCTTATCATTTCTTATAATTAAGAAATAAAATAGCATATTTGCATAAATATATGCAATTATGTACATTGCTAAACTGTTAATCATTTAACTGCGTATTTAAATAGCGTTAGTAATAAAATAACCTTGTCGATCATGTATGCTTGCCAAAATATATTAAATCCTTCGTTTAACATATGAGACCATAAGTAAGTTGGTCTGAACAGATTTCCAATATATTTTTGTATCATCCCATGTGTAATTAAACGCGCAATTATCATTTTATATGCGACAGGATCTAATTCTTCATTATAAGTGATATCTGCTTCTCTAAAAATAATTGTATTTATATGTATGAAATATTTTGGATATTAATATAACCTCTTATGTAAATAGATTATAATATGATAGGTAATTAAAATAGTTAATATATCTATATTCAATTATATATATTACCGATAAAAAATGAAACCAAAAGTCTGTTCGATTTCTTTTCGTAAATCCGGGATTACGATATGATCCACTTTGCTCTCAAATAAAACTTGAGGGGAACTCCTCAAGTGCTGTTTTGTTTCTCAAAATATTCCATTCACGCATATATACACTAACGAAAATAATAACAGTTTTCGCAAATTCTGCGGTTCCGATTGTGATCTGAACCAAATGGACGAATCAATTGCTTCATTTTTCGAGAGGATGCTCTGATGAAAACCAGACATGCTACATTATCTATGGAGATCGAAGGAGTCGTGTGAAAAATTGTCCACATCGTCATATTATCGTTCGTCCATTTAGTTTCTCGTATCGGCATATTTGACAAAGCTTTATATTCTACATAATGCAATATGGAAATATCAAAAGTAATTCCTAATTTTGGCTTGTCCCAAAATGGAAATATTTGCTGTCTTTTCGCTGATATACCTGTTGCGATTAACCACCTGCAGTATTTTAATGATAAACATTAAATAATGAATAATATTAGATAATCTACGCTTACAATTATCTAAGCGTAGAATACACAAATGTACAATTTGTTTTTGATGTCATATATTCTTCTACTTACTCTATTTCTTCATTTTCGTATATGTACAGAGTACCGAAAGATTCCATTATGGCATTAATTGAGATTTCATACTCTATATGCAGATCGTACATTCTATGCATCAAGACATCACCGTAATCGAGCTCGACAATATTGTTTTTAATCCAATTTGTTGAGTTTGTTTCATAAATCGTATTATTATTTTTCTTTAATGTCGACACTATTAAATTCGCTGAATCCGGTGCATAGAAACATATATATTGTTTTACATAAGAAATATATAAAGTGATTATGCATTTGCTACGAAGATAATTATTGAGTAACATTAACTCTATGTTATAATGTATTGGAATTATATAATCTGATATATTGCTTGATTTGTTGTTTAATGCACTACTGCGAACGATTTTCGTTTGTTCATCGATTCCTTTGATTTTTTATTCTTCTCCATTTATAGGACTCGCTATTGCCACTATGGTAAGGTATATTATACTATTACTTAATAATAGTTTTAAGAATGTCATCTTGAATTTCATTCGAATTTCTATAAAAAACGTTTCTTCATTAAAAACAAAAATATTTGCAAAGAGTACGCAATAAAATCGATTTTTGTGTGAAAAAACGTTCAAGAGAATTTACTAAACACTTCAGAAGAAAAAATGATTAGTTTAAAAAGAAATTAAAATAATACAGTTTAATAAATAAAGAAATGATTAGAAAATATAAATAAAATTATTAAAACGACGTATAAAATATTTTTCTCGGATTTGAATATTAGAAAACATGAAGGATATATTTAGATAATTCCAGTAGAACAAGCACAATAAACATAACTGTTATTTATCTCAATTTAGTCATTTTGTAGATTTCTCCTAGTGCAATTACATATTTCAATGTATATATATAATAAAGGTATATTCTGAACGCGATTCAAAACATGGTACGGACTATATGTTTACTAACATGTTATTTTCAAGATCAATCTGTTCCTTGAATAAGAAATGTATTAAAAACATACAAACACTGAACGGAAATCAAATATCATCAAATATTTGAAATTTTGATAATGTAGCAAATTGAATCAAACATTTGAACAAAATGCTGAAAACAATTATGTTAATATTTTTATAACACATTATTTTGAATAAAATGTTAATTTTTTATTATATGTTGTTTATTCGTTCATTACACATTCAAATAAACATATTCTCCTAGATATTCATTATAAAAAATATTTTAAAGACAAAACACAGGTAATAATATACATTTTTAAGATACATAATTTCATAGCTCAGATAATGATATAATATTTTATATAACTTAAATAATTTTATAGCAATACTATAAAATAATTACATAATAATTTTATAATGTTAAAAAGAAATTTAGCTTATAAATTTTACTTTCCATATGTCAAAATGGTTGAAACATACTATTACGGTACTAACGTAAATGTCTTCATTTCTATTAACTGTAATGTATGCAAAAAATAAAAATAATATTTACAATAAAATGAATTAGAACGACTTGAAAATTTAAGAATAAAGGAGAAGAAAATTAAAGAAAAATAAAGAAAATGTTATTTAAAATAAAAGTGTTACCTGTAATTCCACACAATTTGTATGCACATTTAATGAAAGAAAGATAAATATTTTATTATATATTTAATGCCTTGTCCTATTAGTTGAATTAGCCAGGTTTAATATCATATTTAACATCAAAAGCATTCAATCACGAACTTACCGCTTCAAGAAACTACCATGAACTGATAGCTCTGTCGGCGTCTGACAATATATAGAAGGTACATAGTGTTATATAAATAATGTCTTGATTATACGTAGCATACGATATCTTACATATCGACAGAAGTTAATAAGTATAAACTTGTTTTTTATTCTATTTTCATATATGCAGCTTTTATTTATAAAGACCATTATTTTAAGAAACTATTCGCAAAAGAAAATTAATTGAAGAGTTATAATCGCGCTTATACCTGCATGGTCTTATTGGCCGATCATTTTTAATTAATATTTCGAAATTTTATGTGATTATTTGCAAAATGATATAAAATTTTTTAGTTCAGTTTAACGAGATTTATTTATGGTTTCACTTTGCACCGAGATTCTGGAATCATCCTGTATATGTACGTATCTGTGTATAATAAACACGCATAAATATATAATCAATATCTATGTATTAAATTTGTAACACAGAAAAGTAGTACAATATAATATGTAATATAATATAATATTTAAAATATGTATGTAATTATAAATATGTAATATTTATAATTTGAATTATATTGTAATATAATATTTTTATACAATATTATATAATACAATATTATACAATACAATATTTTTAATACTATATTATACAATTAATATTATATTGATAAAATACAATTAAACAATTATTAATTTTTATATGACATTAGTGAATAATTAAGTATATTTATAAATATTATTACAATTATTTATTCTGCATTTTTAATTTCTATATAGTTAATGTCTTAGAAACCTAGTTATTCAATTATTGAATAAAGATCGAAAGTATTTTGTCTGTTTTTCGATTTCCGACCATCGTGTTCCCATCTTCTGTTCAACATCGGTAATCGAAATGTTTAAATTTTTGATCCTTTTTTTAATAAATTTCTTTATCTAAAATGGATATTTTAGTAATTATTATCAATAAATGATTTCGTATTTAATAATTGTACTGTCACACATACAAATATCATTATAAGCAGAATTATAGAAAAATATTATATAAAATATATAACAATTATAGCGAAAAGTAAATTTAAGAAAAAATTTAAAAAATATAGAAATTTGATTCATTTAAAATTTACCTCGCCAAACTGTTCTTTAGAATACGCATTATTAATTGTAACAATTAATCTCATTGATTCTCCTATTAAGAATAAAACAATATTATAACTAATTCGTACAATAAATCTGCTCATCTTTGTGTAATATATTCTTATTAAATAATATCGTCACCTGTGTCTTATTATTTTGTAATTACTTAATAAACTTGTAAGCATATATAGTATGTCTTTCAATGACAGAAAGAAAAATATTAGCAGTTAAGACATAAGTTTGCTCTATCGATTCAAATTGAAGATAAGATACATTATACCAAGATTTAAATAAAATATCTGGTATTTATATTTCTAAATAATAGGTTATAATTTCAGAATTTTTACTATAAGCCAAACATTTTAATATTTTATCATTTTCTTTCATGGAATTATTAAAAATTTTATTTCATGTATCATGATCTACCGTCTTCAAATCATTATAATATGTCCACTTCTTCCATCCAGACAAAAGCTTACAGAAGACGGCAAACTGTTAACACAATTTCATTAAAAGATTTTTATTTTTTTTCCAAAAAAATATAAAAATCTTTTAACGAAATTGTGTTAACAGTTTCTTTAGAGTTTTCTAAATCATTTTTTAAATAAATAATAACTAATTTTTCAAACATGTGCAGAATGTAAAAAAATATTCGTATAAAAAGAATAAAATATTATGAAAGGAATTACTTGTTTTCTTTAGGATTTGCTAGATGCCATTTCAAATAACGCTTAGATCTTTCTTCGCAAGGATGACCATTTATAGTATATTTCCACTTTGCAAGTTCTTGTTTTAAACATTTAGTATGATCGTTGATGTGACTTTCATTAAACAGATTCTAGTTTCTGCATAAAATCAAACCGTAGCACTCCCTAAAATTTAATAATTATCATTACATTTAGTTTATTCATTATTTAGAAGAATAGGTGTAATGTACGCGCATTTAAATGTTTTTACTAAATAATTTTCCTTCATTTTTCATTAATATTTATATGACTTCATAGCATCAATATCATAATAAGTAGATTTAATTTCTTATTTGTGTGTGAATAATTGTGTATATATTTTATCATCTAAATATGTTTGGATCCTATCTAAATAGGTATGGATTTTATATCATTTAATGAATTTTTAACACATATCGATATATAAATTGTTTCATAAAATTGTGCTAATGTTCGTAAGTGGATAAAACGCAATGAACTAAACAGAAGGATTTTTTACCATTCTACAATTTTCGTAATAATTATATATAATATATTATAATAATAAAGAAAAAACACAGTTGTTTCGAATTGTTTCGAATTGTTCCGAAGAAAAAATATGTAATTTCCAATTAACAAATACATATTTTTTCTTAAAAATAACTATGTATTTTCTTTACACCAATTGATTCCTCTCATTATTTTGTATAAAAATATTGAGGTAATCGAAAAATGAATATTTTACAAGATATTTTACGGTTCATGTAAAATTAAGAAATGATTTCTTTATAACTCAAAAAGTACTTAAAGAAAAAATATTTTATTATAGTATTTTGGAAAGCTCTTGAAGTAAGCTATAAGAATACATAATAAAAAATAGAGTTCCATTTAAAAAAATTTAGTTAATCTTGAAATCTTTTTAATGCCTTCATCTATAAAATCTATAAAATTATCGTTTGTACCATTACGATGTCTCCCTCTGTGTCAAACATTTTTTAGTATAAAAATTTTTTCATAGTTCTTCAACTTTAGCTAATATTCACATCGGTCGCTTTATATGAATACACACACACACACACACACACACACACACACACACACACACACACACACACACACACACACACACACACACACACCCTGATTAGCTTTGAGTTATTAAGATTTTGAACAATTAGAGGAAATGTTCAATATGTCCATCTCCTGTCACAATACAAGCCTCAGCACGTCGTCTAATTGAGTCCTTAACATGCCCGAACTTGAAAAACATTGTTGATGTCTGTAAAACGACTTTTAAGACGAGAAATGAAACAAAATTTTGTATTACAAAAATTTGAATAACTCGAAAACTACTCTTCTAGAGAAGCTTATAAGTAATTATTTAATTAGTATGTTAATTGTAATTATTTAATTATTACAAATTATTACAAATTATCAACTTTCCAGATTTATATTGATTAACTTTTTTTCTTCTTTAAGCATGAGAAATCAATTCCTGAAATTTTGTTAACCACTTATGAAACACCCTGTATATGTGTGTGCGCGTGTGGATATGTATATGTGTAAAGTACTTTTCTTGTGATGACATAATAATAATTTAAAAACACATGTATAAAAAATATGTAAGAAAGAATATATAAAAAGAACAATAAACAAAACAGGAAAATTAAAAAATAATAGTTTTTCTGCAGATATTTAAATAATTAAATAATTACTTATAATTACTAAGCTTCTTTAGTATATATCTTTACTTGTACCAATTCTGCTGATATTTAGTAAGCAACGAATAATTACAATAAAAAATTAAGAAATTTCCTCATTTTTAATTTTAAGCTACATGAAATTTTCAAGTCCAGAGGGATTGAGATTTTTTTTCTATTTCGGCGTTCTGATTACAGTTCCGTTTGCACCCCGAACAGTTCTCTCGATAAGAATTAAGACCCGAAGTCGTAGAGCGAATGGCGTAAAAGATCCGATCGGTTTTAGCGAAAGATTAGGTGTCGATTTCAATATTAAAAAATTATTTTAAAATATTTAGCGGTCGGTTTGTTAAAACCTATCAGGAACTATAGAACTACTTGGGATGCAAATAGAACTCTTAATAAATCTTTCGATTTTTGAATGTGAGGTGCTAACTTCACACCGACGACCTGTTTCACATTTCATAAATGATGCAATATGCATATTTTGACAGATATACGTTTTATTTTACTCTCTCTTAATTTTCTCTCTCTTTTTCTCACTCTCTTGATACATTATGTCATCGCATTCCATTGCTTTGTCCAGATGGAAATTGCCGCACATGTGAAAAGTGCATGGCTTGTTTTCGTTTTCTTTCATTTGCTGATGCTAGCATAAACCTCGCGCGTGTACATAAATACTGGCATGATCCGCAATCTCTTGCTCCTTTTTGATCCATCGCTTGTTAAAGAGGAACATTTCAATGTGCGAATTGAGGGAGCTTAAATCCGAGAGACCTTGCATAACGAAGCAAGGAATTTAGTAACTTATGAATACCTTTCGATCTCTATTTCCTCGGGCAGTACTTGGCAACACCTTTCTTCCGTTTCTCCGCACGTGTCGCTCACAACACGTGTCAACTAAAGACGTGAAAACCCTTCATCTCCCTCCTGCATATGTAACCTTCGCAAAAAACAAATACTCTTCCTCACGATATATAAATAATGCTCTTGCAGATAAAATACGATTTTAATTCTTGAAAAAAGACCAGTAATTTTAATGGCAGTGTTATTTAATGTAACAGCTGTTTTGCATTATACACATTCACTGGGATTAATTAATTATTATGATAATTTTACGAGATATTTTTGCAAAAAATTTCGAGATGCAGAGAGTTTAATTTTTATAAATTATGTATTAAATCTATAAATTTACATAATATAAATTATAGTCATATTTTACGAAGGTTATATGTATACATCAATTATCATTTTTTTACATAATAATTTTCTTTGACAGAGATTGAGTTTTTTTTTATCTAAATTTATTTTCTCTAACTATAATTTCGAACTCTCTTTTAAATGTACATACGTAAATTCTCTAGAAATTCGCGTTATGCTGGCACGTGCGTATTCTGTATTGAAGCCACATATATATCCATTTTCATTAGTCTTCTCCTTTGTTAACACGCATATTATGTATCGCAAACTTGCGACATAATGTGTTAGAAAACACACAGAATGTACGGCACGTGACGTTTTTCCTCATGCGTAACAATTAGTCACGTTTTCCCTTAAGGTTCAGTTGATGCGATCGCGTTAAATATAATGAGAAAGCCATTGTAAAGCCATAAAAGAACTATGTATTGTTAAAATTTAGAGAAAGAGAGAACGCCTTTATTTAATTTACTTTAGGCAATACATACACACAAACATTTACGTGTATGTATATATATATATATATATATATATATATTTTTTTTTTTTATTTAATTATAGATGTATATAATGCAAAAAAAATTTCCAATCCAAAACTATTATTTAAAAAATATAAAATAAATTTTAACACTCACCAATTGATGCGCAGATTCAGAATTGTCCATTACGGAGTTGATGATCTGCAAAATGCAAATATAAAATTCAAGTTATATAGCAGCGTCTTTCTAGAATAATTAATATTTCCAAAAAATGGCTATTGTCCTTCAAACTCAAATACTTAATAAAATTATTTAATTTCAAAAAAAAAATCAATCTACAAAATTGTCATTTAAAAAATATAAAATAAGTTTTAACTCTTACCGATTGATGCGCAGATTCAGAATTGTCCACTACGAAACAGTTGATTTGTAAAATGCAAATATAAAATTCAAGTTATACAGCAGCGTCTTTCTAGAATAATTAATATTTCCAAAAAATGGCTATTGTCCTTCAAACTCAAATACTTAATAAAATTATTTAATTTCAAAAAAAAAATCAATCTACAAAATTGTTATTTAAAAAATATAAAATAAGTTTTAACTCTTACCGATTGATGCACAGATTCAGAATTGTCCACTACGAAACAGTTGATCTGTAAAATGCAAATATAAAATTCAAGTTATACAGTAGCATCTTTCTAGAGTAATTAATATTTCCAAAAATTGCTATTATCCTTCAAACTCAAATACTTAATAAAATTATTTAATTTAAAAAAAATCAATCTACAAAATTGTTATTTAAAAAATATAAAATAAATTTTAACACTTACCGATTGATGCGCAGATTTAGAATTGTCCACTACAGAGTTATTGATCTATAAAATGCAAATATAAAATTCAAGTTATATATAGCAGCGCCTTTCTAGAATAATTAATATTTCTAAAAATTGCTATTGTCCTTTAAATTCAAATACTTAATAAAATTATTATTTCCAAAAAAATTATTTAATTTCCAAAAAAAATTTCCATTCCGAAACTATTATTTAATAAATATAAAATAAATTTTGACACTTACCAATTGATGCGCAGACTCGGAGTTATCGACTACGGAGTTATCGACTACGGAGTTGTTTATCTGTAAAATGCAAATATAAAATTCAAATTATATAGCAGCGTCTTTCTAGAGTAATTAATATTTTCAAAAAATTGTTATTGTTCTTCAAATATTTAATAAAATTATTTAATTTCCAAAAAAATTATTTTCCTGAAATATAAGTTTTTGTAAGATATATATACGGAGTGTATCAAAAGGTAAAGTTAACCCAAGAGGAAAGAGAAACCTTTGTGAGTAGAGTACATAATTGTACATATATTAGTTATAATTACAAATATAAAAAACATTGAAACTCCTTAATATTTCGAAAAATATACATTTTCGAAAAAAATGTTCCATATAAAAGTTATAAGATTCTATGTGACGCATTGCGTAGTAAAATTATGATCTTGAAAATGTTCTCATCCTAAAATTATGATCTTGAAAGTGTTCTCATCCTCATAAGGATCACCTTGAAATATTTAAATGAGAATCCAAATTTTTTATTATATATAGCTCTCTTACTTTGAGAACTTTCCAAAACACTTTAATAAGTTTTTAACACTTTAATAAATTTCGTAAGTACTCTTCGAAATATTAAGAGTTTCAACACTTTCTATACACTTGTATAAAACGCTGTATTTATTAATTCATAGCGAAAACAAAAAAAACACTATTAACCTGTACTCTACTCAAATTCTTCAATCTCTTAATTGATTAGCTTTACTTTTTTATAATACACTGTTTTTTATAACACCCTGTATATGGATAAATGGTTTATAAAATTATTGAAATTATTTAATAATAATTGCTTAACAATTTATTCGAATGAAACAAATAAATGGGAACAGATGCAGTCTTTTGCAATAATTAACTACTCACTTCGAGGTTACAAATTTATGTAAGTAATGCTAAAAACATTTAAATAAAAGTGAATTAATTAATATAAATATACTTAAAAAATTATTAAAAAATTAAAATTAAAATTAAAAATTACAATTTTTTTAGATATATGTTTCAATTTCAGCATAATTGCAATATTAAATATTTTATTCAGATGTAATTTTATAAATGTGTATTACGGTAATATAATCTCCGAGGCTTTGAAATTTTGATACTTTAAATATTTTAAGCTTCGAATCTTCGAAGTTGTCGAAGCCTTCGAAAGTAAATTACCAGTCCTAGTCACGATTGTATCTCGAGAGACGTATACGACGATACGTTGAGCCGCTATTACACGGTTCAATGAAAGTTCAAAGTCACGACATGTAAACAATAACATGCTTACGTTCATCATACACAGTCGCTTTATTATTGTTTGCGCGGTGACATTGAAAGGAAGGGGTAATGAAAATCAACGTATCACGCGTATTATATTCCTCGAAACGCGAACGCAACGAGTATTACGAGGTACGGAATTATTTTTTCAATTATCAATTACAATTAAATTCGATTCACACAATTAATTTTTTTATTAGCATTTATGGCAATATTTGCAATTCACATCGTTTTATTTTTTTTCGTAAAATTCTTATAAAACTTAGAATTTAAGGATTTTTTTAAATCATTGATACGAATTTGATGTCAAAATTCAAAACATCATTGACTGATTCAATATGGCGGCCAAAATTTCGAAAAACTCGATAAATTGACGGATTATAAAAGTCTATAGGTTTTTTTTTTTTGGATTGCTGAATATGTTTAAATTTAAAATAGTAATTCAAATGTCAATAAAATTTCGAATAAATTACAATAAATTTTTGTGTTTTTTTTAAATTAAGGAGTAAAATCTGTGTATAAATTACTCGATTTCGGTCGACTTAAATTAGTAAATTAGTCTATCATGTCAGATTAATATTATGACTAATATTACTTCAAAACTCAACCAACAACATCTTTAATAAACTATTAATATATCAATTATTTTTGGATTTTGACCCCAAATTCACATTCAGTGATTTAAAAAACATCTTGATACCGAATTTCATAAAAATTGAATATCATTTTTATCTTGCCATTTTTGGCATAGTTGGTGTTTATTTTTGTATCGTTTAAATGATTAATAATTTTCGTGAGAAACTTATTATGACAGCTATGTATTTTAAGAATCATAATTAATAATTAAAGCGATAGGAATGAAAATATCATTTTCAAGTCTTTTATTCCCGTATTTTGCGTTATTCTTCTCATCGTAACATAATAAAGTGTGCATTGGGGATGTCGTGCAAATTGTGCTTATTGTTAGATTATTCGTGCACGTGTAATCATGTTTTAAATGTGTTAAAGAAGCAGCAAAGAATAATCAAGAGAGAAATAAAAAAAGGAGAATCTGTTGCGTATTATGTACTGAGATTAAATCATTTATTTTATAATTTTGAGTTACATATATTTAATGTATTTGTGAAAATTACATCAGATGTATAATATAAGATAGAAAAAAATATAACCGACGATTCTCTTATATACATATTACAGATTATAAATTTTCTCCTTTATCTTCTTTTCTAAAATATAAAGTGTAAAATATAAACATAATATTAATACATTAATATTAATATATATTTAATTTAAAATATAAAGTATAAATTTAATATTAATATATTACATATTTTTAAATATATTATAATTTTAAGAAATTATCGAACTTAGATAAATGAATGTGAAATTAACAATAAAAGATGGAAAGCAATTATTTTCGAAAGGAAGAAAAACATTTCTGCTTTATTTCTTGATTATTACTTTTCTCATAAATAAATTAATTAATAAATGTATCATCGTGGTTCAGAAAGCGCGATCAAAGAATCGGATGTTACTTACATGTAACTTAAAAAAAAACAAAGCCCGTCTTTTGGAGAGAGTCTCTAAATTATGTTTTAAAAATTTACAGAATGTATCTAATCGATCTAGCCCCATAACCTTTAAATCATAACTCCAAAAATAGATCTCGAATTTGCTCGTAGCTAATCAAGTATACATCAAAGCGTAACGCCTATGGAATTTTCTTAAAGTGCTTTTAAAGGGTAAGTTGGCATATCGCTTGACATTTCATCAGAAATTTAATGTGCAACAACCGTGCAGGTATCCCACACACGCTCATTAGCATGCATGCTTTTGTAACTACATGTAATCTGATCCGTCAACGCCCGAAACTTTTACCTGCATTCAGAATGCGGCATGAGAAGCGCAAGGGGATAGGTAGCTTTATGCACCTTCGGAGGAAGAAAAGTGGGGAAGAAGGGGGGGATGCAATAGGGTCGTCCAGTGTCATTCGTCGGTCGACCCAATTGCGGGTCAAAGTTCCAGTTTCTCGCCGGGCGTGCATGGAACGAGAGAAAACTGGTTCGTCACTATGACGACGTGACGTAACGATCGCGTCATCAACGGGATGAAACGGGTGAACCGGGAGGTCGACGAACCCTTCTGGTTTCAGTCAGCGTTTCGTTCTGGCCAGCCGGCTAGACGCGACTGGCTGACTGGGCACCCTGAAGGGGTGAATGGGGGAGACGATGTGGCGGCTCCTCTCCCTCGTCCCTCTTTCTCTCTCTCTTTCCATTGTACTCGATACGATCGACCTGAGCCCGACGTCCTTGTCGTGACGTTGGCGAAACGTATTCATATCCAGCACAGCTGCAATCTAAGCTGTGCTTGTATCTTTCATTAGACGCGACCGGAATCTTGGGTTTAATTAATATCAAATAATAGATAATCTATTATCAAAGATTGAGGAGGTAAATACGAAAGGTGATGATTTATAAAATTTGCAGAGTAAACATCTTTTTTACAAAAAATCTCATGTTTTCAAAAAATTTGAAAAATCAAAGTTAGGTTAATTTTTTCTTTCTTTTTACGTCAGGTTAGGTTAGGTATTATCAAAGATTGAGGAGGTAAATACGAAAGGTGATGATTTATAAAATTTGCAGAGTAAACATCTTTTTTACAAAAAATCTCATGTTTTCAAAAAATTTGAAAAATCAAAGTTAGGTTAATTTTTTCTTTCTTTTTACGTCAGGTTAGGTTAGGTAAAAATAAGAAGATTAGGTAAGGAAAAAAAAAATTTTACAAAAAATTTCATGTTTTCGAAAAATTTGAAAAATCGAAGTCAGTTTTTCCTTTTTTCTTAAGTCGGATTAGGTTAGGTAAAAATAAGAAGTTTAAATAAGAAGAAAAAAATATTTTACAAAAAATCCCATGTTTTCGAAAAATTTGAAAAATCAAAGTTAGATCAGTTTTTCCTTTTTTTTTAAATCAGATTAGGTAAGAAAAAAAAAATTTATTACAAAAAATCCCGTTTTCGAAAATTTTGAAAAATTAAGGTTAGATCAGTTTTTCCTTTTTTCTTAAGTCAGATTAGATTAGATAAGAATAAGAAGGTTAAGTAAGGAGAAAACATTTTTTTACAAAAAATCCCGTTTTCGAAAAATTTGAAAAATCAAAGTTGGATCGGTTTTTTTCTTTTTTCTTAAGTCAGGTTAGGTTAAGTACGAATAAAAAGGTTAGGTAAGAAGAAAAAAATTTTTTACAAATATCCCATGTTTTCGAAAAATTTGAAAAATCGAAGTTAGATCAGTTTTTCCTTTTTTCTTAAGTTAGATTAGGTTAGGTTAGAAGGTAAGAAAGTTAGGTAAGAAGAAAAAATTACGAAAAAATCATGAAAAAAGGAAGGTCCAGATAACTGAGAATTATCTCGCGAAGTTACTGACATTTACGTGTAAAAAAAAAAGGAATGACGATTCGCGCGAAATGGCAGGTCGACACTGAGATACTTGACGCACGTACGTATAAGGGATGAGATTCGGGATCGACCGCGATAAAGGGTCGAAGGCTACAGGATTAAGCCCCTGATCGAGTTCGTTCCGCGGCGGAATTGCCGTGGCGACCGGAACTGGGACGCGTTGTCAGTGGCCTTCTCAATGACGTGAATGACGTCACTACGCCAATGGAAACTGGGCCAAAGACATAGCGTAGGGGAAAGAGGAAGCGAAGGATCGGACAATCCGACGTAGAGTTTGCGTCGGAAGCTGCATCTATTTCGAGCAAACTATGCGCGCCTCGTGTCCTTTTAGTCAAAAGAAGCGATCCTGGTATTTTGTGGAGGACCAATAGAGCACTCGATTATCCTTTTTCTCTCGATGAAGAATTTCGGGAACTTTAGAATGTTACATTTCGAGCCGAAAAATACTTGGAGATATCATAATCGAAGTAAATTGAAATTATATATTTATTACTATCAAAATAAATCTTAAAGTTTGATTATTTCGCTGATCGTGTTTCCACTCGTGATACTACAATAATGTTAGATTGAGTTTGACGATGGTAATATTTGATGACGATAACACAAATCCGTTTTATTGAATCTGTCCGTAATCGCTCTAATACGATGGAGAAAAAGAAGCTTCTTATCTTGGAGTAAAATTCATTTTAAGATGGATAAAAAAAGTTTTCACGCCTTTTTATAACATTTATACACATTAACCACACATAGAAAAAAAGATGAAATAAAATTAGAAAAAATTAATATATTAATTAATTTCGACTGACTTGGAACGAACGATAATCGGAATTTTGATTAATTTGGGGATTACTCACCATTATAGAAGAAACGTATGAGGGCTATTTTTAAATGACAAAGGAAGATAGATAATGACGGAAAATGAACGAAGAAAAGAGATGCGAGGGAATCATTGAATGAACTATGATATTTCATGGCACTGTGTGTGTGTGTGTGTGTGTGTGTGTGTGTGTGTGTGTCTGCAGCGATTTGCCTTGTCGAAGACTCGTGAATGGGGCTACCGCGCACATCTGACGTCACACTGAGGTGCAAACCCCTGTAACTGGGTCAGTCCCTTAGTTCTGTCATGACCATGGATAAAACACGTAACTGACAAGTACCTGTGTGCGTGTTCTCTCTCTCTCCCCACCCCCCTGTTTTCTTAGAAATATTGTCTCTGATTGGATATATGTGTGCTGCAAACCCTTAGAATTCTGACAGGCGCGACATAGATTATTGTTGACGCACACCGCGTATCCTTCGGAAAAGCCTTCTACTGAGAATATGAATGAAGGGAAGCGAAATGATTCCGATTTAACGATACACTTATACGAAATAATACTCGCATTTTATACATATCTTCCTGGAGTCTACAAGATTTTTTATACGAGCGTTTATATGTCGTAAAAAAATTGTATATATATTTAAAATTAATATAATTAATAAGATAAAATTATATGTATAAATAAAGTTAAATAAAATTATATAAAATATTATATATATATATATATTACAAATATAAATATAAATATAAATTTTATGTAAATTTATTTAATTTTATTTATATATATAATTTTATTGTATTAATTATATTAATACACATATATATATATATATACATTACATATTACATATATAAAAATTGTGTAAAAATTGTAAGATATTGAATACATCGTTCTTCAAAAATGAAAAATTGTGAGTTTCTTTTTGTAAGTTTATTATTTTAATTTTATCATTTTATTTTAATGATATTTAGCATTTCATCTTTTTGTAACATGACAGTAATTCATTTTTAGTGAATATTGTTTTTATGATAGTCCTAATTTTTATTAATTATAATTTTTTATTATACAATTATCACAAAACAACTTGCATAAATATCTTAAATTTTAAATCATTAAATACATAGTGTATTATTTTTATACATTTAATACGGATTAAAGAAAAAAATATTTCAATAGTATTTAGAAAATCCATTCATCCATACGTAAACATAAAGTAAATTTTATAAGATTGTATTTTATTAAATAATATGATAAAATATATAAAATAAAATATATCAAATATATATAAACATAAAGTAATTTTATAAGATTGTATTTTATTAAATAATATGATAAAATATATAAAATAAAATATATCAAATAAAATAAAACATGTTTAAGAAATTTAATTTATAATCTTTGAAGGCTACTTTGAGGAAAAAAAATCGTGTTGAGAATAAAGATAATATTATGGTAAAGAAAAATATATATTGCAGATATCCTTGAACTTCAGAATTCTAAATTCTTATTCATGCATCCTTAATTATTGTGTCGCAATTGGAGGAAGGAAAAAAGGAAGAACAATTTTAGAATGAAAAACGTTTATTTGAATCGTAAATTATGTCGACATAGACAAAACGATATACAAAACATTCAGTCCTGAGTATAATTGATCTTCTCTCCTATCTTTTCGTTAGCGACACTCTTTCGTACAGCGATCATTCTATAGGATTGCATCCATCATACTCATATGTAACAATCCGAATGTGACGGATATGACTTTACCTTTTTTTCGACTCTCTCTCTCTCTCTCTCTCTCTCTCTCTCTCTCTCTCTCTCTCTCTCTCTCTCTCTCTCTCTCTCTCTCTCTCTCTCTCGCATTTTCGCCAATTGATAACACCTAATCGTACAGTCACATATAGGAAGTATCTACAAGGCACTCTAGAAATGAATCGCACAGACAGATGAGAATTCTCGCAGACTCTGCCATATTTTTTCTATGTCTCTTTTTCCTCTTGCAAATCACGAATTTTTTTGTGAATATAATTTTTAATTCCTTTGTTTTTTTTAATTTTTAAATTTTTTTTTAATTAATTAATCAGTATCCGCCGGTCGTGAAAGATTTTCTCGACGCACACTTGCACATTCCGTAAACAATAATTACATGCGAAAGGATTACGTCAGCCAATTAGTTAGATCAGCCCTCGGCCGCATTACGTAACGATTGTCACGGAAAGAATTAATCGCGATCAGTATTAACAAGACATTGTATCTTCGACGTACACATATTTTCGACAAATTAAAAATGAAATAATCCGAAATTATTTTTAACTAGATTAAACTTAAATAATCTGTATGAAAATAATAAATTCTATATAAATTTAAACTTAATTATTTATTTATTTTTATTTTTGTCTGTATTCAATAATTAATATTTCGGATTTTCAAAGATTTTGAATAAACAGATCTAATGAGTAATCGAAGCCAATTGTGCTCGTTAATACTTTTAAAAATTACGCACGATTCTAATAAACAGCGAGTCAATGGTCATATGTTTCGCTTTTCGATTTTCTATGCAAGACATAGTGAGAGAGCCATCGATTTTAATTTTTACACGATGTATGAACGCACATATTCTCGACACAGATAATATAGATACTCCTTAATACTGCACTATACTGAACGATTTGTTCTTTTTACAGGGATGGGTCGCATGCGACGAAAACGCCCTGCAGTTGATATATTTACGGCGCAAAAATTGTTTTTTGTATGATTCGAGCTATCCTATGAGACATTAAGGGCAGTTTCTTTATTTTTGGTCTGAAATAATGTTTCGAGACATCAATCTTAGCTTCTTAAATTATTTAATTACTCAATACTTTTATTTAAATTACTTAATGTTTTCGCTATTAATTAGATGTTTTATTTTAAATGGAATTTGTTGTATTATTAGAGTAAAAAGTATAACGGGGCACAAATTACTTTTAGAACGACAAAAGAAAATCTATTTTAGAAATTCTCCATAAAATATGCACGATTTTATTTGAAACTCGTTTGATATCAGAGAGATTTATTTATCTCTATATGCGTCGATATAATTGACTTCTATCATTCTATTCTAATGGATCATGTCTCTTTAGTGCCGTTAAAAATAGTAACGTGTCGTTGGCGACGGATAACGAGAAATCAAGGAGTAAAATCGCTGATCATTCATTTGATCTTCCAATATATGTACTACTCTCGCCGCAACATTTAATTAAAGCCTTAGAGACCCGTTAGAATGCACCTGAGAGTCGTATCAAATAATTGAACATCTATTTTGCTATATTTCTCTCTCTCTTTCTCTTTCTCTCTTAATAATATAATATCATTTGTCGTTACATTTGTCGTTAGAGACATTCGGTCTCGAAATGATTTCCGAATAAACTATTTTAATGAAAGTTGCAGTAAGGATAAATAGCATAAGATTGAAGTGAAACCCTATAGTTTTGCTGATAAATGACAGATTAAACACATTAAATCTCTCAGTACATTAAATCTATCAGTCTGCATATTCGTACTCTAAGTATCCTCCATACTCAATCAGGGAACATTAGTCCGACTCGATAAAGGTATCATTAATCAGTTAAAATGTCACTGTAATTATACGTGTGCATATATGTGAGACAATGAAAAGTATTTTGGCTTTTTAAACATCCTACGACATTTGATACAGCAAAGATTTCGGTAAAAAGATGTTGCAAAAGTATCATGTCCTCGCGCAAATGATCCTCAATATATGGAGGTAATCCTTCGATTCTCAACTAATAATTTAGACAATAATAAATAGAACTGAGTGCAATAGTTCCTTTTATGTTTACTATTTCCTGATTCGATAATAACTTTGCGCTCCTCGTATTGAGGATCATCTGTACTTAACGTACTCATACGCATGTGTATTTAATTCAATTATCCTATCCCTTGAATTTGACATTTTTTTGTGCTTTCTCATCTCCTGTCTCGACTGATCTGATCGAGCCGACATTATGTTTGACTTAGATTATTTGAGAACAAAAGCATCTGATTGAAGAGAGAGCGTCTCTTAATCATTGATCGCGAATAATGAATTAGAAAAGAGATGTGAAACTTTAGCAAGAGTCCGCGCGTTGCGTACGAAAATTCGTAAAAACTGTTGACAAAGTACGCAATGAAGAGATATGTTATCGCGAAGAGGCGATCGAAACGATCGCGACAATCGATCGCATATATTATGCTTAACCTTCTCCTCCTGCTTTCTTCCCTGGCAGAGTGTCTTGGTCCTGTAGTTCTCCCAATCCGTCTCGATCTATCGATAGAGCTCGACCAGATCCTGACAGGAGCAAGCCTTCATCATCTGCTATTGAAGACCTGAGTTTCGGGGGACCCTCTGAGTCGGCAAACCGGACAATCCGCGGACATACATATAAGGTACCGGGCTGCGCAGGATTCTCTTGGGGCTCTTCTTGGCGTGCTTCTTCTCCTTGTTCCATTTGGACGAGGTGATCTTGAGACTCTGGAACGCTCGGCGCAAAGTCTCTGTCGTAGAAGGTCTGAGAGAATCGCTGTCGCTGCTGCTGTGAGCGTCCGAGGGGCTGGACGAGTAGGACGATGGTGAAACACCACCGCGGGAGAGACTCTTGACGTCTTCTGGACTTAGAGTGCGTTCCGACGATCTTTGTACGCTGCTACTGAGCCGCTCCTGGGACCGGGTCGCTCGTTCCCGCAGTCGTTCCAAGTTCCAGTGAGTTCTAGGAGATCGGCTGGACCTGCACAGACGTTCACCGCTGCCGTGACGAAATAGACGTTTGCCACTGCCGGTGCTCCCGCTGCTGCTGCTGCAGCCGCTGTCGGTGCTGCACTCGTCGTCGCCGATCTCGCCCACGGGCGTCCTACCCCGATGATGGTGATAGTGATGCCGATGCTGATGGTGATGCTGAGATCGATGATCGCTTAGATTGGTCAGTTGCGTAGAGTCTTCCATGTCGCTGGACATTTCTGTCCTGTCACTTGGGGTCGCACGCTTTCACGCGTCAGAGATCTCGCACTATCCCAAGGAATAAATCGGATTAGCAGGTGTTATCGCGTTAGAAGTCGAGTGATTTCACGCACAGAGAAAACACACTTGTGACGAGCTTCTAAAGATCTCGATGCAACTTGTTCGCTGTATTTATCTTTCGTATTTGTTCGATTGATCGCTTGATCCGCTCTTTCTCAGGCAAGACAAGGCTCACCTTGAAATTACGAGGTGAAACTGAACCCCATACACCCGACGCGCGGTCTTTTATACAGGGTAGGTGAACACGGGTATGAGCGCATGCCCCGCCGTCCACGTGAGAGTACGTGTACCGCCGAGGGTGTCGAGAGGGTGTTGGAAACCTTGTGGGGCTGCAGCTGCACGCCAGCAATCGAAACGGGACAATGGAAGACTTTGATTCAAAGAATCTACGTCAATAGTTAAAAAAGACAGTAACGATCAACGTGACTCGGATAATTCTAGATATTCGATCTCGCACGATAACAATTAAATTTAGAGAGTGTAATTAAGAAAAACAATTATATATATTTTATTTCAGTGAGTTTTTTGCATAACGTTTTAAAAATTCTTTTAATTCCTCTAAAAATTTGATAAATTATAAAATTTTTAAATATTAAAATTTTAAAATTATAACATTTTATTAATAAATATAATTATAAAATTTTATTAATAAATTAATTGAAAAATAAATTGTCGGACATGTGTCGAGCAAATTATTATTAAACTAATTTTAAGATAAAGCACTGTGCCATTTCTATTATATTGTTTAAGTTGAGTCGTCATCGTGAAAGATCAGATTATTTAAGATTACTAGGAATTATATGTTTATCTCTTTCACTCTGTTATCTTTTTATTCTTCAGTAATAACATAATATGTCTAATATATACATAATTTAGTAAAAATTATACATATTTTTTTGCAATATTATATTTATTATTTATTAATATAAATTATATTATAATATAATATAATATATATATATATATATATAATTTAGTAAAAATTATACATATTTTTTTGTAATATTATATTTATTATTTATTAAATAAATAAATTTTTTCGTTTGCGAGTTTAATAAATTATCGAACTTAATCTTTTAGTGATATTATCTGTCACTTATAATTACATGACGTAATGTCGCGGTATTTCATTCCGCAGAATTCCAATTATAACGTCGAATACAATCGATATATGAGGATCAGATAACAGTCCGTAACCGATATCCAGAAATATGATTTTAATTTGGTACTCTTGGGATGCTGCTTCTCTCTTTCTCTCTCTCTCTTTCTCAGTTCATGATATAGGTTTTGGAAACTAGTTATGCCATGGTCATTGAACTTACCCTGCCGATCGATGTCAAGGGGTAGATGTACCCGAGAAATTGTACTTGGGGAATCAATACGTGCAGTGCCAATTATTCAGCAGCCGAAAGCATTTGCATCGTCAGTATCGAGAGAATCGGGAGAAATTCATCCTAATTATTATGTAAATCGGATAATGTCGGAAATAATTTAATGTCTTTTTCTTAAGTCTCTAGAAAATTTTTAGAATTGTTGTTATATTCATTTATCTCTCGGATATGTCACTTAAAGTCTCTCTGAACTTTACATGTACGAAATAATAAATAATAAGATATATATGTATATATACAATATTTCGTCTTCGTAGAAACAAATTAATTAATTGCAGAAAAAATAATAAGTAAAAATGAATGTCATCTCTGCAGGGGGGTAAAGAGGGGTCTTATATAGTATTCTCGAATGGAGAATCTACCTTGGTTTATGCACCAAGTAAAATATATGCATATGTCTTATTTCGCGTCTTATTTTTCGCGATTTATTAATCTTTATAAAATTTTACGCACTATCATCCGCGATGGCTCTTAATCGCTCTTTTCTCGTATATCGTGTTGTTTAATACATTTCAGAGCCTAATTCTTTATCTATTTTAATTTGTTAAAAATGAATGTGTCACGAATTAACTTTTATGTTTTATAGCGTGTAAAAAAGTGTTTCAATTTTCCCGAGATCGACGATTCATCAAACTCGCGAGAGAAAAAATTTACTCGCTCAAGTAATTGATGCTTTTATTTTCTTGATTTCTTTTTTTTAACCAAGATATGATGAATCGCGCGCGTAATTTAGCCGAGAACTTTGATCTAAATCTGACTTATTTATGTCATTGAAAGTTCTATAATTATACATGCTGAAATCGGGACAAACGGACGATTTTCTAGACGACGACGTAGTCTCTGTAGTCGTAAAATAATTGCAGGTACAATAATAGCCAATGATCATGTTATGAGCTTGATATCTAAATTATGCGTAATCAAAATCAGTTAATACTCTGATGCTGAATTCATTTAATTCACATGGATGGAAACGTGCGGCATGCATATGTGTGCGTGTGTGTCCGTGTGATTAGAAAACCGATACTTTTTTCATCGCATTAAGGGATCCATTATTGTCATTATCCCACATCAGCTTTGTTAATTATATATTTATTACATTATTATTATTATTTCTAATTATTATTGTAATATTATTTATTATTATTTTATTATTATTATTTATTATTATTATTTATTATTATAATACTATTTATTAGTATTTATTATTATTATTATTTATAATTATGATTTTATAATATTATTTATTATATTTATTTATTATATTGATGATATTACAATTATTATATTTGATAGTTAAATAAAATATCTAATAGCGTATGTAGGAAATAACAGCTTAGAAGACTTGCTTTGATTAAAAATTATTCGCTCATGACAAAATAAAAATAAACACTCTTCTCTCACGTCTCATTTAGTTTTATACAAAGTACACCTTTGTAAAAAAGTTTCTTTGTTTTTCAATAAAGGAAAAGCTGAGATTTCAGGTCATTCGATTTAATTCATTTGGCTCATATAGCTCTCTGTTTTTTTTCATATGTGAAGCTACATGTCACAATTTGGTAATTATACCCACATATCGCGAGACAAATAGTCGAATAATATCGAGTCAAACAAAATGGACCGACATGTCTGAATCGCTTTTTTCGCCTGATATCAGCCTTTGTCCTAATTCGCACTCTATATTATTTATATTTTTTTATCTATCTTTTGTTGATGATGCATCAGTTGAAACACAAAAAGAAATGTAGAAATTAAAAAAAATATCTCAAGGATATGAATGCAAAGTTTATCTGGAAAACCTGAGAATGCTGATCGTTACTGATCGAGTTATATGATCTCCGAAGGGTGGAAGCTATAGAGCACGTGAACGCAACGTGAGTTCGATAGATTTTAATTCACCTTATGATCTTATTCCGATAAAGATTGTTGTTTCAAACTGCGAAATTTGTATTATTGTATCATCACGTGTCGCGATATAAAATCGCAGATGTAGAAAAAGAAATGATTATATAAAATACATTAAATATAAAAGAATAGTTTAATATATTGATTACGTTGTTATAAATATCCAGATAAAATTGTTTTTAATCCAATTTTCACAATTCCATTTCGAAAATTAGCTTGAATTAACGCCAGTTGTATAAGATAATTGGATGAGAAAATTCGTGGAGTAAATTAACGTGATCATTAAGAGAGCTTTTTGCGCTTACACGTCACGTTTCGACCTCCCTATTACAGTCTTTGTCTATTCGCGCGAAGCTGAGGACGCACTTAGATTTAAATACATAACCATGATTCAATTAGACATCATAATTCAATTTGATATCTAGGTTTCTCGACTGACTTTTATTCATGACTTTTATTCAGAAAATTTCAATAATCCAGGAATTCTTTAATTTTATTCAATTTTTCTGTATAAATCGATTTCCTTCTGCCTTTCTTTATGTGTTTGCTAAAATGCAAATTATTGTGATAAATATAATTCTAAGTCAATAATTAATAAATAATATAATTCTAGTATCAAGAAATGGTTTTATTTTTTATCTAGAGCTTCTTCAATTTGTATTTTCTTTTATTTTACGATCTCTAAAATGTCCTAGATTCTTTCTCAACATTAGTGTGACACTCTCACTGATAAGATAATCAAATCAAAATTTGAGCAATTTTTTTCATGGTAGAAGGCCGATATCTATCGCATTGTTTACTCCTTTTATCGCGCAAAACAGGAAGTGAGGATAGAACCAGAATGGTATCACCGGATAATTGACGTAATGCGATTGTATATATCATCTTGCCCTTATGCATCAAAGACTAATATTACTATCGAGGGTTTGCATAATTGCACGCAGATTATAACGACAAAAATCCAGGTTATGCAATCGCGAATGCGCGCAAATAAACGAATATTATTATTGCTTATATGAAGAAGCTCAGGTGTCTCTTCCTCGAATCGACTTCGTTAAAAAGTATTTTTATAATTTGTTAATTGTTTAAAAAATTTAATAAAAATAGAGAAATATATATTGTGAATATTTAATTAAGAGATTATGTTTATAAGATTATTAATGGAAAGTATTAATGTTAAGTGAATAATTAGAAATCCTTAAATTTTTTTATTAACCCTTTGCGTCAAGCTGGGTCGCTCAGTGACCTTTTTCTTTAGTTTTTCATTTTTTCTACTTTTCTTTAACTTTAAACCGGATCTTTTTATTTCTATGAGATCCCTAGAACATTAGTGAGTGTAAAAAAAATATAATATACTTCAATTCTTAATTGCAAAATATAAAAAATATAAAAATAAATAGTCAAAATTAGTACATTTTCATGGAAAAATGCCTTTTCTATTTTTCAAACTAATCTATTATGAAAATCAAAGTTTTTTACAAACTTAGTACATTCTAATCTAAAGTATTTTTCAGAACGTTTGAAGAATTTTCCGCTGTGTTATTTTTGTTACTAACTCTATGTAACAAATACGATATTTTCTGTACTAAATCCAAATTAACAAATGTATTTTTTTTTATTTTTTCTCTGAGAGTTTTTTGGGTCACAAAATTCTAATTTGAAGAAAAAATTTATAATTTTTTAAATTTACAATTGTTTGCCTTATTAGAAAATCCCCCTCTTGAATTTTTTGAAATTGAAAATTTAGCATCAGATTCGGATTCAGTAACAAAAATCCCGGAAAACGAATTTGTAAAAATATAATTTTTAAATATAAATAAAAATATATAGCTGAATTAATCTCGATCAATATTGTACGTCATATAAAATTTCGCATCTTTATTTATTGTTATTATTTATCATATATTCATTTTTATCTTGTTCTTATTGTTTGCTCGTAAAATTTCAAAAAATTTTATAATTCGTTCTTTTTTTTTCTTTTTAATACAAGTATTATCGACTTTGAAATATAATTTATAAATTATTACACACGCGTATGTATAAAATATCTTCACTCGATATTATGTAGATAAATGGAATAATCAAATTTGCACTTGCAACTGCCATGATGCAACAGATTGATGCAACAGAGTATGATAACGCGTGTATGATATAAATATCGCTTTATGGTGCAATTCTTCTAATTCGAGAGCACACAAACAATGACGAAATCACTTACCGAAGGGTGCTTATATTCCGGAAATAGCACCTATTGTTTACATAATTATAAATAGAATGCGCGGATTAATTTAAATATAATAACAGCATTACATATACGCACATAACAGTATCATCGTCTAAATATAACAGAATGGACATCCATGATTAAGAAAATGGCGCGTGAAAGTAAATATTACACAAGAGATGTTTACATATTCTCTTTAATGATTTGTAGAAATGTGTTTAAGATATGCTTTTCGAATAATGCTTTTTCTAATCTTACGATTACATGGAATGGTTTGCTTCCCAGCAAACACCAAATAACAATTATATAAATTGTTACATGTTACGTAACAGTTACATAACATGTAACAATTATATTAAAAGATAACAATTAACAGTTATATAAATGTTACTTGGTGTTTGCTGGGTTGTAATTAATCGAAATTTTTCCACACGCACTTTTCTAACTTATAAAACATCCTATATTCTTTGACGCAAAATTTTCTGTTTGCCTGAATCTTCGCATGAATCTTGGATGGATTTTTTTCGATCATTAAATTTCCCCTTGTGTGCGGCCATTATCCGCAATAATGAAGCGACGCTTTGTCGTTAATTGGATACCCGGATCGTTGCTTTATCATAAAACCCAATTATTAAAACCCTTCGTTACGTAAGAGCTCGACTACTGTATCTTTCTTGTGATACGTAATAACATTCGGTTTTGTTGCACAATATATCAACACGGTTTTGTTGCACAATATATCAATTATCATATTAATGAAAACGCGAGAAAATTTCCAATTGGTGGGCTCTTTCATCTTGGCACAAACAAATAAAATTCTTTTCGCGTATTTATGATCATCATATTTTATTAACAAATATAAGACGAAGATTACATTGCCAATTTGAAATAATTTTTACTCATAATGGATTACGAGAGATTATTTAGTCGAATAACTTTGATACTTTTTCCGAACGCTTTTAATTTACTGAGATACCAAAATCGGGATATCGAGACTTTTCTTCACTTTACTGCAAAATTGCCTTCAATAATGTATTTTTATTCCATTTTACAGCGTCTAATTAATATCCCTAATCGTGAGATGTAAAATTCCGGCGGTTTTGAATATTTTATTTCCAAGAGGTGAGAGACATATCGATTCCAGAGAGATCGGTTACGCGTGATTACGAATCCACAAAGTGTGTCCTGTTACATAAACGAGATTTCGACGCATATCATTGTGCGTGATATCCTTGGTCGAGTTCTTTCGCGTGTTTAGCATGCGCGAAAACAAGAAGACGTAACCTAAATAAAGAAATATACTATATATTTCGTTTTTTCTCTTACGTATACTTCAACACTCAGGTTACATCATTAATGACGATAAATGAAGTTCTTAGTCCAATTTATTAATTTATCATTGCGTTTGTGTCACGTTATACTCGGCATAATAACTAACTCTAAATAGAACACTCGGCAACTTCATTCTGGCCGCATCCCACGTGTGGGATCAGAAATAATACATTGATGCAACGTGTTCGTGTAACATTATGTTTGCCTGCGCAACATCGACGATTTTTTTCAAGATACGTATACATTGTGCGTTCAACCTACATCTTCCTGGTGTTGTATCGAGTGAAACGATTGAATGAAGGAATGACATTTGTATCGAATCCCAGTAAATGAAACAAAAATATTTCATCGTACTCAAATTTTATGAACAAAATTTGCGTCAGAAAATTCGTATAAACTCAACAATTTATTTCAGGATAAAAACAATGGATCTGAATGCTAACAGAATATTGCGGCAATATTACAATGTTGTTGCATCATTGCAGCAATATTGTGGCAATATTACAATGTTGCTGCAACGTTGCAGCAATATTGTGGCAATATTACAATGTTGCTGCAACGTTGCAGCAATATTGTGGCAATATTACAATGTTGCTGCAACATTGCAATATTCTCACAATATTGCTGCAATGTTCTGTGCTGTGTAAAAAATATTGCAATGTATTTCGCCTAAAGCGGGAAAGGATGGGTTTTGCTCGAGTAAGAAAAAAAACGGATAGAATTGCTTTCAAGCGACTTTATTGATTCTGAATCTTGGATGAAAATGCGAAATTATTATCCGAACGGGGGAGATGAGGAGAAAATGAGAAAGGTGAATCACGGGATGACTTTTCGAAGAGAAGTTGGGCGGGCGATTCTTGATTTTTTTGATTAATTCGTTTGTGAAGTATCCGTGAAGGTTGGTCCTTGGTCTCTGCATTGCCTGGTCTTCCGATGCCTGTATCTTCGATTAGGCCATATAGGCTTATGCGTAGCTCTTACAAGGCGTACGGCAAGGCCGCGTAGCTCCTGTATGCGTACGGCAAGGCCGGCGCGTACGCCGAATACGCGCTGTACGCCGGTAGGCTGTAAGCCAACGGTGCGGAAACGACGGGAGCGCTGTAGGATGTCACAAGAGGGGCGCCGATGATCGCTCCGGGTGCTGGCGCGGGTGCTGGCGCGGGTGCGGGTGCGGGTCCGGGTGCGGGAGCGGCCGCGGCGAATGCCAGGAAGGCGACTAAGCACAACTGTAACATGATATCTCGATGTAATATCAATGCTCTTGATATCGTGATAATGGTAGTGGTAATGGTAATGGTAATGGTGATTTCTTGCCTTTGTGCGATATAAAATCTTCGTATCCTTTGTTTTATAGTAGACAAAAATAATGTTTTATAGTATACAAAAAACACAAATTTGTAGATATAATATAAACAAATCTCTCTCTCTCTCTCTCTCTCTCTCTCTCTCTCTCTCTCTCTCTCTCTCTCTCTCTCTGTATTTTTCAAATTTAAAAAATCTCAAATATTTCTATTTTTAATCTCAAATATTTTAATTTTCGTAAATATATCAATTTTTTTAATTTTCTGATAGTGATAATAATGGTAATTTCTTGCAATATAAAATCTTAATAAATCTCTTGATTTATAATAGATAGACAAAAAATACACACACAAATATGTAGATAAATTAAATATTTTAATAATATCAAATATTTTTTATCTCGAATATTTTAATTTTTTCAAATGCATCAATTTTTTTAATTTTATGATAGTGATGATAATGATAATTTCTTGCCTTTCTGCAATGTAAAATCTAATATCCTTTGTTTCATAGTAGATACACAAAAAACACAAATTTGTAGATACACAAATCTCTCTCTCTCTCTCTCTCTCTCTCTCTCTCTCTCTCTCTTCTCTCTCTTTACATTTAAGATTTAAAAAATTTTTTAAATTAAAAAATCTCAAATATTTCAATTTTTAATCTCGAATACTTCAATTTTCTCAAATATATGAATTTTTTAAATTTAATATGTATAAGTTTAGTATATTAAATTCAAAATTTTATGAAATCTATTTTTTTGGATTTTATTCTTCTTTTTAGGTGTTCAATAAATAAATAATTGGTGAATTGGAAAATTTGTAAAAATTTAACATATTTTAATGGCGAAAAAAATAGCGTATATTTATACAAGAGAATTGTTCATGTGCCAAATTGTGTAATAAAAATTAAAAATTAAAAAATAAAAGCCTGAAAAACCTAAGCGAATACAAATAAAATTTCCGTAAAATTACTCTCGCGTTTTCCAACCTCTATCGCTAAATTGGAAAATGCGTTCAGTTAAACGACGCGACGATCCGAATAAACATATCATTAAAAAACAGACAGCGAATATACACACATACCCGATACTTCTGATATTGACAAAGACAAGAGACATTGGCGAGAAATACAAACAGAGATGAACAGAGAGAGCCTCCTGATCTCGATAAAAAAAATCTCAATTGACTTACCAGCTTGAACATCTTGAAGCTCGTGTGTCTGTCTGGTTTACAGTCAGAGAACGATAATATTCCAAAATACGATGTGCCGCGTCTTATATAGGAGTAAGGAATCCCTGCCGGATATACCGGGAATCTCCAACCTCCCTTCTCCTCTTTTGCACCTTCTTAGCGCACCTTCGGGGAGGGCGTCGCCTTGTCTCAAGCGGAAAACGAACACGCGCGTTCTTAGGTCACGATTTCTTCTCTTTTCCCGTTTCTTTCTTCATGCGAACGCCGCCGTCCAATGGAGCTTTGTTGCGCGACCGTGCATTAAACGAGGGTAGGGGAGGACGTGATGATCCCTCAAGGTCGCTCGCATGATGGCCAGGCGTGGTCGGACTACTCTCCTTTTCTGTTTCAAGTACACGTTGCAAAAGTTCCTCGACAGGTAAACCTGTTACATGTTGCATGCGGAAAGCGTGTGGCTAGGAGAAAATGTACTCAACTAACTTCGTAAAACGATTTATAATTTCCATTTTACGAGAACATAAATCTCGCATTTTTACAATATTTTGCAAATTTGACAGGATCGTATTGTTCAAGAAAAAAATTTTTTTTTAAATTACAATTAAATTTTGATTTTAATTTTAATTTTAATTTATTTATTAATTACAATTACAATTTTAATTTATTTATTAATAATGTATCAGGAAAAATGTTTGTAATGCTAAACATGTGAAAGAGAGAGAGAGAGAGAGATTTGTTTACGTGTCTACAAATTTGTGTTTTTTTGTGTATCTATTATGAAACAAAGGATATTAGATTTTACATCGCAGAAAGGCAAAAAATTACTATTATCATCACTATCATAAAATTTGAAAAATTGATGTATTTGAAAAATTTAAAATATTCGAGATTAAAAATATTTGATATTATTAAAATATTTATCTACATATTTGTATGTGTATTTTTTGTCTATCTATTATAAATTAAAAGATTTATTAAGATTTTATATCGCAAGAAATTACCATTATTATCACCATCAGGAAATTTAAAAAATTGATATATTTGCGAAAATTAAAATATTCGAGATTATAAATAGAAATATTCGAGATTTTTTAAATTTGAAAAATACAAAGAGAGAGAGAGAGAGAGAGAAAGAGAGAGAGGAAAATATTGTCGCACAAAAGTTTTAAAATTATGGAGATTAAAGTCCCATTTACAATTTGCGATAACTCATCTTGAACTGCAAAAAATTCAAAGATGAGACAACCGATAATTCGCAACAATCAGCTATGATTTTTATCTAATAAGGATCTAATCACAGGCTCGAGCAATAATTACATTTTAATCGATCTAGTTATATATAATGTTTATTTTTACATGCTTGCTAAATATGAAGGGTAACTTTTTGTCTTCCAGGATGAACGCAAAATTATAATGCAACTGCCTCTGATTAAAAAACTTACACTTATAAAATTGCATTTGATTTCTATCGCGATGCATCAAATGAAGAATTCTATTTCCTCGAGAAAAATACCAACAATCCTAGAATATTTCTTCCAACAAAATATCATATTAATTCCGAGCAAGATATCAGTAATTTCATTTTTTCTCAAGTTTTTCAACAACAACAAACAATGATATACGTTATCTGTGATATTATCTATGCACATAGTTGATGAAAGGGATCTTTGAAGTTAGTTTAAAATTTGATTAGAAACCATGATAAAATAATCTCTCTCTCAACGCCTACGTACGTCGTATTGACTTGATCATTCCAAGCAGTCTCGTTTAGTTTCGATGGGTATCGTTCTTGGAACGTTCACTTATGAACTTCAAATTTATTGAGACGCAATTGCGCCGCTCGTCTAATGGCTATAGTTTGGGGTAAACATCCCTCGCATCAATATTTCAATGGAAGACGTTCCCCTCATGACATTTACATTGGCTTACGATGCTAACAATTTTTTAAAAGAAAAAAGTGTCTGTATCTTCATAATGCCATGTAGACATAATGTCAGAAAATAGAGATATGCACGAATAAAGAAATATATTTTTTGCTTTTGAATACATGTATTAAAAAAAAATAAAGTATATATATATATATATATGTATCTATTGATATAAAGAATTTTTTGAATTTAAAAGATCTAGCTTTAATTGCTTAAATGGACAAAAATATTAATAGCAATAATACATGTATTATCACAAAATTTATATAAAATCTAAAAAATTTTTTTGATAATTTTATCGATTATTAATATTATTATTCTATAATTTATTGACATATACATTCTAGATTATAATATTTTTAACAATATCGAGGGGATAAATTCATCTATGTATTAATGATATTTGTCGAGTTAATGACATTTGTTTCCTTCGATAATTGTCGCCAACACTGTAACATTTCGCGAATCAATTATTTGCACTGCCCTTTAAGCTTTAATCCCAGCGACCGGAGATTGCATCATCAAAATGGAGAACAAAGAATTATGTAAAAGCGCGCGATCCAGTTGACAGATGCACTTGTTTGTCTAATGTCAGTTAAAAATTATTGCGTTTCACACAACAACTGTGTTTACGAGAGAATGGAAATGATTGTACCCTTGATATTTTAATATTGACGGGTAATAATTCGACTTCGATACCGGAATTGTCATGCAAAATGGGATCTATTTCGATTTCCCTAATAATATTAACTTTTCCATTTATTCCGTTCTATTTTCAACTATTCATCCGCCCTCAAGTTTATTCTTTCTTTACCTTGTTCTATAAATAATTATA
This sequence comes from Camponotus fellah, assembly GCA_030586385.1. Taxonomy (NCBI): domain Eukaryota; kingdom Metazoa; phylum Arthropoda; class Insecta; order Hymenoptera; family Formicidae; genus Camponotus; species Camponotus fellah. The sequence goes on along the minus strand of JAPIVC010000289.1, from coordinate 147,061 downwards.
AACTAAATTATCCATTTGCATAAGACTATAATCTAAAAAAAGATTAAATTAAAATTTTTAAATAGACTTGGACGAAAATTTTTGAACAGCTTTTCTTTTTAGCTTTTGTAAAGAGAAAAAATTAATGAGAATTAAAAAGTAGCGATATGTAAATTCATTTTGTATATCATAAATATAAATCATAAGAATTTTTAACTTTAAGTTTATATAAAAATTCCATGTCTTGTTAGAAAAAAATTTGCTTATTTCTTTTTAAATCGCAATTTTATTATACTTTTTTTATTAGATTTTAAATTAATCCTTTTTAGAAATATTAAAAATTTGACAACTCTTTTTTAAAAATAAAATTTTATTAATTTCTCTTATTTTTCCTCGAAATGTATGCAATACTAAATATCATGTTTTCGGGATGAAAAATGAAAAATTCTGGAACAGTTTTTCCTTTTAGCTTTTGTAAAGAGAAAAAATTAATGAATTAAAAAGAAGCAATATGTAAATTCTTTTTGTATATCATAAATATAATTCATAACAATTTTTAACTTTATATAAAAATTCCAAGTCTTGTTAGAAAAAAATTTGCCTATTTTTTTTATCGCAATTTTATATACGTTTTTTTTTATTAGATTTTAAATTATTCCTTTTTAGAAATATTAAAAATTTAACAACTCTTTTTTAAAAATAAAATTTTATTAATTTCTCTTATTTTTCCTCGAAATGTAAAATGCAATATTGAATATCGTGTTTTCGCGATGAAAAATGAAAAATTCTTGATCAGCTTTTTCTTTTAAAAATAAAATTTTATTAATTTCTTTTATTTTTCCTCGAAATGTATGCAATGCTGAATATCGTCTTTTCGCGATGAATTTTTCTTCGCGGAAAAAATTTAAAAGCGACGTTTGACACGTTTAAATGGCGAAAGGACGTTTTGGCTTTTATCTTTTTTCCACTTTAATCCGTATGCAAATCAGGCGGCAAGTCTGAAGGGATACAGGAAACAGACTTGTAATTGCATCCGACAATAAATTAATATAAATAATATTACAAAAATGAAACAATGGTGTAATTAACTCGTTTAACGTTCCGAGTCATTGATGTTAATACGATTCGTGTCTCGCCGAAATGTAATTTGAAAATTTCAAAATAAAAAGAGAGAATTTAATTAAATACGAAAACGAGTAGCACAAAAAATTATATTCATTTTATTACTCGACATACGATCTTTACTCGGGCTTTAATCGGACCGAAATTATTCGATACATGTTAATAATCGCATCAAAAGAGAGAAGAAAGAGAAAGAAAGAGAGAGAGAGAGAAGAAGAAGACAGAAGGAGAGAGACTTTGATCGATCCATGATCTCGAGTGATTAAAACAGTGTTCCGCAGACTCGGCGAACTTGAACTTGAGAAAAAAATATGCGGGCGTTGCGCCTTGAAGTTCTGATGAGATCCGGTTGAGTGAGCGAGAAAGAGAGAGAGAAAGACGAGGAGGGGAATCCAAACAGGATCAGCCATATTGAGAAAATTACACTGGCAGAGGCCACGCGACGTCGACAATCTCGGACGAGTTTTGCCCTCCCTTCGCGCGTTTGCTTTTATTTCCTTGATTACGCCGTGACGTAAATCGCCGGGAGCAAATACTTTTTTGTATCAAGCAAATTAAACTCGTATCATATACGTTCGCTTGCCTCCAGCTCCTCCAGTTCCAAGCCAAAGGTGGTTTACAAGCCAGAGAGAATATAATCTAATTGTACAATTACATGTAATCATTATTTTCGGAAAGACTGCCCTTGAGGGGATTCGGATATATTTTGGGAAACATAATTAATTCTCCCCCAACAAATTTTCAAAGCACAGATTTCAGCCCTTTGACGACTCATTTTTTTTTCATAGTTTGTCATTTCTTCAACTATGTTTTTAGCAATAAATACCGACTTTTCTGTTTATAAAATCTCTAGAATATCGAAAAAAAATGTAAAATCGTTAATTGTTAATTGCAAAAGTACTTTGTATAAAAACGAATTCGAAATTATATTTTCATGGAGAAATGCATTTTCCACTATTATGAAAATCTATTATGAAAATCAAAAGAGCAATATTTTATAAACTTAGTACATTTTAAGAATTTATTTTTCAGAATTTTCCATATTGTTTTTGTCATTAATTTCATATAGAAAATATTTTTATTAAATTCAAACTAACAACAGTACTTTTTTAAAACTTTCTGAGTTTTTTTAAATCAGAAATTTAAACAGAATTTAAAGAGAAAAATTTATAATTTTTTAAATTGATAATTTTCTGCCACATTGAATCCGCCATAGAAACTAGAATTTTTTTAAATTGAAAATTTTGACATTAAATTCAGCGACGAAAAAATTCCCTGGAAATTAAATTTGAAAAGAATTTTGATTGTAAGGAAAAATATACGACTTCCAGTAAACATCAAGTAACATTTATATAATTGTTAGTTGTAACAATATAATTGTAATATAACTGTTATATAACATGTAACATTTATATTATTGAGTGAAAAATTATAACTAACAGTTATATAACTGTTATTTGATGTTTGCTGGGCTGAAAGGATTAATAATGTTAATAATAATTTAAGTAATAATTTAATACGAATATAATAATATCATACTATTCCTAAATAAATAAACTATAATAAAGATTTCTTTTAAATAAATTATAAATAAATTAGGTATAAATAAACTAATAAATAACTAATAAATAAATTAAGTATAAATAAACTAATAAAGATTTTTTCTTAAGATTCTTAAGGATGCTTTGTATGTACAATCTCAGCAAAAAGTAGCTGAAAATCAATATTGACGAATATATCTACTTTTGGTGTATTTTGAGTATGAGAAATTGTGTGGAATATTATAATTTAATCTTAGCTACAGTGAAGAAACGTATTTTTTAATATTTATTGCGTTTTTACGGAAATATTCCGAATTTTATTAATCGAAATGATTAACTTTTGTCAGAGAATTTCGCTTTGTGACAGACACATGGCTAATTTCATTGAATTATATTTAATATCTTTTTAATCAGTATCAGTAGTACTTGTATAATATTATTTGACCAAATATTTCCTCTATCTAAACTTTTACAAATTTTAAACAAATTCTGAATATTATTTCCATGTGTTTTTGTCATTTGAATCGATGTGGTTATACGTTTCCCATAAGAACACGTGTTAATTCGGTTAAAATCCTTATAACTTGTGAACGCTTTAGTGAATCGATTTAAAAATTTTCATTAAATTCTCAATATTTTGAAAATAGGTACAAAACACCCTTAAATAAATTATGAATAAATTAGGTATAAATAAACTAATAAATAACTAATAAATAAATAAATATATAAATGTATATAAATATGTATAAATATATATAAATAAACTAATAAATAAACTAATAAATAACTAATATAATAAGTAAATTAAGTATAAATAAACTAATAAAGATTTCTTCCTAGGATTCTACTTAATCGCAGAGAAGAAGGAAGGTATAAATCCTAAGTCGAGGAATGGAGCAAAATAAGGAGCACCATGATTTTGAGATGAAAAAATTTGCATTTTTATTTGAAATTAACTAGTATTACACAAACTTAACATGCGACAAAGACTTGAGCGACATAATTCATCCATCGATTTGTCTACGAAGGTCCAAGTTTGGAAGGTAGTCCGGTCGGTTCGCGAGATGAATTACAAAAGAATGGGCGCGGAGTAGGCGGTATACGCGGCAGGTGCAACGGCATGGGTGCCATAAGCTGCTGTCAAGGGAGCCGCGGCGTATGCGAAGGGTGCCGCTGCCAGGGGTGCTGCTGCCAAGGGTGCCGCTGCCAGAGGTGCCGCTGCCAGAGGTGCCGCTGCCAGGGGTGCCGCTGCCAGGGGGTGCCGCTGCCAGGGTGTTGTAGTTCCTGGCGACTACCTGGCTGCTGCTGGCCGTCACGATTGGCGCCGGTATCGCCGCCAGGACCGCACCTGGTGCAGGTGCAGGTGCAGGTGCGGCGCAAACGGCGGCGAGAAGAAGGGCGAAGATGCACTGCAAGAACCAATCAGATTTGCGTATTAATCAGTTGGCGAAATGTCGCGATGATCTATTTTATTTGAAAAGTGGTAGTCTTCTAAAATATATTTTCCATTTTTCTTTCACATAAAAACAATATTTTTCGAAAAATTGCAATGCACGATGGCTTCTTTCCTTGGCAGATTTCTTTTACGTATCATCTCGAAAAATATATGAAATGAAATAATTAAGTAAATAATATTCTAATTTTTAATATATTTTTTAATATATTTTAATATATTTTTTAATATATTTTCTAATATATTTTAATATATTTTTAATTGTTATTGTCGACAGTTGACAATGATTTAAAGACACAATTATAAATATTAAACAGAGGAGCTCACCAGCTTGAACATGATGTACGGTTTTTGCGATTGGGAGGAAAGAACTCAAGCGAGGAAGGAACTCGAGGGATCTGCTTTCCGAGTGAAAAAGCAAAAGCCTTTATACCGGGTTGTTCGATCCCCAACTATCGCTTCATCAAGGTCATCGATGTCTCCTGGTCGTCGATGCGCGAACCGCTCCTCTTTCTCTATTTCTCTCCCTCTTTCTTGGCACGAGTCTCTTGAATTCGAGCACGACAAGCATTGTCAAGTGGCTTTCCTTTCGAAGCCGACGTTTTCGTCATCGATTTGCAACAATTTAACCTTCAATTAAACGACTAGTTACGCAATAAGCTGCCTTTGTTGGTCAAAATTCTTTTTCAAAAACTCGAGTTTATTCAGCCTTCCTCATCCTTAGCCTCCTTCTGAGACGATATCGAATAATTTTATCCTTCCGAGAGGGATCTTCTTCTCGATGCATCGTCTTTTCCTTTTATATTTACTTTGAAAGAAACATGGAGACTCTTATTCATCTCCGATCTGCATCGATTGCTTGAGTTCTATTTAAGGAGGCCATTACATGAGACCGAAATCGATGGAGCGGGACGTCTGTGAAGCCCGAAGGGTCCACGCATCTGCTAATTCGGTCTAATGCGCCAGTGTGGCTATCCGTTAATTGTTACCTAACCTAACGCAACATAGGCCACTGGACGCGTTTCACGTAATCATTGTCCCCGTCGCGCAATTTTGCCACATATTGTGCGCTAAGCAGAGTTACGTAACCATCCGCTATGCTCGTTTACATAATAATCTCCGATTGGACAGATATCGACAACACATAGACATACACTTCCTAGTATCGAACGCATCGCTCGATCAAGGTCATCTCGAATTCTCGAGAAAAAGTCAATCGTCGTTAAAAAAAAAAAATTTCAATTTTTCTCGCAAAATTATGCCGTGTTTTTATTTTGAAAAATTTTAAAATTTACTATATCAACGTGGTTAAATTGAATCATATATATAATAATAATAATAATAATAATAATAATATTATTATTATTATTATTATTATTATTATTATTATTATTATTATTATTATTATTATTATTATTACTATTAATCATTATTATTATTATTATTATTATTATTATTATTATTATTATTATTATTATTATTATCATCATCATCATTATTATTATTATTATTATTATTATTATTATTATTATTATTATCATTATTATCATTATCATTATTATCATTATTATTAATATTATTAAATTATTTTCTATTATAACTTTTATTATTAATATGTTATTTTCTATTATATAATTTTCCATTATTATTGTCTTATAATAATAATAATACAGAATTTTAATTCTCTGTTATTCTTATAAAACAACAATAATGGAGAATTATAATAGAAAATAACATATTAATAACAAAAATTATAATAGAAAATAATTTAATAATATTAATGATAATGATAACAACAACAACAACAACAACAACAACAACAATAATAATAATGATAATAATAATAATAATAATGATTAATAATAATAATAATAATTATAAATAATAATAATAGATAGATAAAAAATTAAAATTCTCTATTATTCTACAATCTTCACGCGCTTTTTTATTATATTGTAAATATAATGTAAAATTAACCATAATTGAATCTAACCACATAACATAATAATAATAAAAATTATAATAGAAAATAATATTAAAATAATAATAATAATAATATTAATAATAATAACAATAATAATAATAACAATGATGATAACAATGATGATAATGATAATGATAATAATAATAATAATAATAAAATAATAAAATAATTATAAATAATTATAATAGATAGATAAAAAATTAAAATTGTCTATTATTATTATTCTATAAACTTCACGATCTTTCTTACTATTTTTTTATTTGGAGAATTAAAATTCTATATTATCATTATAAAGTTAAAATTTGGACAGTTTAAAGGATAATGTGAAAATATTTTTTAAGGAGAAAAGATTATTATAAAGAATATTAATTTGGTTGATAAATCTCGAAATATTTCTGATTTACGTAGAAGTGTCATCGTGAGTCCGGTCGCGATTTTAGCGAGGCATTCTGGGTCACACGCTCTGATACTCTAGGTGCCCCCGTACAATTTACGTAATGTAACTTCTTCGGCAGGTAAATCACGTACCCGGAGGAAAGTGCGTCGAATCATGGCCGGCCGAGAAGACCGAAACGAAAGTGATCGACGCGTTGCGTCGTCGACGAAGGAGGAGTCTCGCTAGGATATTAATCGCCGAGAATTCGAATCTCGAGAGTTCCTGTTTCTCGCGGATACGCATAAACCAGAAGGGCAAGAAAGAGAGACGCGTACACCTCGAGGGCCTTCGGTGTCTGAATTACCGGGAGCGAGTAGCCAGGACGGTAGCTGGAAACTCGAATCCCACCCAACCGCATCGCAATCTCGCAACCTTGAAAGATGTATCCTGCTTCTGCTCGCACGCCACGACGGCAAAAACAAATCCCGGATCGTTTGCATAAAGTATCGGTTCGAGGGCACGAGTCGATCATTGATCCCGGGCATTCCGTCCCTACGATTCCTTCAACAAAGGAGCATACAAAGATGATAGGAGAAGGAATCTTGGACAAAGAAAGCAATTATGACAAGAGAATTGTGTTAGTCTAATAAATGAAATAGGAATGATTCTCAGAAAGCAATGCGACAAAAGAATCGTATTAATCTAATGAAGATTTTCAGAAAATTTTGAGAAACGTTATAAAATGAAATAATGACAAATGCACAAGAACGAAATAAATCAGAGAGCAAAAATCCCATAATTTCTTAAAAAAGAGTCTTTAGAAGTTAATCATAATTTAAATTTATGACGAATTCTAAAAAAAATATTTTATCACATTTTTCATACTTTTGTTCAGATTTTTTAGTATTATTTATTTTTATGCGTTTTTTTTAAATATTATTTTAGGAAATTATAGAATAAAAAATCTCAGAATTTATATACATATATAAAAAATTCTAACAAAATTCATTTACGGTAAAAATATCTTCACTTCTTTTTTAAAAATTTTTGAGAAGTGTGTTGATTTGTAAAGAAAATCTTAAAATTTTTAGAGAAAGTTTTAGAATTTTTATTAGAAAATCTGTGAAAATTTTTACAGTAAATTTTGTAAATAATTTTTATCAGGGAATAAAAATAGCTTAGAAAATTACACTTTCTATATAAATTAAAAAACACAAGAACGCTTTGGGATGTATTTATGTTTGAAGCTGTCATATCGCATTAATTATATTTTCGTATTTTCGATATAACAGATGATGCAATAAATCGAAATTGCTTTTTTTCAATTAGATTATACGCATTTAGAATTAAAGCGACGATGATAGTGCAATCATATAATAGTTGCATCACATGGATTAAGCTTACGTTACCGACTTATACGTCACAGGTTCTAATTCTCTGAGCGGAATAATTAATTGCTAGATTTCGCACATGCTTGTTATTATTTGTACATAATACATATGTTATTTATACATAATACATATAATATATATCTCGAACAGAATTCATATCAGTAGCTGCAATCGAAGGTCTCGAGTGATGACGAAAATTTGGCTCGATTCAGAAACGGAGAGAGAGAGAGAGAGAGAGAGAGAGAGAGAGAGAAAGAGAGAAAGAGAGAAAGAGAGAGAGAGACCAGTCGTAGTAAATTATTCCGGATACGCCCCCACGAATTGTATAACAAATAGCGATTATGGTGGGAGAGAGTCTTTGTTGTTTAAGGGGACGACACGATGTATAAAAGACACCGAAGTAATCGAGAATAGCATCGCAGTTTTCACAGCGAAGACAATCACTTACACTATCTTCACCAAAATGATGATCAAAATCTTCGTAAGTTTTCGCAAATAATTTAATTCATACTTTTTTATATCATAAAAGCGTAAATATATAATACAGTATTTTTATTAATATATTAAGTAAATTATATTAATATATTAATAATATATTAATATATTAATAATATATTAATATATTAATAATATTAAATCTTATATTAATATATTCAGTAAATTTTTTGCACACACGTACAATTTTGACATGATGTCTTTCATTGATATTTATTTATAAATATTATATATTTTATATACATTTTTTTATATAATTTTTTTTTAATGCTATCAATTAATTTTCCATGCGATCTTTTATATCAAAGTAACTTTGCAGCCGCAAATTGCTCATTTAATTTACTTTTTTTACCTTTATTTAAAAACTATCCATACCGCATAGATCATTGTTGTTACATTGCAGCAATATTGCAGCAACATCGCAATATTGCTGCAATGTAACAACAACCCAGCAAACACAGAATGTTGCAGCAACATTGCTGCAATGTTGTAATATTGCCACAATATTACTGCAATATTCTTTGTTTGCTGGAAATGTTTGTTGTACAATATTTCTAACAAATATTGTTGTTACATTGGAGCAATATTGCGACGTTGCTGCAATATTGCTGCAGTGTAACAACAATAAATCTCTGCTGTATGGATAACTTGTTCTATTATAATTGAGCCTTTACCTGGAATATTTGAAATTTGTTTGCATGATAAAGACCATCGTCGGCGCTCTCTTCGTGGCTGCCTGTAACGCTGGAGTGGTACCAGCGATTCCGGCGGCGGTACCCGCGGCTCTGACAGTTGGGACTTACGCTACCAGCTACAACGCGCACGCTGTCAATCATGCCATAGCCGCCCCATACGTGGCGGCTGCACCCGCAGCCCTCGCAGCCGCTCCAGTGGCATATTCCGCCCTACCAGCCGCATATTCCGCCCTTCCGGCCGCGTATTCCGCTCTGCCGGCTGCGTATTCCGCTCTTCCGGCTGCGTATTCCGCCCCGATCATCGCCGGAAGACGCTGAATAACGCTTTGACAATCGCTGAAAACTAGACCAAACTGACCTCGAGATCCGTCATTGCTGCAATATTTCTCTTTCCATCGCTGATTTTTTAAATATTGTAAAATAATACAGCCTCCATAGATTCCATCGAGATGATATAATATTTTTTTATTCGCCAAATTGATATTGATTTTATATCCCGTTCTCTGTATTAATTCGCAGAATGACCTATCAAGCAGAATATCAAAATTCTTATTGTACAGGGTGTATCAAATTTTGTAAATAAATTCCTTGAGAATTCCATAATTTTCCAGGTATTTTTATTCAAAATCCCAGATGAAAGTAAAGTATTTTAATATAAGTACAATTTTAAATAAATTCCCTGAAAATTCCATCTCCCAAGTATTTCTGTTCAAAATTCCAGATGAAAGTAAAGTATTTGTATAAATGCAATTTTAAAATCAATTTATTTATTATGCTTAAACTTTATACTCTAACATAAATAAAATTTTAATAAAATATTTTATAGTAAAATATATAATAAAATATTTAAAACGTAAAAAGTTTCATATTTTTTATTAAATATATTTCTCTAAATAAATATTTATATTGAATGATTGTATATGCTAATGCTGATTAGGCTTCGATAGCAGATTACTGACCACTTATAATATAAAAAAAATTATCAAAGAAGCAATTTTTAAAAAATTCCCCGACTCTTAATAAGATTTTGAGAATTTTTCAAGTAAAACAAAAATTCCTGAGAATTTCAGATTTTTCTCAGAAATATACATCTTGTTATTTTATACAATTATATCGTTAGAAATTTTAATGTTAATCATTTTAAATTAATTAATTAAAAAATAATCGCATTTTTTTTATCGAAACAATATTTAATTTATATATCACTTATTTATTATTATTATTATTATTTTTATTATTATTATTTTTATTATTATTATTATTATTATTATTATTATTATTATTATTATTATTATTATTATTATTATTATTATTATTATTATTATTATTATTATTATTATTATTATTATTATTATTATTATTATTATTATTATTATTATTATTATTATTATTATTATTATTATTATTATTATTATTATTATTATTATTATTATTATTATTATTATTATTATTATTATTATTATTATTATTATTATTATTATTATTATTATTATTATTATTATTATTATTATTATTATTATTATTATTATTATTATTATTATTATTATTATTATTATTATTATTATTATTATTATTATTATTATTATTATTATTATTATTATTATTATTATTATTATTATTATTATTATTATTATTATTATTATTATTATTATTATTATTATTATTATTATTATTATTATTATTATTATTATTATTATTATTATTATTATTATTATTATTATTATTATTATTATTATTATTATTATTATTATTATTATTATTATTATTATTATTATTATTATTATTATTATTATTATTATTATTATTATTATTATTATTATTATTATTATTATTATTATTATTATTATTATTATTATTATTATTATTATTATTATTATTATTATTATTATTATTATTATTATTATTATTATTATTATTATTATTATTATTATTATTATTATTATTATTATTATTATTATTATTATTATTATTATTATTATTATTATTATTATTATTATTATTATTATTATTATTATTATTATTATTATTATTATTATTATTATTATTATTATTATTATTATTATTATTATTATTATTATTATTATTATTATTATTATTATTATTATTATTATTATTATTATTATTATTATTATTATTATTATTATTATTATTATTATTATTATTATTATTATTATTATTATTATTATTATTATTATTATTATTATTATTATTATTATTATTATTATTATTATTATTATTATTATTATTATTATTATTATTATTATTATTATTATTATTATTATTATTACAATACTTGCAAGTGTGCAATTTTGTAATCGATCAATCTTTTATAAATTTTTTTCTTTTTTTTTCTGCAATAAAATCTGTATACACAAGACAAGACACGTATAATCTATCTCGTACATATCTAAAAATATATTTACATGAGAGGAGAGAAGAGTGATGTGTGTTATATACAAGGAGTCATTTGAATCGACGAGACGATTTAGGGAAGAGATTTCTTAATGAACCATTTATTCTCGAGATTTCTCTGTAAAAAGAATATTTTTCAGGACGAGGAGTAATACAACATCGATTTACTTATTCCATTGTCATGTTCTATTAATATCACTTACAGTATATTAATGTTAATAAACCTGATACAAATATATTCTGTGCCACATTTTGTACTTGTAAACATTTCTTTTGAATTTTTTTCTTTTGTCATGTGTATGTATACGTAAATGTATATCTATTCATATCTTAGTAAAATGTATATCTCGTTTGTGTGTCGTGCCTTTATTATGCACAAACTATATGATCGAGCGAGATAGAAACGCAAGTGAAACGCTTACTTTAAGTAAGATTCGATGTGCAACATAATGAGGATAAAATGGTAACTATCCTTAAAATGGCAGAAGCGTCGTAAAGAGAGAAAAAAAGAAAAGTGAAGGAGAAATTGATAAAATATAAATAAATTGATAAAATGAAGGAGAAATTGATAAAATATCCTTAAAATAATTGTATATCACTTTCGGTGTGCATTGTGTATGTAATGAAACGTAGTTAGTTGAATAATATCGACGAAAAATGTGACAAAAGTGAAAGAGGCAACGCGAGAGAGATCACATTGTCCCTCCCCCCTTTAATCGCTACATCTTCAGCTGAAAAAGCCGCATATACAATATATATGTATAACAATGAGCGCCTTTCGATTTGGCACAAGAGTTACGATAGTTTTAGATCTTTGGTTTCGATAAATGGCTAATGGGCGTAAATCTAGAGAAACCTCTGGAAGCGACACGAAAAATCAGCATTGTGTGCGTTTGTGTCGCACACAAACGTATCATGTATTTATTATTATGTATGATTAAACACGTCGATTTCATGAAAATAGACCAAGGATATACATATATATTTCTTTCGGGATATTCCAAGTAATAATCCATACAGCACAGAACAGTGCAGCAATATTGTGGCAATATTACAATGTTGTTGCAACATTGCGGCAATATATACAATGTTGTTGCAATATTGCAATATTTGTTGTAATATTGCAGCAATATTACAATGTTGTTGTAACATTACAACAATATTGCGGCAATATTACAATGTTGTTGCAATATTGCGGCAATATTACAATGTTGTTGCAACATTGCGGCAATATTACAATGTTGTTGCAACATTGCAGCAATATTGCGGCAATATTACAATGTTGTTGCAATATTGCAATGTTTGTTGCAACATTGCAGCAATATTGCGGCAATATTACAATGTTGTTGCAATATTGCAGCAATATTGCGACAATATTACAATGTTATTGCAATATTGCAATGTTTGTTGCAACATTGCAGCAATATTGCGGCAATATTACAATGTTGTTGCAATATTGCAATGTTTGTTGTAATATTGCAGCAATATTGCAGCGATATTGCAATGTTGTTGCAACATTGCAGCAATATTCGGCAATATTGCAATGTTGTTGCAATGTTCTGTGCGGTATGAGTAAAATGTAACATAAAATAAGTAACTATGATAATGTTATCGAGAGTCGGGGATTTTATAAAATGGAAATTTTTCTATTAAAACGTCGCGATTTACTTCGATAATGGAATCATACGTCGATATCACTATGATCGTTTGTTGCTGTCAGATTGATTCGCGAAGAGAAAGCACAAAGTTTCGAATGCGAAAAAATTTTTTTTCGCACGACCTTGATTACGAATTCGCAACAAATAACGCATTGCATTTGGACAAATTATTCACAATCGTCGAAATGCTCATAACGCATATAGCTAATGTCGCCTTCGCTCTATGACAGATATATATATATATATATATATACATATATAATGACTAGAATAAAAAGTGAACATTACAATCTGTTATCACCATGCAAATATACTTACAGCTACCGCGTTAGGCATCTTGATTGAATTATTTCACAAATATGGGCATCCCAGACAGTACTTTGTATCCTGTCGTTTGATTGAAGGAGCACGTGTGCGCAAATAAAATTTACATTATATTTATATTCGTCAAAATATCGTGCCTATTTAAGGGGACGAAGTAGAAATTCTTCTCCCCTTTACGAGAATTTCCGATGTAATGGCTACTTTAGCTTCTCTCTAAATCTATCTAATTTCACAAAATAATGTTCGAGGAGACCAACTATCTGGGATGCTACGATTATCACCAAAGCCACGTTACACGGAGTATTTTCTCGATGGAGTATAGATCCGAAATAGAAGAATATATATAAGCTAAGAGCTAAATAACAATTCTTAATAATCTTACTTATCACTGACGGACGTGGCACTGGATCACGATGTATCATCTCCGCTTCCTTTTCATTCTATATACGATATACTCATCACACACATCACATCGTACTGTTCTGCATACACTGCTTACTGGAGGAAGGTAAAGAATAAATAATTTAACAGCTATGCACAATTACGGAGATAAATTAACTCTCTTTCGTCTTTCGATCGATATTCTTCATGGAATAGATTCCTCTTCGTAAAATCTCGGGCTCTCTCTACTCAATTTTTTTTAAAAAAATAACATCCATTCTAAACCTCATGGATGTGTCGTATGCACGCTTTTGGGCTTTTTTTGCATTAAACGCATTAATCGCGTTACAATCTCGTCGCGCCGTAATATATTAACTAATTTCTTTAATAACGCGTCTCTTTTTGTCCAAAAACCTTGTCTTTTCGATTGCTCTCTATCTTCCTTATAAACGCAGTTGTAGTTTTTGCAATTTGAACATTGAACCGACTGCGAGAATAAAATATTCCTTTGACTATACTTTATAAACAACGTATGAAAATGGCAGTTTTCATCTGTAATCCGGACATATCACAACGTAAAATAGTGTACGGTATTTAAATCACCACCCAGTAAACACAAAGTAACAGCAACTGCAATGTAACGTGCATTGCACATAACAGTTACATTGTCGAGTGAGAAATTATAGCATCAACCTAGCGAACATCAAGCATATAGCACAGAACATTGCAGCAATATTGCAGCAACATTGTAATATTGCTGCGACATTGTAGCAATATTTTAATATTGCTGCAATATTGCTGCAATGTTTTGTGCTGTATGGAAAGTAACATTTATATAATTGTTAATTGTAACATGTTATATAACTGTATATAACTATATAGAACAGAACATTGCAATATTGCAGCAACATTGTAATATTGCTGCGACATTGTAGCAATATTTTAATATTGCTGCAATATTGCTGCAATGTTTTGTGCTGTATGGAAAGTAACATTTATATAATTGTTAATTGTAACATGTTATATAACTGTATATAACTATATAGCACAGAACATTGCAATATTGCAGCAACATTGTAATATTGCTGCGACATTGTAGCAATATTTTAATATTGCTGCAATATTGCTGCAATGTTTTGTGCTGTATGGAAAGTAACATTTATATAATTGTTAATTGTAACATGTTATATAACTGTATATAACTATATAGCACAGAACATTGCAATATTGCAGCAACATTGTAATATTGCTGCGACATTGTAGCAATATTGTAATATTGCTGCAATAATGCTGCAATGTTCTGTGCTATATGGGAAGTAACATTTATATAATTGTTAATTGTAACATGTTATATAACTGTATATAACTATATAGCACAGAACATTGCAGCAATATTGCAGCAACATTGTAATATTGCTGCGACATTGTAGCAATATTGTAATATTGCTGCAATATTGCTGCAATGTTCTGTGCTGTGTGGGAAGTAACATTTATATAATTGTTAATTGTAACATGTTATATAACTGTTATATAACTGTTATTTGGTGTTTGCTGGAATATTACATTACTGTATTACATTACTTTGTGCTTGATGGGTAGTAACTTCGACGTACGTAAGTTCGCTTAGTGTAAAAAATAATAACAAGATAATAAAAAAATCTACAGACGCATTTGCAAACGTACGAAATAAAACTTGGGGAGAGACGTTGAACCGTCGTGACATTCGCAAACATCAACAACAATCAATAATAACCGGGATAATGGTGGTACCCGGGTCTCGGAGGGTGATACGGAGCCGGACTCACGGGGTAGCTGGGATTGTATCCCGGTGGAGGTGGTGGCGGAGACAATATTCGGCCTTCACCGGCATCAGGTACTACGTGCGTCGCAGCCGAGCCGGCCGGTTGCGGGCTGGTAATGACACGAGTGCCGGATCCGTGCAGATGATGCGACCTGGAGAGGCTCAAATCGACGCTGTGTCTGCCCCCCGGGGTGAGATCCAGACTGACCACCCGCAGAACGTCGCTGTGTGACGGATAAGGCGGCGGGGGCGGCGGCGGGGGCGACGACATGGAGTAGCTACTCGTTCTACTGAGGTCCACGCTCTGTCGCTCGCCAATGTCGTACAGATGATGATGATGGTAGCGCGTATTCTGCACCTGGGCGCTGAAACTGTGATGAAAACCCCTGGCCGACATGTCCAGACCCTGAAGCTCGCCGCTATTCAGCATCAATGGCTCAAAGTTGGACCTTTCCCGAGCAAAATCCTGCTCGCCGAGCGAGTCATACTTGTAAGACGTCGATAGGTCCAGCTGCAGCGCCTTCTCCTTCACAGATAGACTGAGATTCTGCGCCACCGAGTCGCCCTCGTCGCTCGACAAATTATCTGTTGGCACCTGATGATGATGATGCACGTCCTGGTAGCGAGGATTCGGAGTGACCGAGGGCGATACCAGGTCCTCCTGCTGCATGTGAATGTAATTCGGCGAGGAGACGCGAGGCAGCTCTTCATGATGCAGATACTGCTCGATGTTGTGTGTTCTCGAAGCGTTGATGTAGTCGACCGGTCGGTGCAGGTGATAATCCACGTGCAGGTGGCTAGGCGGAGTGTGTCGATCATCCGGAGTCGGCGCGGGCGACATCAGTTCCTCCTGCTGCTGGATGTACGAATCTAGATGATTTGGCGATCGCGATTGCGGTATCGGCGACTGCAATTGGCTCGAGATGGAGTACAGGTTGGCCTCGCGATCATTGTCCTCCAGAATTGGACTGGACACTGCTCCTATATCCCTCTCGGCGGCGTCCAGAGCTGCCTCCACCAGCAGACTCGCGTTTGAACTCTCCGTTCTACGATACACACTCAGGCCCAGTTTGTTGCTGTCCATCACCAGACTTGGCGCCGTCGTGCGCGAGATCACCTTCTCACCGTCCTTCCTACCATCCTCGAAATCGTACACGTCGGAAGACGGCGCCGAGACTGTCGGTAAATGAACAGCGATGTCTGACGTGGGCGGTGGATTAAATTCGCCCAGCCACTTCTTGCTACCCTTGCTTTGCACTCTAGACGTGCTGTAGAGATCGACCTCTGTCCGTACGTTCTCCATTGTCGTCGTGTCGAGGCCGCTGGATAAAGATGCGGTCGTTTGCGGCGATGGAGTTGGAACCTGGGATTCTTGTTGCTCCGTCTTATACTTGATCGTAGGGTTCCCTCCAGTCTGGAATGAATCTATGATGGCATTGTGAGCGGAATTCGCCGCAGCTGTCTCAACTTTCAAGCTACTCTCGGAACTGCAATCGTCTAAAGATGGTAGACTGTTGCTGTTATCCTGCTGAAGAGATGACGAGGATAAGAACTCGAGATTTCGCTAATTCGTTATGTATTTATCAAAGACAACTCACCTGGGAATTTCTTCTACTAGCGTGACTGGACCTTCCACAAGACACATCTTCGATGAGGCCACCGCTGTAAGCGTCAAAGGTATACGCTACGGATCTCTCAATCTTGGGCATCATCTCTTCCGTGAGGCCGTGTACCTTCTTGTAATGAAACTGTAGACATTGTTTCGTGGTAAAAGCCGCCTTGCAGCTGTCCTCTTTACACCTAATGAAGAAGAAAGAAATAAATACACGCGTAAACAGCAAAGAATATTAGATAAGAAAGGATAATTGTACTGAGAAAAAAATCTGGTTGCGTTAATTAGGATTCTGGTAGATTGAACCAATATGTCTATTGGAAAATGGACGAATCAGAATTCTTGTAGGAATTACCAGATGAATCTAATTAATTTCTTCCTGTTAAATTTACTAAATTTTCTGGTTAATAATTAATATATGATTAATTAATATATGATTAGTTTAATAATATTTATCACATGCTTTAATATTTTAAAATTTATTGAATTTAATTTATAGGAATTCTTAATATGTATAATAATATACTTAATTTTAAAATATAAAGTATTTTAAATTTATCAATGAAAATACTTTAAGGATATAAATTTTGCAATTATTTTTTAATCTCTAAATGCTAATCTCTTACAAAATTTTTTTTTCATATCGTGATAAATTATTTTTCTAACAAATTTAAATTTTAAAAATTTGAATTTATCAATTCTAAATTTTTAATTCGCGCACTGAGAAAAAAATCTGGTTGCATTAATTAGAATTCTAGTAGATTCAACCAGTATATCTGTTGGAAAATGGATGAACCAGAATTCTTATAGTAATTATCAGATGAATCTGATTAATTTCTTCCTGTTAAATTTACTAAATTTTCTGGTTAATAATTAATATATGATTAATTAATATATGATTAGTTTAATAATATTTATCACATGCTTTAATATTTTAAAATTTATTGAATTTAATTTATAGGAATTCTTAATATATGTAATAATATACTTAATTTTAAAATATAAAGTATTTTAAATTTATCAATGAAAATACTTTGAGGATATAAATTTTGCGATTATTTTTTAATCTTTAAATGCTAGTCTCCTACAAATTTTTTTTTTTCATATCGTGATAAATTATTTTTCTAACAAATTTAAATTTTAAAAATTTGAATTTATCAATTCTGAATTTTTAATTCGCGCACTGAGAAAAAAATCTGGTTGCATTAATTAGAATTCTGATAGATTCAACCAGTATGTCTATTGGAAAATGGACGAACCAGAATTCTTGTAGGAATTACCAGATGAATCTGATTAATTTCTTCCTGTTAAATCTATCAAATTTCCTGGTTAATAATACTAAACTCACCAGCAAGTTGTCTAAAATTTTTTCCATTTAATCTCAAAAATCTGTTTAATTCTGAATTCCAACAAGATTATTGGATAAATTCAATCCAGGTTATTAAATAAATTATTTTAAATTCAGTTTGTTAGAAATTAAACTGATAAACAGTGATGCAAGAAGAGGATACAGCTCAAACACACACAATCAGAGAGCTATCGTCCTCTTTCTGGCTCTACTGTTCGTAAGAGAAAAAAAATATACTTTGGATTTAATGTTAATACTAATTTTTTATATATATTTCATGGCAAATATTGAATACAAGTTAAGTTAAGCTAGCGGCAAACAAAGAAATTAATACAGTAACAAGAAATTTTATAGATCCAACCAGAAAATACTAACCAAATCTTTATAGTAAAATCTATTAAACGTTCTAATTGTAAAAAATCGAGTCTTATCATGATCTTATCAACTAGAAATTCTTATTTGATTTAATCAAAATACCTTCAATCATATACATCTTATTGATACAATCAAACGATTTTTCTCAGTGTGATGACCTAAACTTACTTAAATGGCTTCACGCCACTATGAGTCAGCATGTGTATTTTCAAGTTACTCTTGTTCTGGAACATCTTTCCACATCGGTCACATGTGGCTGCGGCGACGACGTCTTTGTGATGGACCTCCTTCGTGTGCCGCTGCAGAGCCGCGCGAGAACCCAAGAGTTTTAAGCACGATTTACATTGAAATTCCCTGAGCACTTCAGACATGTCTGTGAAAAAATTTCAACGTAATCACATGAAGAAAAAATAATAATTCATTGCTAATTATCATCGATTATCCCGCTCGATCTTACCGCTGTGCATTCTCTTGATGTGTACTTTTAGCTTTTGCGGTTGACAAAATTTCCGACCGCAAAAGTCGCACAGAGGCCGCGATCGTTGCGGATTCTGTGCGCATCCATAAGTCCTATGCATCTCCAAATAATTCAGTCTTAAGAAGAATTTCTTGCAGTATTGACACTGATATGCGCCACGACCTCCATGCAATTCTGCCGCGTGTTTCATGATATTATCCTTGCCGAGAACCGCGGCGCCGCAAACCTGAAAACGACAGAATTCAGTAAAACAGTAAGTAAAGTAAGTAACACGTAGCAAGTTTATTCAAGCTTGCTACTCAAAAAAAAAAATGTTCAAGCATTAAAATACCTTGCAGTGATATTTTCTTATGGTCAGACTATAATTTGTGTCGTGAAAGATGCAACAGTGCAGTCGATAATATATCGGGTGTGCGAAATTGAGGTTGCACCCACCGCAATCTGAAAGTGATAGGAACGTGAAAAAGATCGTATAAACTGGATGTTAACTTATTCTTTAGTTCGACACGTAATCTACCTACTTGTTTTGTCTATCTTATTCTTTCTCGTCCAGGCGGAAGATTGCGAGTCTGCCCAATAAGTGAGCTCCATCCCCGAGATAATATTCTGGGTCGTGACAAAATGCAGCTGGCCTTGCTTCGTCGTAAGTATCGCGACGTTCCTCTTGTCCTTCGTCTCAGCCGGTCTGAGGTATCGAATCCAGTTACTCTTCAATGGATCTGTAGTACTGATGTATACACTTTTCCCATTATTATCTATCTGAAAAGAAATAAATCCTTTGCCGTAGAAATTATTCTTCCAGAAGAATGTATTATCCCAGCCAACACCAAGTAAAACTGTTATTTGGTGCTTGCTGCATTGAGAAAAAAATCTGATTGCGTTAATTAGAATTCTGGCAGATTCAACCAGTATGTCTGTTGGACGAATCAGAATTCTTGTAGAAATTACTAAATGAATCTGATTTCTTCCTGTTAAATTTACCAAATTTTCTGGTTAATAATTAATATATGATTAGTTTAATAATATTTATCACACGCTTTAATATTTTAAAATTTATTGAATTTAATTTATAGGAATTCTTAATAGTATATGTAATAATATATTTAATTTTAAAATATAAAGTATTTTAAATTTATCAATGAAAATACTTTGAGGATATAAATTTTGCGATTATTTTTTAATCACTAAATGCTAGTCTCTTACAAAATTTTTTTTCATATCGTAATAAATTATTTTTTTAATAAATTAAATTTAAAAAATTTGAATTTATCAATTCTGAATTTTTAATTCGCGCACTAAAAAAAAACCTGGTTGTATTAATTAGAATTCTGGTAGATTCCACTAGTATGTTTGTTGGAAAAAATGGACGAACCAGAATTCTTGTAGGAATTACCAGATGAATTTGATTAATTTCTTCCTGTTAAATTTACCAAATTTTCTGGCTAATAATACTAAACTCGCCAGCAAGTCGTCTAAAATATTTTCCATCTAATCTCAAAAGTCTGTTTAATATTCTGAATTCCAACAAGATTATTGCATAAATTCAATCCAGGTTATTGAATAAATTATTTTAAGTTCAGTTTGTTAGAAATTAAACTGATAAACAGTGATGCAAGAAGAGGATGCAGCTCAAATCAGACACACAATCAGAGAGCTAGCATCCTCTTTCTTGCACTACTGCTCGTAGGACAAAAAAATATACTTTGGATTTAATGGTAATACTAGTTCTTTATACAGGTTGTTTTAGACCACACGTACCATCCATTTAAAAATTAGAGAAGTAGTTATTTCAAAAAGTAAAAATATTTTTTTTATAAATCGGGTGTGCTCTATCGAATGGTGATATTTTCAACTTCTGGTTCCGGTCGAAAATAGGTGATTCAGACCGGAAGTGCATTTTTTTAAACGGAACCCCCTATTTTTCATTGGATATTCTTGTAGCTTATTATCTCAAGAGCTTTCCAAAACACTATAATAAATTATTTTTCCATGAAGTACTTTTCGAGTTATGAGGCTTGAAGTCATTTCTTAATTTTACATAAACTATAAAATATCTTGTAAAATATTCATTTTTCGATTATCTTACCTTAATACTTTTATGTACAAAATAATGAGAGGAATCAATTGGTGTAAAGAAAACACACAGTTGTTTTTAAGAAAAAATATGTAATTGCAAATTATGTACATATTTTTTCTTCGAAACAATTATGTGTTTTCTTTATTAAAGAAAACACTTTTTCTTGATTAAAGAAAAATTTTTACTTTTTTGAAATAACCACTTCTCTAGTTTTTAAATGAGTAGTTTGAAACACTCTGTATATTATACAAAGATTGCACGATGAAAGTATTATCAAAGTAATGATAATACCTCCCAAATGTGACGCATGGAGAAGTCATCAGGGATATCCATTTCCTTAACCGATATGCCGACAAGAGGGCCCAATTTTGCACGAATGGGGATCGAGTTCTTGGCGTAGATGCTGAGACCGTGATCGGTGTTGGCGATCTTCAGCTCGAGACAATCCGGCAGAGAGTCCCTCGCGTACAACGGCCGATCAGCGTCCACCAGCAACTGCTTCTCTTCCCTCTGCACCTTCGACTTGGTCTTACATTGCTCGTTGGACGCCAACGGCTCCTCGTCCGACTCGAAGCCATCGTCCGCCAATCGACCGTAGCCCTCCGACATCGGGTCCCCGGACTTTATGGCCTTCATCACCTCCGCGTTCTGCTTATGCTTGTTCAGCCACTCCTCGTACGTGATCGCGTCGACTATCGTGTGCAACGGTTCCGTAAAAGGACACACGTCCTGCAAGTGAGGTACCTCGCATTCCTGGCAGAGCTTAATTTTGATCGCCAGTCTCTGCGGCTCCGATATCACGCCGTCCAGGTTGTCGGCGACCTTTCCAGGACCTACAGTCGATGATGGCAGCTCGACCTCGGGCGTACACGCGTCTTGAGGCTCCTCCTGAACGATCCCATCCTGCGGCGCCTTTCGTACATCGTGGTGCTTCTTGGTCTTGTGCTCGTTCGTGTGCTTGTGCTTCTTTCGCCGATGCTTGAACGCCGCTGTCTCATCCGAAGCCTTGCCTTCAGACGTATCCTTCTTGCCGACCTGCTCGTCGTGACGCGGACGTTTTCGTTTCCTCTTCTGCTTGCGATCTTCCGCGTCCTTGGACTCGTCATCCTTCTGCGCGTCATGGAAAGTTGCGTCCTCGTATCCCTGCGACTCGTAATGCGTCTTGTTTTGGGATTTCGAGGTCTTCTCAGCTTGTGCCTCGGTATCCTTGACGTTGGATGCCGGGTTTAATAAATATTCCACGTCCTCGTTTAAATCCTCAGCCTTACATTCGCGTTTGGGAAGGGACGACGAGGCTGTATCAGCGTTAAAATGCAACTTGGCGATCCTGTCATCCCCCGAGGTATCCCTCGCCGACTCGCTGGCGACATCAGCGGCCTTCGCGTCGCATCTGGCGTCGTTATTCGTCGTATTATTTACATCATTTATAAATCTTACGCTATCTATGTGCTCAGTCTTCGTCGTAACGGATTCAACGTCCTTTGTATTGATTCCGAAGCTTACGTCTAGTTTTAATTTAGTGTCTAACTCACTGACTACCGTCGTCTCGCAACCGTCCAGGTCTTTGCTTTCCAGTGAAGTACAGTTCTGCGCGTCCAACGGGTTGTCGTTAGTGCATTCGGACCCGTTCAGTCCGATGGAGCCGTCCTCGGCGCCGTTCTTCGAGTGTCGCCGTCTCTTTCGTTTGTCCTTGTGATGCTTCGTCTTGTTCTTATGATGCTTCGACCTCGAACTACGTCGCACGTGTAATTTTATGGCGTCGTTCAGCACCTTCGACGAGACGCTCTCGCTTATCGCAGGATGCACCTCGACAGGATCTTGCCTCCGGGAGCTTCTACGAACAGTCTCCCCCTTCTCCCCTTCCTCGTCAGCCGCCTCGACCTTGACAGCTTCCTCATCATCGTCCCTGACCCGACTTGCCTTCCAATCCTCCGCACCATTGCACTTGCCATCTTGCCTGTGTATTAAAAATTCAATTAGACACTGTGTTATCTATCTCTTTTTGTATCCCAGCAAACACCAAATAACACTTATATAATTGTTAGTTGTAATTTCCCACTCGACAACACTCTACAACTAAAACTGGTACATGTTATGTAACCGTTGTATAACATGTAACAGTTATGTTGTCGAGTGGGAAATTACAAATAGCAATTATATAAGTATTACTTGGTTTTCTGGGATTGCTAGTTGTAATTTCCCACTCAACAACATAATTGTTACATGTAACTGTACATAACATGTAATAGTTATATTGTTGAGAGGGGAATTATAACTAACAATCATATAAATGTTACTTGGTGTTTATATAATTATACATGTTATGTAACAGTTACATAACATGTAACAGTTATGTTGTTGAATGAAATTACAAGTAACAATTATATAAGTGTGGCGTTTGCTGGGATTATTAGTTGTAATTTCCTACTCAACAATATAACTGTTACATCTTACATAACATGTAACAATTACAATTATATAACTGTTACTTGGTGTTTATATAATTATTATATTGTTACATGTTATGTAACTGTTATATAACATGTAATAGTTATATTGTTGAGAGGAGAATTGTAACTAACAATCATATAAATGTTACTTGATGTTTATATAATTATACATGTTATGTAACAGTTACATAACATGTAACAGTTATATTGTTGAGTGGGAAATTACAACTAACAATCCCAGCAAACACCAAGTAACACTTATATAATTGTTACTTGTAATTTCTCAACAACATAACTGTTACATGTTATGTAACAGTTACATAACATGTAACAATTATGTTGTTCAGTGGGGAATTACAACTAACAATCTCAGCAAACACTAAGTAACATTTATATAATTGTTGTAATTTTCCACTTGACAACATCACTGTTACATAACATGTAACAGTTACATAACATGTAACAGTTATATTGTTGAGTGGGAAATTACAACTAATAATTATATAAACACTAAATAACTTTTATATAATTGTTAGTTATAATTCTCCTCAACAATAAAACTTACATGTTATATAACAGTTATATAACATGTAACAGTTATGTTGTCGAGTGGGAAATTACAACTAACAATTCCAGCAAACACCAAGTAACAATTATATTTAATTGTTAATTATATTTAATTGTTAGTTGTAATTTTCCACTCGACAACATAACTGTTACATGTTATGTAACTGTTACATAACATGTATAATTATATAAACATTAAGTAACATTTTAATTGTTAATAATTGTTAATTATAATTTCCCACTCGACAACATAACTGTTACATGTTATATAACAGTTACATAACATGTAACAGTTATGTTGTCGAGTGGGAAATTACAACCAACAATTATATAAATGTTACTTGGTGTTTGCTGAGATACATTCTTATGAGATGATTAATTAGAGGTGAATCAGTGAAAGTAAACATATGAAGGTTCATTGGGGGCAATTTTTATTTTCCAAGGAAGTATTTCTAGAAACATCGCGAGTGCATCTAGTCGAGCTGGGTGAGCTTCGAAATTCGCGATCACGGCTAGTATTTCCCGCGCGTGGATCCGCTATCGATCGGCTCCTCGCGTCGTCCCCCGCAAGATGGCGATTCGACGAAACGCGTCGGGTGACAGTAGGGGGGAAGCCCCGTACGCGTGACAGCCAGCGGGTCCTGTCACGCGTTCCGTCGAGATACTGGGCCGTAAAACCACCGCGAACACGATGACAGCGACGAGGCGCCACGAGACTCACCTGCTGACGGTGGCGACGTTGGAGTCGGCGAGATCCAACAAGTACACCGCGACATCCTCGTCGGTCGTTAGGCCCAGACGCTTCTTCAGCGACAGCCAACGCTTACCGTTCGTCGCGCCGATGTGTACGCGCTCCTCGGCCACTTCCGGAACGATTGTTGTCGTCGTCGTTGTCGTCGTCGTCGTCGTCGTCGTCGTCGTCGTCGTCGTCGTCGCGCCGGGCAGCGCGATGCAGCTTCCCTGCGGCTGCTGCTGGACGCTTCTCGTATTCCCCGGCTCCCTCACATGCCGCGTGCCCTTCTTCGGCATAACTACATCGTACAGCTTCGGCCGCAATCAGATCGGCTACGAGGTAGAGAAAGAGACAGAGAGAAGAGAAGAGAGAGAGAGAGAAGAGAAGAGGAGAGCGCGACAGGCAGACAGAGACGGGACGAATCCGTGACGGGACCCCGCGAAAGGGCACCTCCACCAGGAGGACGCGCACAGATATTATCCTATCCTCTTTATGCTCACCGCCGCGCCGCGTCGCCCACTCCGCCCACCCTCGCGCGCGCGCCGTCTCCCCGCGCCGCGCCGCCCCGCCTCCCTCGTCGCCCCGCCTCCCCCTCCGCCCCGCCGCCTATCGTCGCCTCGTACGCGTCCCGCGCCGAGCGGTAACTCGCTCGCCGCGTCTCGCTTTTTCTCGCGCTCGGTCTCCGTCTCTCGTCCCTCCTCCCCCCCGTCCATTCTACTTTATCGATCTCGCGGCCGCGAGACGCAACGCGCAACGCTCCCCGCCATTCGCTGATTCGACAACGGCGACGACTTTTGCGAGATCGACATCCCGGGATGTCGACTAGGTCGGCGCGTTGAAAAAAATGTCGGCGAGTTTTCATGTAAGGCGTCGCTACAAGAGGGGGAAGATGGCGTAGGCGGGCGCCACGTCGCGCAATTGGCTGTCGAGTGGAGGATTTTTTAAGGTTCCCGAGGATTTTTCTCTCTAATCAGGGTGCTGTCACATGGCAGTCGGAATTTCGGAAAAGTACTAGAATACTAGAACTAGGAATTAAACGGGATTGAATTTTTATTTTTATAAGAAGAATTTTATTGTTAATAAATAATTGTTTGGTAAATATTTATTAATGTACATAAATATTTAATCAAAATATTTTATCACATAAAATAGTTATCATATTGTCAAGAATAAAAGTTGCGTATTTGTTGGTCCGGTTTTTTTGTGGCTGGACTGCCCATGGACTAATATATCGGAGCATTTCGGAAATTAGTAAAAATATAAAAATTTATTTTGATAGTTTTCCGACAAAAAAAATAATTAATACAATAGAAAAATATGTAAAAAAGTGACATTTGTATGTATTGTTTATTATAACAGAAAATAATAAAGAAATTTTTCTAAATTGAAAAACAATTTGAGGTTAGAATAACATTGCGTTTTCCGTAAAATCCATGGAGAGCGAGGCTATCGAAAAATTGGATTGGAAAAAATTCTGATTGGTTGATCACCACTCTAGTACTTTTCCGAGATTTCGACTGCCATGTAACAGCATCTTTAAGGCTCGGTTCCACAATTTGAGTTAATCCGAATTCAATGATCCATATTCTGAATCTTCTTTTATCGATAAGAATGTCTCTAAAAGGATTTTTCTCTATAATCAGAGTCATAAAATAACATCAATAAGATTAGGTCGGCAACGCCATGTTTTTCAAAAACCAGAAATATTTATGACAAGAAATAAATTTAATTTGAATAATATTTGAAATAAATAATAAATGACATGAATGAAAAATGAACTTTTATTTTTGTCTCAAATATTATACATTGCCATAGTTTTACTCTGTTTCTTTTTTTTCTTTGTGTTTTTTACATGCAATTTTACATCTAAATACAGCGCATTTATTAAATATTTTCTTTTTTAAGTTGTGACAATCAGGTATAAAACTGCATTAAAATAAATAAATATGCATTATTTTATTCAAATAACTTAGATATTAACGTGATGATTAACGTTAAAAAATAACCTCGCAAAGAAATAAAGTATTAATTGGATTTTAATTTTTTCGTCTCACATTTACTGCCCATTTTGCTCTTCGTTTATCGCGTGGAAAAACTTTCATTACCTATCCTTTTTCAGTTGAATTATTAAAATTTAATGTAGAACAATCAAACATGTTTATAATTTTAAACTATTTAGTAAAAACATGGCGGCACCAATCAAAATTGGGGACGTTATTTTGTGACTATGGTCCATATTCTGAATCCTCTTTTATCGATAAAAGTGCCTTTAAAAGTGGCTCGTAGCCAATCAGAAGGCTTATAAGCCACTTTTAGAGGCATTTTTATCGATAAAAGAGGACTCAGAATATGGACCTATGATTAGAAGGTCTCTAGATTTTTCTACTCGATTGCGCCAATCGTGCGGCGTGGAAGTATCCCGTTTGACCACGTTGCAATTGGTCACGGCCAATTATATCGATCTGTGCCTAGGGTAACCAACAATGATTAACCAATCAGAGAGTCCTATTTTGAATTAACCAATTGGCGATGTGGTCGGGTACTCTCCGTGCGGCGTTGCATTCATAGAAGTGGCATAAAGAGATGCAAAGAGACTAGAAAGAGAGAGAGAAAAAAGAAAGAGAGAGAGAGAAATATGGCAAATATAATTGATTTGATGAAATCCGATAATGATTGCTTCAGGATTGGACATTGATATTAAGGCCGATATTCATAGTCGGATCTTATATTTGAGATCGTCTTAAGGTCATTCTACAATAGAGTCGTAAAGTCGTAAGTCGTAAGAAATTGACCAATCACAATTGATTATTCTCCTGAACTTCAATTGGGATTGGTCAATTTCTTACGACTTACGACTTTACTACTCTATTGTAGAATGACCTTTAAGGTCATAAATAATGGTGGTAAAAAATGATGGCCTTCTCTATTGTAGAATGACCTTAAAGGTCATTCTACAATAGAGAAGGCCATCATTTTTTTGTATGGTTCTGATTTTTGTCATCATATATCTTTGCAATTAAGCCTTAAATTAAAACTCAACTAAAGTAAACTCTATTTAAAATTAATCAAAGAATGTGGTTTTGTTAATATTTTATTTTTATAAAACTTAGTTTATGAAAAATCCCTTATTTCCAACCATTTATAATTCGAAAATTATTAATGCCTGGACATTTTCGTTGAGGAAAAATCGTCTTCATATGATCCCAGGAATCTATCTTTTTAAAGATTGATTATGAGTTTTGGGACACCCTGTATATAGATACATTAGATATTTTATAATATAATCACTCTCTTTTGCATTCTGACACTTTATGAAGCTTACATAGTTTTACATTGTCTATATTAAAAAAGTCCGTGTAAACATCATGTAAATAATACATAAACAATTCATGTAGATGTAATTTAAAAATCTATAAAATTTGAATTATTCTGCCTATATACGTGACTAAATAATTAATTCATCATATAAAGTATCTTCAACGTCTTTTTACATACGAAAAAGTACATAAAATACTTTCTTTATACGTATATTTATAACATTCCAAGCTAATTTGCTGGATCTAAAAGTAAGAACCAATCAATAATCACTTTGGATTTCTTTTCTTTATTGAACACACTCATTGGTTATCTTACATCGGCTTCTGCGCATGCGCAGAATTAATTTCTTTTAGATCCATATTCTGAATTTCTTTTATTGATAAAAGTGATTCTAAAAATGGCTTATAGAGACGCTCGGTCGCTTTGAACCGGTACGGACGTGTTCCAAGTGGGTCCTTTGGACAAATATTTTTGAGTTTTTCCTCTCACGAGGATTTGATTTGTAGTACTCTTATACCTGTTGATGGCCGGAATATACCCTGGTAGGGTTGTGGCCAAATAAATTGAAAGAAGAAGAAAGAAGAAGAAAAATCGCTTATAAGCCTTCTCATTGGCTATAAGTCTCTTTTAAAAGCACTTTTATCAATAAAAAGGAATTCAGGACCTTATATTTTTCATGAATACATTACGTAAATGAAATTTATAATCTTATATTCTAACCCTAGCGAAAATGAATATTCGGGGCGTAAGGAACGAGTAATGAAAATTCTGTAAATAATTTTGACCAGGGCAACTCCAGAATAATCCAGAGTTGTTCATCGATTTCAAAATTACGTTTACATGAATTGTTTACATGATGTTTACATGGATTTTTTTAATGTAGACAATGTAAATCTTGTAAACTTTATAAATTAGATGTTTTCCCTAGCGAAAATTAATATTCGGAGCGTATCGGAGCGGTGCCGTCCCATGGACATCGAAATAATCGGAAAACGGAATCGGAAAGGTAGAATGGTGGGGAGCTAACCAATCGGCATCATTCCGTTTTTTCACAGCTGGGCTTCCCATGGTGATTATTTTTCGGAACAGACTTCGGCGTAATGTGCGTAAATTCAAATATCTAACTATTACTTAAGAGAGAATGTTGTGATAAAATTGCCGTTTTATATATTTTGATTAAAAAAGGGGAATGTGATGTCATCTGTAAGTATTGTAATTATGTATGCTGAGTTAGATTATAATGTTAATTTAATAATAGAAAGAGTCATACATTTCTAACATTCCATATAAAATATGCTTATAGTAGTTAAAATTCAATTACTTTACTTATTTGTATGATGTCATTTATTTATTATTATTATTTATTATTATAGACAACAAAATGTGGCTACTGCGGATGGGTATTGAAAATGAATGTTCTTTATCAACATTCCTATTTTGCCAATTACAACGATGTATGTTATGTTCTAAGTGTTGATGAGAAAATTCTTATGTTAAGTATGAAAAATTGTATATAATATTTTAGTATAGTATTTTTAATTATATATAGTTAATTATATATAGTTGTATAGTTTTTCATTATGCTCAATATTGAGCATAATGAAAAATTTTTTTTGTTTATATTGTATAAAAATACTATTGCTAATATACTATATATAATTAAAAATACTAAAATATTATGTACAATTTTTCATACTTATCATAAGAATTTTTCCAGCCTCATCAACACTTAGAACATAACATACATCGTTGTAATTGGCAAAATAGGAATGTTGATAAAGAACATTATTTTCAACACCCATCCGCAGTACCACATTTTGTTGTCTAATAATAATAAATAAATGACATCATACAAATAAATAAAGTAATTGAATTTTAACTATAAGCATATTTTATATGGAATATTAGTTAGAAATGTATGACTCTTTCTATTATTAAATTAACATTATAATCTAACATAACTCAGCATACATAATTACAATACTCAGATGACATCACATTCCCTTTTAATCAAAATATAAAACGGCAACTTTATCACACTCTCTTAAGTAACAGTTAGATATTTGAATTACGCACACGAGTCTGTTCCGAAAAATCACCATGGGAAGCCCAGCTATGAAAAAGCGGAACGGAATGATGCCGATTGGTTAGCTCCCCACCATTCCACTTTTCCGATTCCGTTTTCCGATTATTTCGATGTTCATGGGACGGCACCCTAAGTCGAATGTAAGGAAAGAGTAACAGAAGCGTAAATGAAGCTTCTAAGAAGCGTAAACTGAAACATCGAAGCGTAAACGAAGCTTTTAAAATTAAAATTAAAATTAAGATTAAAAAACCTAAATAAATTTGGTATATTTTTTAGAATTCTTCATAAATTTTAATTATGAAAAGTTCCTAAATTTTCCAAGAAATTTTTTTTCATCAAGATGACCATCTAGTAATATATCGAAGTTTATGCTTATGCGATCAGCTGGTCTGATACAGTCTGGCATCGGCTTGTCTCGCTCTCGAGAAGAAAACGATAGAAAATGTCACGCAAAGCGATTAAGGCGATTAATTGGGCGGCGCTAGCCGAAAGGATTCCCGAGACGGAGAAAAATATGTTCGCCACCTTCAAAGCCAAGTCTGACCAGTATCTACGACGGTCAGTAAATATGTGTATCATGTTTCTCGAGATTGTCATATGTGAGCTATTATATAACGCAATCAGAATATTTCTTATTTTTAATGAAAATTACAGATTTGAATCTTGATATTATTAATAACATTAATATGGGTTCATATTGTTTATGTCATATTTATAGAATGACTGCAAACCCAGAGGCGCCTCCAAAAATTGATTGGGCGTATTACAAGAAAAATATTGCTTTAGCTGGATTAGTCGATAAATTTCAGAAGGACTACGAATCTCTTGCAGTGCCATATCCAGCAGACAAGTATACCTCGCAACTCGAGAGTCAAGAGAAGGAATTGGTAATAATTGCGATTGCAAAATGTTACATTTGTCATTTTTTCTAAATTATGGATGTATTGCAGCATGCTAAAATTGAACAATTCATCTCTGAGTCGAACGAACGCATTGCCACTGCTAGCAAGGAAATTGAGAAAGTAAAGAGTTTATTGCCATTCAGTGAAATGACTATGGAAGATTTCCAAGAAAGTTATCCAGATCTGGCTATAAATAACGATAAACCAACAATCTGGCCGCACACACCTGATTTCCAGCCAGAAAACGATCCAGGACGACCGGCACATCATTAATACAGAACATGCTAAAAATGGTCAAGATGTAAAAATGTAGTCATATTTCTAGCATAC
Source organism: Camponotus fellah (assembly GCA_030586385.1). NCBI lineage: Eukaryota > Metazoa > Arthropoda > Insecta > Hymenoptera > Formicidae > Camponotus > Camponotus fellah. Next base: position 115,173 of record JAPIVC010000289.1, on the reverse strand, counting down.
TCAAAAATGTATGTTAAATTGAAAAATAATTTTGTTCTTTATTTCTGTGTTGTCATCATATACATCTAAAAGTAAATTTACATCTATAAAAAGATATGTCAGTTTTTTGTATAGAAGACCTTTACATATATATATTATACGCATCTAAAAGTAAGAAAATGATACAATAAATGATTTAATTAAATATATAAGGTAATTTTGCAATAAGTAACTTGCATTTGATTTAATAAAAATTCAAATTCTATTTACAAAAAATTCTATTTGGTAAGAAAATTTATATACGCAAATAAAGATTTAAATCTATTTAAGAATTTTATTTAAATCTATTTAATAATTTTTATTTAATACAAAATAATTTATTACACGAAAATGTTCAAAATATACGTATAATATAAAATTTACTAAAAATTTTTACATAGTCCAGATAAAACTGATCAGCGAAGATTAATTATGCGACATTTATTATTAATAATAGATATGCAATAATAGAATTTAATAAGTTTTATATGAACGTAAATAATCGTGATCAAAAGAGTCATTAATAAAATTATTGATGAGCATTTCTTGAGTAAAAGAAAGTATTTACGTTATTGGCATTTTGTATAGATTATGTAAAGGAAATATTCAAAATCAAAAGATAGAATAAACTTCAAAATCAACAATTAAATTACTAAATAAATCGCGATTTAAAATTCGCGAGAAAATGCGACAAATAAATAAATCGATAATAATCAACAATCGGAATATTCGATTGCGAGATATGCATAATTTTTATAATATGATAATCGAAACCATCAATAGACACGCGTGCGATATATATGGTTGCTCCAATCATACAATGTATATAATTTCAACTATAGACAGCATGACTAAATCAATATGGATGTGACAACCACACATATTGCTGTACCAAATATTACAATTTTTTATAGTTGCATCTACCATAATTAAGTATATGGGAATCATATTTCCGTGCCATAATGAAAATGCGTTTTCTCTGTGCCATAATGAAAATCGTTTCGGCATACAAGTATAAATTTTATTAACATTTATTTAAGGAATAATTTAAGGAATTATTAAAGGAATAATGATAACTCTTTTATTAAGACAATCTCGTCTATATAAGAACGTGAAAAGAATGCGGGAAAAAATGATGTTTTCGCAATCATAATTTATTAATTTATTTATGAATATTTTTCGATACGAAATTCGTAAATACACAAATATAACTGAAAAAACAATCATTAAATTCATAAAAATTAATTCACGATTTTATAATTTCGAAGGTAATCGTTAAATTTTATGAAGCTAATATTTAATATTAAATATTTAATCATTAACTTAACATCAACTCTTTATACTTTTATTCGATATCTTTTACTTTTAATTAACAATATTTAGGAATATTATTTGACAAGAGGAACAGTGATAAGATCTTATATTAAAACGACAATCTCGTTTAAGAACGCGAAAAGAATGTGGAAAGAGTACAGTATTTTTGTAATCATAATTTATTAATTTATTTCATAAATATTCAGTTCCACACGATGTAGAATTTATAAATAGATAAATCTAATGGAAAGCAGATCATTAAATTTATACTAATTGACTCGCGATTCTATTCTAACGAAGATGCTTGTCAAATTTTGTGAAGCTTATATTTAATTATTAATTTAACAATTTTTACATTCTTTTATATGTTTTTACAATCTTTTATATTCGATATTTTTTTATATTTAATACCACAAGAATTGGCAATATTTAAGGTAAAATTTCTAATAAAATATTTATAAAATTTGAAATATATAAAATTATACATACATATATTTGAAATTTATATATAAAAGTTTTTCGATTTTATCAAATTCACATTACTCTTTGATATGAAAATATAGCAGTTATTTTATTACGAATATTTTATATATATTAATATATACAAGTAATTAACATAGGTGTAATTCATTAAATTAACATATTTATTTTTATAGTATATATATTTGTATATATACTATAAAAATAAATATGTTAATTTAATGAATTACACCTATATTAATTATTATTATATAATTATTACACATATACTTTCGATCATTTTTCGTGTCATTTACATAAGAATTTACAATTGCAAATACAATTTCATATATAATAATTATAGTTATAATTATATATAGTTATAATTGTATTGTATTTAAAATATCATTGTTAGATTATAAATTAAAATACAATTATAACTATTTACAATTTACAATTTACAAGATACAATTTACAAATTTATGATGCTATTAATATCAAATAAATATATTTGATTTATTCAAATGTTTAATAACAAATAATAATAAATAATTTAATTGACTTTAAATTGAATTTTAAAGTTTAATAATAAATAATTTGAAATTGATAGCATTAACATTTGGATTTAATATTATTTAATTTATTTAACTTTAATGATCCTAACAATCCTAACAATCCCTAACAAGCCTTAACAATCCTATTTGTTGATTAACTAAAATTATTTATCATATTTAACTTTAATGACCCTAATAATCCCAACAACTAACAAGTCCTAACAATCCCTAACAAGTCCTAACAATCCTTGTCAAGCCTTAACAATCCTTCTTAAAATTATTCGAGAGGAGCCTATCTCTAATCACGTGTATATTTTAATCACGTGCCCTAATTACATTCCCTAACCACGTACTTCAGGCCAATTGAACCTACCTTTCGATCCTGGCCAATTTTTTCTCGATCTCTAATCAGAGATCGAAAAAGGAGATAAACATTCCTTCTTTTGCCGGCTAATTACCAGCAAATGAGCGTAAATATTTCACGCTCATCGCAACGATCGATAGATTTTATGATCGTTCGTTAAATATTTGAATATAACTTTATTTTAGAAATAAAGCCAAAAAAATAATTGAAATAAAGCCAAATTACTATACTATAAATTTCTACTATATACTATAAAATTTCTATATATTGTATTTTAATATTATAATAAAATATAAAATTAATGTGTGTATAACATTCATCATATTACAAAAATCATATTACAAATTATTTAATTAATTCATTAAATCATTTGGCTTTATATTAAGTTAAAGTAAAGTTTAAAAACAATATATCTACAAACAAATTCTACGATGGATGAGTTATAAGGAGACACGCAATTAGAAGATAAGTACGTGTTAAAGAAATAAATTAGCATCAGAATTGATGAAATTGCTAAAATTATTAATATAGTTGATAAAATTGATAAATAATGTAATTGATAAAATAATAATATAATGTAACTGATAAAATTATTAATGCGTGCTCTTTATTTAATAAATTAGACAAGATCTTTACAAAATATTTTCTTTTCTTGATTCTCTTTTTTTAATTAATACTTCAATATATTTTCGTATAGATGCAAAGCATTTCGAAAGAATTTATTAAAAGTTATTTAATTTAAATAATCCTAACTCATCCATTTTAAGGCAACGGCAAAATTATTACAATCTACATCTACATCTACAATCTCTACGAATTCGTTATCTTAAAGTTAAATAAAAGTTTTTCTCACTCACCGGCACTGATGCGCAATAGCGGAGTTATCGAAGCTACGTTGCCTGTAACATACAAATATAAAATTTATTTATAATAATATTCATAAAATGCAATCAATATTTCAAAAAATTTTTATTGTTCGGAATATAATATCTGATGTGTAAAATAATAAGCAGAGATAAAGGTGTGAAAAAATTTTATAAATTTTTGAAACTGTTTTTTATATGACTTTTATAAAAATCTTTTTCTCTAATTTTCTCTTTAATTTATTTAAATAATAAGAAAGAATTATTATGCATACAATTTATACCAATTGATATACAAATAATAAATATTCACCATCAGGTTGCTCCGCCGATGCAAGATGCCTCTCCCAGACCTCCTCCTCCTCTCATGTTGTTGACGCGCGATACTTTTAACGACACTCCCGCACTCACGAGCGATATTTTTATATCGCTATTTCCGCTATTTTACGCGCGATACTAAACGGCACTCCCGCACTAATTCGATACGATTAAAAATTCGATCGCGCGATGTATATATTTAATATATATATATATATACTTTGTATGACACTCCCAGTTTTAGAAAACGCGACGGCGCGAGAATATTACAATGCGAAAACGCGGTAACGAAGCGTCCGTGATACGACGACGCGAAAGGGTACTTAGCTTCCCATTCAGGCATCTTAAGATTTATCATAAATAGAAAAATTTAAGATAAACCTCAAGGCATCATCCAAGTACTAAGCCCTCCCACTGCGACAAGGTGTACCCCATGGGAGAGTTATATTATATATAATTTTATATTTAACAATAATTAATCACTAGGCAATAAAGAGCATGGTAAAATAACTTAAAATAACGTATATAATCAAAAAATATAATTCATTAAGGTACAAAAAATACAAATAAAATACTTAACGAGCTTTCGCACGGTGATGAGACAACGGTAATCAAAATATATAACTATACATAAATAGGCGATAAATAGGCGGACGAACGTTTCTGGCTCTCGTTTAGAGCCTTCTTCAGCGCAAAAACAAACAAACAAAATTTAATAATTACATAAAGTCATAAAATCGGAACGAACTAGTTGAAATCAATGTTGAACTATCAAACGTCGATGGATCACGGGTAACAAATCAGAATTTGAGACGCACTGTTAGTGGGTCCACGTCTCACATGTAAGGCTCCATGGTGGTTGGACCAAAAAGTCTTCTATAGAATACTTATTGTCAAAATTCCTACCTGATAACGGTACAAATCGCATCCTAAAAAAAATGGTACGGTCAAGTGTATAAAAAAGATTGCACTTAGTCAAAAAACTATATCACTAATTAAATCAAATTCACAGAGAGAGAATATTCAATAAAATTATTCTAACGGATGAAAGTAACAGTATCAATCTCGAGTCGAACAGTTAATGTGTGGGAATACACGAGATACATTGTTTATATACTGGTACATGACTTTTCAGATTTTTGGAATTTTTGGCTTATTTATTATGTTCTGATAAAGAGCCGGTAAATTATCTGTGTCTATCTGTAAATTCAAACCATTCTTTTGTCTTTTAATATGAAGCATTTCCGAGATCAATCTTTTATTGTAATATGAAATCTCCTCTAAAATTTCAATATCGTTCCAGCAGAATTCATGATCAAAAAGAAGTCTGTGATTAGTGATCACCGAATAATTAGTAACATTCCTATTAATTTGTGATCTATGTTCAGAAATTCTGGTCTTCAGCATCCAGAAGTTTGACCCACATACGAAGCATCACAGTCAGAGCAATTGATCTTATATACAACATTATTTTTACATTCTTTAGGGATGTTATCTTTGTGTGATCCAATGAATTTTTTAAATTTATTTAAACTAAAATAAGATAACCTAATATTCATATTTTTTGTGATGTTTCTAAATTGCTCTGTGACATTAGGCAAATATGGAACCGTAAAGAAAGAGGAAGCGCTCTCCTGTGTCTTATTCTTAGTGTTCATCGTGTTTTTTCAAATATTTTAGGCGTTGATTGAAGACGTCAAAAATCAATTTTAAAGGATAACCATTATCCAGAAGAACTCTTACAACGAAGTTAAAATTTTTATTATTTTTATTATTTTTATTATTTTTATTAATCTCGGATGTGACAAGGAGAATGCTCTATCCACTAGACCAATTATTCTGTCTTTCTTCTGGCAGAGTGGATGTTGTGAATTAAAGTTTAGGTATCTTCCAGAGAAAGTAGACTTATGGAATAGTCAAAAATTAAAAAATTGTTATCCACGATAAGAGTCACGTCTAAGAAATTAATTTTCCGGTCAACTTCTACCTCAGAAGTAAATTGTAGTCTGTCATGAAACGAATTAAATATTGCAAGAGTCAAATCAATAGTATCAGAAGGAACTGTCAACAAAATATCGTCTACGTATCTAAAATAAAAACGAGGTGTAAATTTTAGAGTGTTCAAAGTCTTCTTCTCAAGATCCTGCAATACGATATCCGCTATTATGGGCGATAAAGGAGAGCCCATGGGGGTTCCAAATGTTTGTTTGTATATTATGTTATTAAACTTAAAGTATGTCGAGTGCAAAACCAATTTCACTGCATTTAAAAATTCTAATTCGGGCAGGTCACAATTATCACGAAGGAAACACCATCTATTTGAGACACTTTTTAATGCGAGATCCGTAGAAATATTAGTAAACAAGGAAATCACATCTAGTGAAACTAATTTCATGTCGTTATCAATCTGAATGTTCGACAACTTATTTACCAGATCAAGGCTGTTATCAATATGGCTAGAAGTTATCGGGAAATTCTTATACATAACACTATGCAAGAATGCTGCGAGAGAGTAAAAAGAGCTGTTTATGGAGGAAACAATAAGTCTGTAAGGCGTATCCCAGTAAGAAAAGACCTATCAAATCGACATCGAAATGACGTCGAATCGATGTAAATTGATATCGATTCGATGTCAATTTGATACCGATTTGATGGTCATTTCTCACTGGGATTAATCTTATGGATTTTTGGTAAACCATAGGCCCTTGGTAAGGTGCCATCAGTAAATAAAAGTGATTTCTTCGTTGTATTAGAGATGTAGCCATTATTCCATCTAGTTAGCAGTTCTCTCAGATTAGAAATTAATTTTTTTGTTGGATCTTTTTTAATAACTGTATATGTATTTCTATCTCGAAGTAAGTTTTCCACTTCATTTAAGTAGTCAATTCTATCAAGTGCTACGGTGATATTGCCTTTATCTGCACGTGTGAGGATAAGATTTTTATTTGAAAGGAGAAAACTCTTGGTAGTCGTGAAAGTCCGTGTCAACCATTCATTCTGTAAAGTTTTTGGATATGAATATGTGGGAATGTTTTTAATGATGGATTTCGATTGCTCTCTAACTCGCATTCTTGATTCAATTGGAAGTTTCCATAAGTTGTTTTCTATGTTCTTTGTGAATTCCATAGTGAGGATAAGGTTTATCAGGGGGAGGCTGAAAGTCTCTCCTAATTGTAAGAAACACTGTATATCGTGCGGTATCTCTACTTTAGATAAGTTGATAAACCAATTCTCTTTAATTTCTTCCAAATTCGAATGCGAATCCGAATAAGCAGTTGAATCAATCCGAACTTTAATGACCTCACTAGTTGCCATATTAGCAGAGGAAGCGTGTTCTGTGGAAAATTTAAAACTGTCTTGTGGTAAGTCGTTGTTATTAGCAGAGGATGGATACTGTAGACCATAATATTGAACGGGCTTGATAACAGTTAAGCTACGTTGTTTAGACAGTAAGAAATTGAATTTTTTATCAAATCTATTATTTTCTTTTTGAAAATGCCTGAAAAGAGGAAAGCTTTGTCTGTTGATAAAGTTGTTACAGTTAGACATAGGTAAAATTCTGTATATTTCGGATAAGTGGAACATATTTTCGTAGCTATTTCTAATATGAAAATAAATATCTCTGAGTTCGATGCGTATTATTCTGTTAAAGAAATTCAATTTAGAATGATTATAACGGTGACTTGATTTGTAATTCTTAAAGGAGAATTTTGAGATTTTTATTCAGATTGATAACGACATGAAATTAGTTTCACTAGATGTGATTTCCTTGTTTACTAATATTCCTACGGATCTCGCATTAGAAAGTGTCGAATAGATGGTGTTTCCTTCGTGATAATTGTGACCTGCCCGAATTAGAATTTTTAAATGCAGTGAAATTGGTTTTGCACTCGACATACTTTAGGTTTAATAACATAATATACAAACAAACATTTGGAATCTCCATGGGTTCTCCTTTATCGCCCATAATAGCGGATATCGTATTGCAGGATCTTGAGAAGAAGACTTTGAACACTCTAAAATTTACATCTCGTTTTTATTTTAGATACGATATTTTGTTAACAGTTCCTTCTGATACTATTGATTTGACTCTTGCAATATTTAATTCGTTTCATGACAGACTACAATTTACTTCTGAGGTAGAAGTTGACCGGAAAATTAATTTCTTAGACGTGACTCTTATCGTGGATAACAATTTTTTAATTTTTGACTGTTCCATAAGTCTACTTTCTCTGGAAGATACCTAAACTTTAATTCACAACATCCACTCTGCCAGAAGAAAGGCACAATAATTGGTCTAGTGGATAGAGCATTCTCCTTGTCACATCCGAGATTCCAGAATAAAAATTTTAACTTCGTTGTAAGAGTTCTTCTGGATAATGGTTATCCTTTAAAATTGATTTTTGACGTCTTCAATCAACGCCTAAAATATTTGATTAAAAAACACGATGAACACTAAGAATAAGACACAGGAGAGCGCTTCCTCTTTCTTTACGGTTCCATATTTGCCTAATGTCACAGAGCAATTTAGAAACATCACAAAAAATATGAACATTAGGTTATCTTATTTTAGTTTAAATAAATTTAAAAAATTCATTAGATCACACAAAGATAACATCCCTAAAGAATGTAAAAATAATGTTGTATATAAGATCAATTGCTCTGACTGTGATGCTTCGTATGTGAGTCAAACTTCTAGGATGCTGAAGATCAGAATTTCTGAACATAGATCACAAATTAATAGGAATGTTAATTATTCGGTGATCACTAATCACAGACTTCTTTTTGATCATGAATTCTGCTGGAACGATATTGAAATTTTAGAGGAGATTCCATATTACAATAAAAGATTGATCTCGGAAATGCTTCATATTAAAAGACAATTAAAAGACAAAAGAATGGTTTGAATTTACAGATAGACACAGATAATTTACCGGCTCTTTATCAGGACATAATAAATAAACTTCCAAAAATCTGAAAAATCATGTATCTGTATATAAACAATGTATCTCGTGTATTCCCACACATTAACTGTTCGATTCGAGATTGATACTGTTACTTTCATCCGTTAGAATAATTTTATTGAATATTCTCTCTCTGTGAGTTTGATTTAATTAGTGATATAGTTTTTTGACTAAGTGCAATTTTTTTTATACACTTGACCGTACCATTTTTTTTAGGATGCGATTTGTACCGTTATCAGGTAGGAATTTTGACAATAAGTATTCTATAGAAGACTTTTTGGTCCAACCATGGAGGACCTTACACGTGGGCCCACCAACAGTGTGTCTCAAATTCTGATTTATTACCCGTGATCCATCGACGTTTGATAGTTCAACATTGATTCCAACTAGTCCGTTACGATTTTATGACTTTACGTAATTATTAAATTTTGTTTGTTTGTTTTTGCGCTGAAGAAGGCTCGAAATGAGAGCCAGAAACGTTCGCCCGCCTATTTATCGCCTATTTATGTATTTTGATTACCGTTGTCTCATCACCGTGCGAAAGCTCGTTAAGTATTTTATTTGTATTTTTTGTACCTTTATGAATTATATTTTTTGATTATATATGTTACTTTAAGTTATTTTACCATGCTCTCTATTGCTTAGTGATTAATTATTGTTAAATTTTAAAGAGAGCTTTTCTTAACGCTTATTTTGTATATAATATAATATATAATTTTGTAATATACTATATAAATTGTAATATACTATATAAATTCGAAATATAAACGATACTTTTGGCGAACACATCCAGGGGGATGAGACACAACAATATAATAAATAATGAAGTTGATAAATAATTAAAATATTAATGACTTACATCATAACTTATTGATCCATCCATTTCCAAGACTTTCTTTTTTCTTTTGTTTCACTTTTTCCTCGTGGCACTCCAATCTTTGTTGCACTCATTTGAATTCCTCGTTCCACTTGCAATTGTGTTTAGAGAAAGAATTTGATAATATATGAGATGTCTCACATCATTGTTCAAGAGCCACTGAACGAATGATCGTAAGTCAGAAACATTATCGTGATATTGTTTATATCCCCAAGGTTGACTATGTTAAGAAAGAATTTGATAATATAAGAAACGTCTTTCACGTTACTACTCAAAGTCACTGTGCAAATGATAATAAAACCACGTAACGTATTAACAATAGCGCGATACTGTTTACTAAGATCGAACACGGTGTTATTGATAATTCTTTCGTTGCCGAAATATTTTTTGTAATACAAAATATTTGCGCGAAGAATATTAAATTATAAAAGTATTTTAATTTATTGATTAAGATTAATTGATTATTTATTAAACCATTCATCATTCATGAAGTCTTTCGTTATGCTAATTATTTGCATCCATATTCGATTGTTGTCTTCGTATTCTCTCATAATCCAAATTATATTTATATTGTCAAATAGAACGATAAAATAACATGGATGGAATATATTCATGACTCTAACAATAAGTATTAAAATAATAATTATTGTCCGTAAAGAACGCAAACATCGATGTGATTATTCAATATGTTGGATTTCTATCACATTAAATCGATTCTGTTACGAGAAAATTATCAATAACATGAAACAGTATCGCGCTATTGTTAATACGTTACGTGACTTTATTATCATTCGCACAATGATTTTGAATAGTGGCGTGAAAGACGTTTCACATATTATCAAATTCTTTTTTAACATAGTCAACCTTGGCGATATAAACAATACCACGATAATGTTTCTGACTTACGATCATTCGCTCAGTGGCTCTTAAGCAATGAAGTAGTGATGTAAGACGTCTCATATATTATCAAATTCTTTCTCTAAACACAATTGCAAGTGCAACGAGGAATTCAAATGAGTGCAACAAAGATTGGAGTGCCACGAGAAAAAAGTGAAACAAAAGAAAAAAAGAAATGGATGCATCAATAAGTTATGATGTAAGTCATTAATATTTTAATTATTTATCACATTCATTATTTATTATATTTTGTTGCGTCTCATCCCCCTGGATGTATTCGCCATTTTTATCGTTTATATTTGCGAATTAAAATTTATATAGTATATTACAAAATTAATTATATATACTTATAATTAATATAATTAATATAATTAATATAATTATATATAATTTTATATATATAATATAACTCTCTCATGGGGTACACCTTGTCGCGGTGGGAGGGCTTAGTACTTGGATGGTGCCTTGAGATTTATCTTAAATTTTTTTATTTATGATAAATCTTAAGATGCCTGAATGGGAAGCTAAGTACCCTTCGCGTCATCATGCCGCGGACGCTTCGTTACCGCGTTTTCGCATTGTAATAACTTAACCGTTAAATACGTCCCGCCGGAGTATGCATAAGGAGCATTTTCGCCATGTAAAAAAAAGGGCAATTAAGTGAATTATTAAAAGTGAGTTATTAAAATTTTTTAATATTCATTTTTTTTAATATTCCTTTAATGCTAAAGAAAATATATTAAAATTCCAATAATCTTAAGGATTAATCATCGCTAATCTTGTCTGGACTATGTAAAAATTTTTAGTAAATTTTATATTATAAAATATCTCTACCTGAGAACAAATGTCCATATTAGAAAATATTCCGATGGACTCTATAGGAAGAAATAAGCATGACAAGTGATGGTAATTTTTATGATGTTAACACAAAGGAATACAATAAACCATATAATCCAAGAATTCGAAGAAGAGAATATATTGGATAGAAATGCATAGTGAATGAAAATGATTAGAAAGTAAAAGACAATATACATACATCCTATTTATTAATAGTAATACTATTTTGTAATACTATTAAATTTTATAATTTAGTACATGGTATTATATAAAGTATTAAGCACAAAAGTATTATACTGGTATGAAAATTATAATAAAAATATATAAAATTAATGTTAGTTATATTAAAATCCCATACAGCACAGAATATTACAGCAATATTACAATATTGCAATATTCTGTGCTGTATAGGACACATAAATTATTTATATTTTATATAAAGAAAGAGACTTAAAATATTTTGCAACAACTATATTTTTCGAATCTTAATTATAAAAACTTTAGAAGAATCAGTGATTAATTTGACAAATTCTATATATATATTAATAATTAGATTTTTAAATAATTAAAAAAATGATTGATAAATATCAAAGATTAGTTTACTGTTTATAATTAAGAAGATTTATAGAAATACGATTAAAAATATTTTTATTCCACAGCAGGCATTTTGTGTTTTGTAAATAAAAAGATATAAATATGACAATGAATATAGAAAAATATTTATTTCATCATTGAATATTACAGTATCTTTCGCATAGAGAGAGAGAATCGCTTTCAGAGATCACCTAAATTAAAAGCAGGCCATGGCATCTCTCAGTCTTCTCTCTGTTAATAATATTGCTGCATTGTAACAACACCACGAGACCGAAAATAAGTTAGCGTTGGAAGTTATTTAGATTTATTTGATAATTTACGTTAAAAAATGCAATAATTATTAAAATAACGATGGAACAATGCAAAGCAATTAGGGAGCAATCGTTTTATGTCGGATATATTTGCGATAGACTATGAGAAATATGTTTTTCCAAGAAAATGATTGATTTTTAGCTAATATATAATAAAATATTAATAGCACGAATGGAGCAATTGAATATTTCGATAAAGAAATCGAGGAGGAATTATTCTACTGAAAAGTCAATTAGGAAAGTTGGCTATTTTCTTACAGATATAGTTTTAAGCAATAGAGCTGATATATGTTTGAATGTTCGCGCCACTAGTCGTTCAACCATGTATTCCGATAGATGGCGACGTCGTCATTTGTGAAATGATATTTTATTGGTTTTCGATGAAATGATATTTTATTGGTTTTCGATGAAAAAATGCAATATTTATTAATTATAACGATAAAGCAATGTAAAACAATTAAGGAGCAATCGTTTTATATTGGATATAATTGTTGAAAACTTTTAAAACATTTAATTCCGTTAGGTGGCGATAGATAGCGACGTCGTCACTTCTAAAATGATTTATTTGTTAATTTTCGATAGAAAATGCAATATTTATTAATTATAACGATGGAGCAATGCAAAATAATTAAGGAGCAATTTTTTATATTAGATATAATTGCCGAAAACTATTAAAACATTTAGTTCCGACAAGTGGCCGACAGATGGCGTCGTCGTCATTTGTGAAAATTATTTATTTATTAATTTTCGATAAAATAATGTAATAATTGTTAAACTAATGATGGAGCAATAGGGAGCAATTAGGGAGCAATGGTTTTATATCGAATATAATTGTTGAAAACCATTAGATATATGTTTTTCAGTAAAAATGTTCAATTTTACATTTTTTATAAATATTAGAAAAACTAATTAATTTTAGAAGGCAAATGTAGATTCGGATGGAGCAATTAAGGAGCAATCGTTTGAGCTATAGTTTATTAAAAAATATGAACTTCCATCGCTAACTTATTTCCGGTACGACGAGATACTATTAAAGACCGATTTTCTTATTGAACTTTGTACCCGAAAAAAACGTGCAAAATGCTACTGTAGGTAACAAAATCTTTACATTGTCGATAATAAAATAACGATTTTATACATAATTTGTCATTTTTGAAACAGATATATAAAAGATTTATACATTTTCGATAATAAAACAATAGCAGAATGATCTAAAATACTCGTATGATTTAAATAACTCTTGTAATTGTCTGCAATATAATCGAAATGGCCGATAATATCATCAATTTTCTATTATCTCCGGGCCCACCGGGCCCACTTTGCGGTTACAAAAATTTACCCAGGGCTGACGGTCTTTAATAGTATCTCGTCGATGGTAACAACAATGTTAATAATATTGCTGCATTGTAACAACCATATTAATAATATTGCCGCAATGTAACAACAATATTAATATTGTTGCAGTGTAACAACAATATTGCTGTATTGTAACAACAATATTAATAATATTGCCGCAATGTAACAACCATATTAATAATATTGCCGCAATGTAACAATAATATTAATAATATTGTCGCAATATAACAACAATGTTAATAATATTGTTGCAATGTTGCAGCAATATTGCAGCAACATTATAATATTATCGCAATATTGCTGCAATGGTCTGTGCTATATGGATAATAAATCGCGCGTCATTCCCTAGTATTGTTCTTCGCATCATCAAAAGATATATTAACGAGAAACAAAAATTCCTATACCGCTCTCATACAAATCACCTCTTCTCTTTATAAGCATAATATGAATTTAAATTCATCGAATTCAATCTGACTAAATGTTACATGAAATATCGAATTCAATCTGACTAAATGTCACATGAAATATCGACACAAAATTAAGAGAAATGTCAATTTTTTCTTGACCTTGGAGAAAACGAAAACTCTCTAGAGAACAGAGAGGGAATCTCATGGTGGCATATATGGCATGGCAGTGACGCATTGGAGGCATGGTGGGGTGGAAATCTAAGCCAATGATTTAATAGTATTAATATTGCTGCATTGTAACAACAATATTAATAATATTGCCGCATTGTAACAACAATATTAATAATATTGCTGCATTGTAACAACAATATTAATAATATTGCCGCAATGTAACAACAATATTAATATTGCTGCAGTGTAACAACAATATTGCTGCATTGTAACAACAATATTAATAATATTGCTGCATTGTAACAACCATATTAATAATATTGCCGCAATGTAACAGTAATATTAATAATATTGCCGCAATGTAACAACAATATTAATAATATTGCCGCAATATTGTAGCAACATTACAATATCGCAAATTATCGCAATATTGCTGCAATGTTCTGTGCTATATGGCTCATAAATCGTGCGTCATTCCCTAGTATTGCTCTTTGCGTCATCGAAAGATATATTAACGAGAAACAAAAATTCCTATACCGCTCTCGTACAAATTACCTCTTCTCTTTATAAGCATAAGTCTCGATCTACAATAGGTAATTTAAGCCCTAAGCCTTAAGAAATTGACCAATCACAGTCAAGTATGAAGAGAATACTCGACTGTGATTGGTCAATTTTTTAAGGCTTAAGGCTTAAATTACCTATTGTAGATCGAGACTAATATGAAATTAAAATTCATCGAATTCAATCTAAATGTCACATGAAATATCGAATTCAATCTGACTAAATGTCACATGAAATATCGACACAAAACCGAGGGAAATGTCAATTTTTTCTTGACCTTGGAGAAAACTCTCTAGAGGGCAGAGAGGGAATCTCATGGTGACGTATATGGCATGGCAGTGACGCGTTGGAGGCATGGTGGGGTGGCAATCCAAACCAATGATTTAATAGTATTAATATTGCTGCATTGTAACAACAATATTGCTGCATTGTAACAACAATATTAATAATATTGCTGCATTGTAACAACAATATTAATAATATTGCCACAATGTAACAACAATATTAATATTGCTGCAGTGTAACAACAATATTGCTGCATTGTAACAACAATATTAATAATATTGCTGCATTGTAACAACCATATTAATAATATTGCCGCAATGTAACAGTAATATTAATAATATTGCCGCAATGTAACAACAATATTAATAATATTGCCGCAATGTTGCGGCAATATTGCAGCAACATTACAATATTATCGCAATATTGCTGCAATGTTCTGTGCTATATGGCTCATAAATCGTGCGTCATTCCCTAGTATTGCTCTTTGCGTCATCGAAAGATATATTAACGAGAAACAAAAATTCCTATACCGCTCTCGTACAAATTACCTCTTCTCTTTATAAGCATAATATGAAATTAAAATTCATCGAATTCAATCTAAATGTCACATGAAATATCGACACAAAACCGAGGGAAATGTCAATTTTTTCTTGACCTTGGAGAAAACGAAAACTCTCTAGAGGGCAGAGAGAGAATCTCATGGTGGCATGGCATGGCACTGGCACCCGTGGCACGACGCGCTGGAGGCATGGTGGGGTGGAAATCCAAGCCAGTAAAGCATTGAGTGTGTCCTCTCATAACCTCTTCGGGATCAGCGTTTTCGAGCTCTCTGTTTCTCGCGAGACGGCGTATTTCCACGAGAGCGACGACTTTCGCTGGCTCACCTCGGCTCGGCTTCGTCCGAGATTTCAAGGATTCAGGAGCGATTTGTCCCAAGCACGAGCGTTTCCCTGTTCGAGACAGAGAGCTTCGCGGAGTTTGCGGAGGAAGAGGAGCAGGAGGCGAAGGAGGGTAATGTTATCAGCAACAGATGCTGTTTGCGCGAAAGCTGCGACATCGCTCCTCGAACTCGTCAGGATCTTCGTCGAGTGGCCTCCACGTGTTTTTTTCGCGTTGAACCCGTTAGATCCTTGGACGATAGAGTCCTTCGAACGCGTGTAATCTCATCATCAGGCACGCGAGAGTTAAAGTCGAAATCGCAAGTTGCTGCAAATGTCGTAACTTTGAAAAATACCTGTTTACATTTGCGGTAAAAACTGTGGAGTAACGCTGATAATTGTACTCGAAAAAAGTTCCCCCTCCCACCATTTAACGTTAAACAGTGCAGTCTTTATAATTAAGAATGTTTATCATACATGACTTTGATTTTTTTCTACTCATTTAATTTATGTCAATGGAAAAGATTTTTATGAGATTTTTTTCAATTTCTATTTAATTTAATTTTTGTTTAATTTATTTCTATTTATTTAATTTATGTCCATAGAAAAGATTTTTATGAGATTTTTTTTATTTTTATTTAATTTAACTTTTATTTAATTTATTTCTATTTATTTAATTTATGTCGATAGAAAAGATTTTTATGAGATTTTTTAAATTTTTATTTATTAATTTTTATTTAATTTATTTCTATTTATTTAATTTATGTCAATAGAAAAGATTTTTGTGAGCTTTAAAAAAATACTTGTTTACATTTGTGAAGAAAATATTTTTACAAGCTCACCAGCAAAAGTTTTTTTCTTTTTTTTCCCTCGAAGTAAAACGCATAAAATTTCCTCGTTATCGCTTATCAATCGCGAGAGATATTTGCTGGCTGGCAAAAATATTGATTTCTAAGGAATTTAAATTTGTAACGTGCGTACTTATCATTTTTTTTGGTGTTATTGACGAATCAGGTAACTCTAGGTAACTGCAAGTCACATCCGTAAAGTGTGGGTCATGCAGACCACTTGCAGAGTAATGTAATGAATAGCTGTGGGAACTCTAATATTAGCACGAGGCTACGTGGTTCCAAGTGTGCCGAGACTCCAGACGAGTCTATAAATCAAATCGGGGAGATTGAGAAGGAAGGCAGTGGCGTGATAAGTGGTTACAGTATAAACGAGCTTAATGTACCACGCAGCACCCTGGTCATTTGCCAACGAAACTCCAACTATTCTTCGGATCACGGCTTCACCAGATTCAAGCCAAGGTTTTCTTATTTCTTTATTTCGATCAACAATATGCTGTCCAGTGTCTTATCGATTGATGAGATTGTTACAATGTGAAATCTTTGTGTTAGACTCAGCAGTGTTCCAAGAAATGAATTTCGAATGGCGCGTGGCGGCAGCTCTGCAGATCGTGCCAGAGGTGGGACGCGTGGGAGAGCCTTCAAGAAGATCCTCAACGATCGCGAATCAAACTCAGAGTCCAGCTACCACTCTACATCTAGACCCAAGTTTCAAGAATCGTTGAAAAATCATGAGAACGCACAGGGCAAATATTATGACGATAAAAGAATAAATGGTAATTCGTGGGCTTATTTGATTTTATTTAATATAAATATAATAATAAAATTAAATGGCTCTAAAATTTTAAATATAAACAATCAAAGGCAAGTGAGAGCCAGCGCAGGTTTTTTATGCACATGTATTATATAATTACAACAAATAAAAGAACACAATGTATGTGATTTGTTGTCAAACATTCGGCCAAAAAAAAAAAAGGACCGAAACGTCCGCGTTAAATAAATGTTTAAGAACAAATCACATACATTGTGTTCTTTTATTTGTTGTAATTATATAGTACATGCACTTAAAAAACCTGCGCTGGCTCTCATTTGCCTTTGATTGTTTATATTTAATTTAATTCTTTTAATTTAATTTAATTTTAATTTTATTAATTTTTTTTTATTATTAATTTAATTTAAATTTAAATTTAGTTTTAATTTAATTTAATTTTTTTTTTGTATTTTTGCGACACGTGCAAGTTTTATTCTTTAACGAAAATTTCGTTCATTCCAGAGGACTCGAGAATTTCCAAACTCTTGCGACGATTGTGTCGCGAAGATGATTACGATCACTTCATGGTGCTCTGCAAGCAAGTACAAGAGGGTATTCTTGCACCTGAAAATCAACGATACATACGACGGAACCTGGAACTTATTTGCGAGAATCTGTTGGATGTTTTGCATTCCGGCCCTGGTCAAGAAGCAAAACAACAGGTTGCCAAGTGCTTGGGTCGCATTGGATATGTGGTAGAACAAGATTTTAAAAGGTATACTGCAATCGCGAATTGTGTGTGAAAAAAATATTCTTTGTCTTTTTTTACATTTACAATATAACGATGTAAAATTGAAAATAAAAATACTAGAGCCAATAATACGAGCTAATTACCAGGGTTGGCAAAAAACTTGTTTTTTATTTTTTTTATTTTAAACAAAAAACATTGTTTTCTTATTTATTTGTGTTTTTAAGTAAAGTAAAAAAAAATGTTTTAATAAAAAAAAAGCATGTTGTAAACAAGCAAAAGACACTTGATCTGTGTAAATATTTATATTTTTAATAGTTTAATTGTATTATTTATATTTTTAATATTGTTATATTTTTTGCTAGCGTTAAACTGTATTATTTATATTTTTAATAGCATTGCCAAAATTGACAACGCTATTAAAAATATAAATAACAAAATAAAAATGATAAGATGGGTATTATTTTAGCAGAATATTTATTTTTGGATATTAAATGACAATCTATACAATAAAGATTAATTAGAAGATATTGACTGACTTTACATTTTACATATTAGTATTTTCAATTAATAGTACATAACTCATAGCAGGTCAGTAGTTCTAAAAAAAAGTTCTAGTTAATAATATTTAATATATAATACTTTGGTTCCTTTCCTATTCTTATTAAGTAACCTTATGCTTAACTCTCAACATAAATTATAAATAAAAGAAAAATAAAAGACCTCATTTCTTCTTTTTAAAAGAAGAACTTTTTTTTAGAACTACTGACCTGTTATGTACTATTAATTTAAAAATGTAAAGTCAGTATCAATATCTTTTACGTAATCTTTATTATATTGATTGTTATTTAATATCCAAAAATAAATATTCTGCTAAAATAATACCCATCTTATCATTCTTATTTTATTATTTATATTTTTATATCTATATGTTGCATAAATATAGACAAAAAACTAAAAACACTAAAACAAAAACTTTTTTGCACATACACATTTATTAATTTTTGTTTGTTTTTGATTTTTTTTTACAATTTCTTTTCAAAATAATCATATATTTTATTTGCAATATTTTAAACGGTTCTAAAGTAGTAGTCTTCTCAGTAGTTTAAAACAAAAATGTTTAAAACAGTTCACTGTTTTAATAAACAAGTTTTAATCAAACAGTTTTAAACACATTGTTTAAAACATGCCTACCCTGCTAATTATTAAGGTTTAAATAAAATAAAAACAAATATTATAATAAAAATAAATATATAATAAATATATAATAAAAACAAATATTTATAAGTTCGTTTAATTAAATAATCACGTTTCGACTTTACTTAAAAATAAAAATAATATAAATTTAATCAAAATGTAAAATAAGAAAAATCCATCATTAGAGCGCTATAAAATAAATTTTTATACTCATTTTTTGGCTGTTGAAACATTTTGTTCCATATGAATGTTTAGAGGCTTCTTATTGTTTATTTTATAGCGCTCTAACGATGGATTTTCCTTATTTTGATTAAATTTATACTTATTTTTCTGCGACATACAAATAATATTGGCAAATGAATACGGATGATTTTAATATATTGATTTTGTTATTTTTCATACTGAAGAAGACCAAGTAAAGTCGAAACGTTTGTGATTATTTAATGAAACGAACTTATAAATATTTGTTTTTATTTTATTTAGATCCTATTATTTTATTTAGATCCTATTATTTTATTTAGATCCTTTAGAATTAGCATATTATTGACCCTAAAATTTTTATTATTGCTTTGCCACACACGAGCAGTATCAGTGTTATTATTGTTTAATTTTCGTCTTAAAATTACAAAACTTGCATATATTATTCTTAGATACATGGACTGGACCTTCAACAAATATTCATTGGAACGTAAAGATGATATAAAATGCTTACTGATAAAATCAATGAGCGAAACACTCAAGATGGATGCTGAGACATCTAAATTGAAAGATTTCTCTGTGGTAAATTTACACAAGGACCAATAAAATAATCAACTTCCTTGCCTCTTTCTTGACATACGATAATTATTAATCATACTCGTGTTTGTTTCATAGCCAATGATGTCCCAATTACAATCGATATTGGAAAATGTTGACAGAGCTGATTTACTGGTGGCGACCGTCGATGCTATTTTACTCATCATAGATTCCTATCCAGAGACGTTCACCAATCACTTTCGCGATACCGTGGACATACTTGTGGGTTGGCACATCGATTCCACCCAGCAAAAGTCCGTCGTACTTTACGCGAGTCGATGCTTGCAAAAGCTTCGCTCGTTCTGGATATCGGATCTCCAGTTTACATTGACCTTGCTAGGCCAATTCTTGGAAGATATGGAGGGCTACGATGAGGAATTGAGTTCACCCGAATCTGATCGCATCTCACCCCTCGGTGACGATGGATCTCCGACACCGAGGGAATGTATTCTGAGAATCACGTCCTTGATATCTGTCTTTAATACAGTAACCAAGAGCATGTCCGAGCATTTAAATCCGAATTTTGCGCCCAGCGTACAATGGTCCTTTCTAACGGATTGCTTATCGAAGATGCTAAAGACTGTCGTGAAGGCGATCGAATTGGAAGAAGAGAACGACACCTGGCCCAAGATTGTATCTAATACGGAGAATTTGATGAAATGCATCAGGAACATCAGTTCGTCCCAGAAACACGTCGAAATGCTCTCGAGGCACTTCGATAAAGACGAGATTACCGAGGAAAATCTCGTCAGGATGATGAAATCGTTGAGTGTAAATAAGAAGAACGACAAGAAAAATTTCAAGATAGAGAAAGGCGCTCTGTCGAAGGAGAAGGGGCAATTGCTGATGAACGTGCTACGATCAGCGGAACCGAAGGCCAAGCAGGCCGATTTATCGGAAGAGAAGGAGGAACTGATCGTCGTCGCAAACGAATGCGCCTTCTTGCTTCTTGGCTACCTTCAAAGTCGCATCGCCAAGAATCACGAGCTCCTCTACAAATTCATCGATCTTCAATTGCAGCGAGTCAATATCTTCTGGGACGACACCATCATCTCGATGCTGACCGTCATATCGAAAGTAATAAAGGAGGTGTCTGCCAATTTGCCGCTGGAGTTGGTGCACACGTTGCTGGGCAAAAATTCGGCATTGCTGAAGCTGAGATTCCGAAATTCCATCCCCATTCAGAACGCGTGTCTGGGCGTGTACCACAGCCTCCTCAGCTTGAAGAATATTCCGTTATTGCAGGAATCTTATCGCTACATCCTAGCAGACCTGGAGATTGCTTATAGGCTCATATTGCCCGATATGGACAGTCTAGTCGTGGACAATCCATTAAGCGACTTGGATTACACAAAGAGCGACATTGAGATAGTAATCACGTTTATACTGCTTGCACTTTCTGACATAGGTGAGCGAATAACATGAAGAATATTTAACCGACCGTGTCCCAAGAGCCCTGATATACAACGACTTTTTTTTTAGCAAATGCGAGCAATTCGATTATTGGAATGTGGGCCTTAAAGCCCAGCATCCTCGAACTTCTTGCGGTCAAATTAAGACCATATGACACTGCGCTGTCTACCATCAGTCCATTCTTGCAATATAGTATTCTGTATTTGCTTTATGCCCATTGCTCTAGGTAAAGGAACATTTCTTAATCCCTCCCAGTAGAAGAATTTAGACATCCCGATAGCGTGTAACAATCAGTGTTTGCTGGTATTTTATCTAGATAAAATTATCTAGATAATTATATAGATAAAGAAATGGATCATCTTTATCTTTAATTAGCTAGTTAAAAATAAAGATGATCCATTTCTTTATCTACATAATTATCTAGATAATTTTATCTAGATTATCTAGATAAAATTATCTAGATAATTATGTAGATAAAGAAATGGATCATCTTTATCTAAAATTATCTAGATAATTTTATCTAGATTATCTAGTTTTATCTAGATTATCTAGATAATTTTATCTAGATTATCTAGATAATTTTATCTAGATTAGATAATTTTATCTAAATAATTATCTAAGTAAGATACCAGCAAACAATGGTAACAATGAATAAGTTTTTTCAACAATTCACTTATTGCAGATACAATCACTTTGTCCCAAGTTCCAGCTTGATAACCGGCAACACGGCTTGCCGGCCGATAGACATGTTTCCCGGAACTTTAGACGTGCCAACCACGTCGCCTACCAGCGGTCATTTATCTATAATTCTCAATCTGATAGCGAAGACGTACAACAGAAAGACGCCCGTACGAATTTTGCTCCTTTTGTCCAATTGGTTGCAAGAGATTTGCATACAATCCGAAAAGTATATCGGGATCCTGAGCAAGACCCAGGAGTGCCAGAGTATCACCACGAGCTTGATTAATTGCGGAGCTACGACTAATAATGACATCGCGATCGCGGTGTGCAATCTCTTGGAGATTTTGATGACCGCGAAGAAGGTGGAATGGAAGCAGGAGATTTATTCGAGCATCGTGGATTTGGCGACGTTGCATTTAACGTCGTGCGACAAAACGATCCGCGAGAAGTACGGTTCGCTACTGATGTGTATGCCAATCAACATTGTTATACCAAAGTTGAATAAGGAGTATTTGTTCTCAGACACCAAGGTAAATTCTTCGGGTTTTGAATAAAATAATGTATTGTGGATGAAAGTGTGATATGTTTCAACTTTTAATTTGCAAATTGAATTTTTATTTCAAACGCAGAAAATACGAGAAATTGAAACGTATTCGACGGAATCACTAATACTTGCTCAAAGATTGCACATGCGAGGTAATAATAACGGAGAGTTATTGGCGCAACATTTCAAAACATATATGGCGTTTCTGTTGCAAGAGCATTATCTCGACGCGGCTGGTTTGTCCGAAATATTTACTCTCTGCTGGCCATCTATGTAAGTAGAAATTGTTCCTTTAGAAATATACAGGGTGTTTCAGACTACCCGTACCATCCCATACATGGAACCCCCTATTTTTCATTGCATATTCTTGTAACTTACCTCGAGAGCTTTCCGAAACACTATAATAAATTATTTTTCTATGAAGTATTTTTCGAGTTATGAAGCTTGAAATCATTTCTTAATTTTACATAAATCATAAAATATCTTGTAAAATATTCATTTTTCGATTATCTTACCTTTATACTGTTTTGTACAAAATAATAAGAGGAATCAATTGGTATACAGTTGTTTTAAGAAAAAATATGAAATTGTTAATTGCAAATTACATATTTTTAGAAACAACTATGTGTTTTCTTTACATCCAATTGATTCCTCTCATTATTTTGTACATAAAAGTATTAAGTTAAGATAATCGAAAAGTGAATATTTTACAAGATATTTTATGATTTATGTAAATTATTAAAAAATAATTTCAAGCCTCATAACTCGAAAAGTACTTCACAGAAAAATAATTTATTATAGTGTTTTGGAAAGCTCTCGAGGTAAGCTACAAGAATATGCAATAAAATAGGGGATTCTATTTAAAAAAATGCACTTCCGGTCTGAATCGCCTATTTCCGACCGGAACCAGATGTTAAAAATATCTCTATTCGATAGAGCGCACCCGATTTATAAAGAAAATGTTTTTACTTTTTTGAAATAACCACTTCTCTAGTTTTTAAATGGATAGTACGGGTGGTCTGAAACACTCTGTATAGGCTGTATCATTTCAAGTGCAGCTGAATATCTCTTAAAATAAAGAGATTGGAAAAAAATGTTTCAGACAAAAGGTGTTTGACTCGAAGGGGACATAAGATGATGCCATCAGTTTCACCTTAGATAATTGTTTAAAAGTCACATGAAGGTCATCTTTAATTTTTTAAACAGAACTCCCTATTTTTTTATTGCATATTCGTGTAGCTTATCTTGAGAGCTTTCCAAAACACTATAATAAAATATTTTTTTCATTGAGAACTTTTCGAGTTATGAGGCTTGAAATAATTTCTTAATTTCACTTTCGATAAACCATAAAATATGTAATAAAATATTCATTTTTCGATTATCTTATCTTAATATTTTTATATACAAAATAGTGAGAGGAATCAATTGGTGTAAAGAAAACACACAGTTGTTTTTAAGAAAAATGTCTAATTGTTGATTGCAAATTACATGTTTTTTCTTAGAAACAATTATTCTTTACATTCATTTAATTTTTCTTTACATCAATTGATTTCTCTCATTATTTTGTACATAAAAGTATTAAGATAAGATAATCGAAAAATGAATATTTTACAAGATATTTTATGGTTTATGTAAAATTAAGAAATTATTTCAACCCTCATAATTCGAAAATTACTCAATGAAAAAATACTTTATTATAGTGTTTTGGAAAGCTCTCGAGATAATCTATCAGAATAAATAATAAAAATAGAGAGTTCCGTTAAAAAAATTAAAGATGACCTTCATGTGACTTTTAAACAATTATCCAAGGTCAAACTAATGGCATCATCTCATGTTCCCCTTCAAGTCAAACACCTTTCGTCTGAAACATTTTTTCCAATCTCTTTTACCTTAAGAGATATTCAGCTGCATCGCTTGAAATGATACACCCTGTAGAATAGAAAATTCAAGATGACGTGACGTATATTTATACAAAACACTTCCAGATCGGAAAGTGAAACTACGGCGAGGATGTATGACTTGGCGCTGGCAAATTGTTCATTCTTGTTCTTCTGGAGCGGCTTCGAATCGGCGCAACACTGCGTGCTGAACAAGCTCCGTACATTTCTAGGAAAACCCCAGGAAACTTTTACATCGATCGAGAGCGCTCTGAAAGTTCTGGCTCGCGAGATATCCTACAACACAGACGTGATAGCAAAGAAGGAGAAACAAAGCTTGGATCGCATGTTGCACGAGCACACGCGAGTACGTCTTTTCATAGAGTTCCTGGAACACCTGGAAAGAGTGATTCACAACGCGGCAGATGGCTGCGCGATGGCGCTCCTGCCTTTGTCGAAGCCAGTCAGAACCTTTTTCCATACGAATAAGTCGACGTGTAGAGAATGGTTGAATCGGATACGACTGGCCTTGTGCGTCGTCTCGTTGCACTCAGGCCTGGCGACGAACGCTCTACGAAACGGTCAGAGGCTGCTGGAAGACTTGAGCAACGCTGATAACACGCAGGGGATAGAGTTTGAGAGAGCAACGTTGTGGACAGCGCAGGCCATGGTCGCGCTGAACGAGGCGGAAGCCTTGCAAGGACTTTACGCGCACACCAAGACAAAGGACAGGCAGTTTCCATGGCTGAGAGCTGCGATGGAAGAGGCTGCCGGACATTACGAGTCGGCGGTGCAGCTCTACAGGCAGATAATTGACGAACACATGCGTGCTAAAACGGACGACGACGAGAACGGTAGAG
Organism: Camponotus fellah; assembly: GCA_030586385.1. Lineage (NCBI taxonomy): Eukaryota > Metazoa > Arthropoda > Insecta > Hymenoptera > Formicidae > Camponotus > Camponotus fellah. Next base: position 89,431 of record JAPIVC010000289.1, on the reverse strand, counting down.
CTACGAGGCTCGAGAGTGACAATCAAGTATTGGGATTTTGCATGCAGCGACTTACCAATTGTTACAAAGCGGTCACCGACTGGTCCGGGTTGGTGGATTGGAAACTGAAAGAAAATGATATGCTAATGCAAGAGAGAAATACCGTTTTGCGAAGACAAATTGCGGAGAATATCGTGTTGGAGCAGGCAGATTGTTTGAAGAGGTTTGAGGAGGGGGACCCGATCAACATAGACGAACTGACAAATTGGAATCTGCTGGACGACGAGAAAAAGGGTAACTGGAGCTGCGCGAAGGCGCTCAGCGAATGTAGCAATAGCCTGATGAACGTTGCTTTGAGGATTCGCGGTAACGAATTTAAGGACTCGTTCGGGAACGTTATCGAGAGATGCGAGAAGGTCGCGGCTAAGACGATGCAAGACAGCTTGCGAAACGTACCATCGGAATACCTAAATGACGCTATATTGCTTCAGTATTCCGCGACGGGACTGAGGAATCTGCTACGTGGCAAGAATGACGAAAACGTCTTCGAACTGTACAAGATCGATAAGATCAATTACATCAACTCCAACATATTGACGCAAGTCTTATGGTGGTCCAAGTATTTTGATCAACCGACCGACAATGGTTCCACAGAGGTGGACAGTTTACGATTGCACGTGATTCGAACGGCCAGGAAGGAAGGCAATTTTAATTTGGCGAAACGAGAGATGGTCAAGTACTTCAAATTGGAACAGGATTTGATCCAACTGAAAAATTCGACCGCCACTTGCACCTTCGCCGATATCACCAGCAGCATGCTGAACGGGCCCGTTCACGTGAAGTGGACGAAAAATAGCATGCGCGCCTTCCGAGAATTTTCCAAATTGCTGTACGACATGGAGAAAATGAACGAGGCGTTGAAGGTGTGCTGCGTGACCTCCTTGGGGATTTCGCAGGCGATCGTCAACGGCGAACAGTCCGCCGATCTGCGGGAGATGGGAACCAAGCTCTTGCTCACCCTAAGTAAGTGGATACAGGACATGAATGTAAAGGACAATCCTCAGCTGGAGGAATTGCTCAGATTCGAAGCCGTGCACAACGACGGCCTGATGGATAAGCTGTTTGGCGACACGATCGACCTGATCCCGACATCCGACATGATAATCGGCAAGCTGATGCAGCTCGGGGTGAACCAGTGCCCGGATTTGCCGCACGCCTGGTCCAACTTCGCCGCCTGGTGCTACAAGTGGGGCCGAAAGATCGTGGACAACTCCAATTCTGGCCAATTGACGGACACCGATCGTTTCAACATACAATCCCTGCTGCCGATGGACACGACCGAGGCCGACCTCAACACCGTCTTCTGCATCCTTAGCCAGAACAAGACCATACCCGAGGATGAGGGCGACATAGACACGAACGACGTGAACACGTCCGACATGATAGAGAACCAATTGAGGAACGTCCCGGTTTTGAATCACGCCAGCAACGAGCACCTTCTGGGCATGCTGGTCGACATTTGGCGACAGGCGCAGAAGAGGATCTACTCGTACTACGAGCTATCGGCAAATGCGTACTTCAAGTATTTACAGTTGGCTAACAACGAGAGCAACGAGTGCGACACCATCACGGCAACGTTGAGATTATTAAGGCTTGTGGTAAAGCACGCGCTGGAGCTGCAGAACGTGCTCGAGGCCGGCCTCTCGACGACACCGACCGCGCCTTGGAAGGAGATCATACCGCAGTTATTCTCGAGGCTCAGCCACCCCGAGGCGTACGTGAGGACCCAGGTATCCGAGCTGTTGTGTCGCGTGGCGGAGAACTCGCCGCATCTGATCACGTTCCCGGCCGTGGTGGGCGCCGTTTCCGGTCTGAAGGCCTACGACAAGGTCGTCTACGAGAAGCCGAACGACAACGATAATTCGCAGAACGAATTGGACTTGAATGCCGCTGAGGAGGACGAGGCTGTCGCTTCGTACAACGACGAGCACGAGGGTTTCATGGATTCCTGTTTCTCCCAACTAGTCGATTGCCTCTCGAGTCGCATCCAGGATTCGATAGTCCAGGTGAAGGTGTTGGTGAAGGAGCTCAGACGGATCACCTTGCTGTGGGACGAACTGTGGCTGGCGACTCTGTGCCAGCATCACACCGAGATCACCAAGCGATTCGAGCAGCTGGAGATCGAGATCCAACGGGTGCAGAATAACGTCTGGCTCGCGCCCGAGGAGAAGGACAAATTGATCGCGGAGAAGCATAGAATTATTCTCAAGCCAATCACGTTCATCCTGGAAAATCTCCTTTCCATGACGTCTGTCCCTGCCGAGACTCCGCACGAGAGAAACTTCCAGGAGAAGTTTGGCGCCTCTATAGAGGAGGTAATAAACCGACTGAACAATCCCAAGAATCCGTCCAAGCCGCAAATGGCTAGTCTGGCCCTCAAGCACTTGGAGACCAAATTGGCGCAACGCGTACACAGGCGGACCGCTTATTCTCTATCGATGACGGATATCAGTCCTATTCTGGCCAATCTGAAGAACACGTGCATCGCCATGCCTGGCGTCGCTGCCGCCGACAACAGGATCGTCACGATCATGTCGGTGGACAACAATGTTCAGATTCTGCCGACCAAAACCAAACCGAAGAAGCTGATATTCCACGGCTCCGACGGTCACGTGTACACGTATCTGTTTAAGGGATTGGAGGACCTGCACCTGGACGAGAGAATAATGCAATTTCTAAGCATATGTAATACCATGATGTCGAAGAACAGCGGCACAAAGATGTACAGGGCGCGACATTACTCGGTGATTCCGCTGGGCCCTAGGTCCGGTCTTATTCAGTGGGTCGACGGTGTCACGCCACTGTTTATACTGTACAAACGATGGCAACAGCGCGAGTGCGCTATGAGCAGCAAGAGCGGTGGCAATTCAACGATTATGCGACCTTCGGAATTATTTTACAACAAGCTGACGCCGTTGCTGAAGGAGTGTGGAATCGGTTTGGAGAACCGGAAGGAGTGGCCCACTCATGTGCTGAAGAAAGTGTTGGAGGAGCTAATGAAGGAAACTCCCAAGGACCTACTGGCTAAGTTAGTTGCTTGAAAAAAATGGGCACTTATAGGGTGTCCCAAATTACTCGTACAACCTTTTTAAAATGAAGATAAATGAATTTGATCAAAAATCAATTTTTAAGTAAATCGGGTATGGTCTATCAAATGGTGAGATTTTCAACTTTTGATTCCAACCGGAAATACGTCATCTGGATCGGAAGTTGAATTTTTTTTAGGGAGACATGGTACTTTTTATTACAGATTTAAATTGTACGTGAAAAAAATAAGAAACTTTTGTATCAAACGTTTTTTCCAAAAATGCCTCTGTCAATCTTAAAATTAACTTTGAAAGTAACTGTGATGAAATAATCAAGGTCAATTTTAAGGTTGACAGAGACACTTTTGGAAAAAACGTTTCATACAAAAGTTTCTTATTTTTTCATGTATAATTCAAATCTGTAATCAAAAGTACCATGTTCCCTTAAAAAAATTCAACTTCCGATTCGGATGGCGTATTTCCGGTCGGAATCAAAAGTTGAAAATATCACATATTTAATAAAGCGTACTCGATTTGCTTAAAAATTATTCGCGATTTTTGATAAAAGTCATTAATTTTCATTTTAAAAGAGGTGTACGAATGATCTGGGACACTCTGTATACAGGATGTTAGAAAAGTCTGGAAACGGTCAAATATCTTAAAAAGGAAACGTTTTTGAGAAAAATGTTTCAAATCAAAGTTGTAGGGTTTTAAAAGTTTTATTTAATGATCATATCCGTTTAACCTTGAGTGGAGGGGTCAAGGCGAGGTCAAGGCCAACATGATTTTTTTAAACGGAAACCGCAATTTTTTATTGCATATTCTTGTAGCTGACTTCGAGAGCTTTCCAAAACACTATAATAAATTATTTTTCCATGAAATACTTTTCGAGTTATAAGGCTTGAAATCATTTTTTAATAATTTACATAAATCATAAAATATCTTGTAAAATATTCACTTTTCGATTATCTTATCTTAATACTTTTGTACAAAATAATGAGAGAAATCAATCGGTGTAAAGAAAACACATAATTGTTTCGAAGAAAAAATATGTAATTTACAATTAACAATTACATATTTTTTCTTAAAAATAACTGTATGTTTTCTTTACACCAATTGATTCCTCTCATTATTTTGTACATAAAGATTAAGATAAGATAATAAAAAAAAATGAATATTTTACTAAATATTTTAGGGTTTAATATAAAATTAAGATATTACTTTAAGCCTCATAATTCGAAAAGTATTCAATGAAAAAATACTTTATTATAATGTTTTGGAAAGCTCTCGAAGTCAGTTATAAGAATATGCAATAAAAAATTGCGGTTTCCGTTTAAAAAAATCGTCATGTTGACCTTGACCTCTCGTTGACCCCTCCACTCAAGGTCAAACGAATATGATCATTGAATAGAACTTTTAAAACCCTACAACTTTGGTTGGAAACATTTTTCTCAGAAACATTTCGTTTTCAAGATATTTGACCGTTTTAGACTTCTCTAACTCTCTGTATATATTTGTTGTGATTAAATTGTTGAAAATTTATTTTATAATATACGTTTCAGGGAAATCTGGTGCAACAGCATCAATGCCGGTAGCTGGTGGCAAGCCACCAAGAATTATTCTTATTCCGTCGCAGTAATGTCCATCATTGGCTACATCATAGGTTTAGGTGACAGGCACCTGGACAATGTCCTCGTCGACCTCAATACTGGCGAAGTTGTGCACATCGATTACAACGTCTGCTTCGAGAAGGGAAAAACTCTGCGCGTCCCGGAAAAGGTGCCATTCCGCATGACACCCAATATCAAAACGGCTTTGGGAGTAACTGGTGTCGAGGTAAGCACAGTAAGATGAGGGAAACAAAAAGAGAAAAAGAGAGGAAAAATAATTTTTACATTATTATTTTACTTTTTAATCCTAAAAAGTCTGACCGACGATGATATTCATCGCGCTATAGCTTGTGATGCTTTTATAATTATTTCATTTGTATACAGGGTGTCTTTAAAGTTTGATCCGGCTCCTGGATCTCGGAAATGATTTTAGAAAAATGTTTCAGACAAAAGTTGTAGAATATTTTGGAGGGATAGATGATGAAAATATGGACTAAACCTTGATCTTTTAAAGTCAGGTCATTGTGATCGATTTCTCTTAAATTATACTTTCATCATATTTTCTAAAGCTGAGATCCAAAGGCCGGATCAGATTTTAGAGACACATCCTGTATACAAATATAAAAATATGTGAGATAATTTTTATTAGAGTTTAAAAGATTTCCATCGAATTTTCTACTCTACAGAATTGGACTTACAAAATTGTGTTGTCAACTTTATTCTCTATCCGCTGGATTAGATCGACAACCGGATAACTATCCATGTAAATTGCCATTTTCTTGTTTACCATTTTCTGCATTCGTCTGTTGATTATTTATCTCGCGTTGCTTCTCCAAATACATTTTGAAGCTCGAGTTTAAATCCTGATTTGGCGACTTGAGGTGCAAAATTTTCTGAAAGGCCTTGCGGAAATTGGTGTTTTTCCATGCATAGATGAAGGGATTCATTCCGCTATTGGTAACTGCCAATGCAAATGTAACTTTATAGTAATCCATCGGAAACGTTCGCACGTCAAAGGACTGAATACAAAGTATGATGATGTAGGGAAGCCAGCAAATTGAAAAGCAGCCGAGTATCAGCAGCACCACCTACGAAAAAAATTCATACTCAAGTTTTACTTAGGCGTCAAACTTTCAATTCCCACTTGAAAATGATACATCATACCTGCACGCTTTTGCGATCAATTTTCTCAGTGATGTTGGAAATGCTACTGCAATTCATTCGGCGTGCATGCATGGACGCCTCTCTCCAGATCTTCCAATATAACAGAAACATTGCTATCCAGCTGAGAAAAAAGGACGGCAGCAGGATAAACAATATGTAGTTTCTACAAAAAAGAAACATAATTTAATTTGCAGTCGAGGAGAGAAAAGAGAAAACAGAAAAACCAGTTGGTGATATTAAACCAATCGATGGTGGAAAGATAATTTACGACGATTGCGAGCCCTAGAGATGTGACATAATTATATTTTTAGCCCACACACCACATGTTCCAAGCTATTCTGGAATATCGAAACTTATCATCCACCACCATATCAGGCGATTAGCGAGAAATGATGAATCATTGGTACCTCGGCAATATCTCGTCCATTTCGCACGTCATTGACGTGTCGAAGCAATTCCAATATGTCGGAATGGACGACACGCTCATGGTGCATGTCCAGCCGATGGCTATGATAATCAGCACACGTTTCCTCGTCGCGTACGCGTTATAACCCAACGGGTGCACGATGGCGATGTAACGGTCTCTGGCGATCGCTATGAGATTACATATGCTTCCGCCACAGGCCAAGCCGATGATGACGAAGCGCGAGATGCACACCGCCTTGTTGTAGTGCAACGAGTCATTCATGTAAAACGCCAGGTGATACAGCAACGATGCACCCACCAGGAGGTCCGACATCGCCAGGTTAAGTATGAAGTAATTGGAAACGACGCTCCGAAGCTTGCGGACCCACGCGATTGCCAGTATCGTGAGAACATTCCCCGAAACGATCACGATAAATAGGAAGCTATCTACGAAGATCCAAATGGATCTAGCGTCAATTTCTGCCAAAGGGGTTGCTAGAGAACTCGAGATGCTTACGGTCGCGTCAGTAACGGTGCTCTTCTCTAAATACATAGTTCTGAAAAAATAAGCTGGTGTCTTTAACAGTGTTTGCTGGTATCTTATCTAGATAAAATTATCTATGATAGATTATTATCTAGATAAAAAAATGGATCATCTTTAACTAGCTAGTTAAAGATAAAGATGATCCATTTTTTATCTAGATAATTATCTAGATAATTTTATCTACGTAATTTATACGATAATTTTATCTACATAACGATCTACGTAATTTATACGATAATTTTATCTACATAACGATGCAACCTTTTCCTGAGACACTTTTTTTATCATCAAAAACACGTGACATATTTAAGTGGACCACTCTGTATATCTTTAAAGACCAGTGTTTGCTGATATCTTATCTAGATAATTATCTAGATAAAATTATCTATAATAGATAATTATCTAGATAAAAAAATGAATCATCTTTAACTAGCTAGTTAAAGATAAAGATGATCCATTTTTATCTAGATAATTATCTAGATAATTTTATCTAAATAATTATCTAGATAAGATATCGGCAAACACTGGTCTTTAAAGATATACAGAATGGTCCACTTAAATATGTCACGTGTTTTTGATGATAAAAAAAAGTGTCTCAGGAAAAGGTTGCATCATTTGAAACCCATACAGCACAGAACATTGCAGCAATATTACAGCAACATTGTAATATTGCTGGGACATTGCAGGGAAAAGCAATTATCATGACAGAATTTTTTTTCCTCACAATCATTTTTTCTTTAGAGATTTGGAGGTTAACTTAGTTTTTTAATGGAATCATCCTATATATCTTCTATATTTTCTTTCACAAGCTTACAGAGAAGTTTTTGAGATTCAAGATTATCACCTCTGATTATAATTTACTATTTTTGAATTTATAGATTTATTAAATTTTTTGCAGCAATATTACAATATTGCTGCAATGTCGCAGCAATATTACAATGTTGCTGCAATATTGCTGCAATGTTCTGTGTTATATGGGAAGGGCAATTATCATGATAGAATTTTTTTTTGCTCAAAATCATTTTTTCTTTAGAGATTCAGAGGTTGACCTAGTTTTTTAGTGAAATCACCCTAATTTTTTTTATATAAATTGATTCCTTTTTCCTTGAAAGAGAGAGAGAAAAATTTTTTCTTTTATTATATTTATCTCTTGAACATTTTTTCTTAGGCATTTTTTTCCCATCAGAGAAAGTGAAATATTTAATAAGATGCTCACTTTAAATAAAACACTCTGTATATGACTTTAAGATTCTATATTTTCTTTCACAAGCTTACAGAGAAGTTTTTGAGATTCAAGATTTAATTATCACCTCTGATTATAATTTTCTATATTTGAATTTATAGATTTATTAAATTTTTTGCAGCAATATTACAATATTGCTGCAATGCCGCAGCAATATTACAATGTTGCTACAATATTGCTGCAATGTTCTGTGCTATATGAGAAGGCCAATTATCATGACAGAATTTTTTTTTCCTCACAATCATTTTTTCTTTAGAGATTTGGAGGTCGATCTAATTTTTTAATGAAATCGCACTATTTTTTTTTATATTGATTCCTTTTTTTTTGAAAGAAAATTTTTTCTTTCATTATATTTATCTCTTGAACATTTTTTCTTGAGCATTTTTTTCCTATCATCAGAGCAAGTGAGATATTTAATGATATGCTTGCTTTAAATAAAACACTCTGTATATGACTTTAAGATTCTATATTTTCATTGACTACAGAGAAGCTTTTGAGATTCAAGATTTAACTATCACCTCTGATTCTAATTTTCTATATTTGAATTTATAGATTTATTAAATTTTTTGCAGCAATATTACAATGTTGCTGCAATGTTCTGTGCTGTATGAGAAGGGCAATTATCATGGCAGAATTTTTTTCCTCACAATCATTTTTCCTTTAGAGATTTGGAGATTAGGTCGACCTAATTTTTTAATGAAATCGCTCTAATTTTTTTTATATAAATTGATTCCTTTTTCCTTGAAAGAAAAATTTTTTCTTTCATTATATTTACCTTTTGAACATTTTTTTCTTAGACATTTTTTTCCTATCATCAGAACAAGTGAGATATTTAATGAGATGCTCGCTTTAAATAAAACACTCTGTATATGATTTTATATTTTCTTTGACAAGCTTAGAGAAGTTTTTGAGATTCAAGATTATTTAACTATCATCTCTGATTCTAATTTTCTATATTTGAATTTATAGATTTATTAAATTTTTTGCAGTAATATTACAATATTGCTGCAATGTCGCAGCAATATTACAATGTTGCTACAATATTGCTGCAATGTCGCAGCAATATTACAATGTTGCTATAATATTGCTGCAATGTTCTGTGCTGTATGAGAAGGGCATTATATGACTCTGTATATGATTTTATATTTTCTTTGACAAGCTTAAAGAAGTTTTTGAAATTCAAGATTTAATTATCACCTTTGATATTATAATTTTCTATATTTTAATTTATAAATTTATTAATTTTTTTTTCTATAAGAGATGTTATCAATATTACATTTTAAAAAGTAAAACATAGTTAAAGTTACCTTATCTTTTTTGCCGTCTTAAAAATGCGCAGATAGATAAATTTGGAGAAATCAGATTAAATATGTATTCATGTCTTAATCTCGATTGCCTTAGGAAGATGTGGTCTCAGTTATACGTTGTACAAAAAATTGTTGCGTGAAATCGTGAATACAATTTTTATTCTAAAAACATGTAAAATGATCAGTTGGGCCTGGTCTATTCAAAGTCAACGTGGGGTCTCTTACCTTGGCCATTTACCTTCCACAAACACGAAGAGAAACAGGCTTTCGATGATGCTCTACAAAACGCCAAAGTACATACTGGATCACGCATCACGATTACGTAAATCTACGAAACGTTCGGATGAATTTTCCCTTATTAGAGAAAGCATTACGATGAGAAGTGACTCACCACGCCTTTGTTTCGTCACTTTTGGAAGAAACGGGAGTTTCCCCTTGAGGAGGCGCGAATTTTTTATTTTCATGAGAATGTTTGTAATAAGTTTTAACGAGAGAATGTGAATCAATACGAAGCAATCTGCGACAGATAGGACACTGCTTTGTTCGTTCAAGTGTGACTTCACTTATCTGCTCATCCGTGTGGTTTCCCTGGCAAAGAACTGTTCCAACTATCAGCCGCTATCAGCGGTCGGTTCGAGAGAAAAGTCGATGGGAAACGAATCAATGCAAAATTACGATGCCATCGATGCTTATTATACAGGGTCCTAGACCACCCCTTTTCTTTCAAAAACTAAGTATTTTAGAGAAAAACGTTTTCGACAAAAATTGTATGATTTTAAGGGGAACATAAGATGGTGTCATTGATTTGACTTTGGATGGCATCGTTAAGGTCAAGTCGAGGACACCTTTAATTTCTTAAATGGAATCACATATTTTTTATTGCATATTCTTATAGCTTATGTCGAGAGCTTTCCAAAACACTATAATAAAGTATTTTTTCATCAAGTACTTTTCGAGTTATGAGGCTTGAAATCATTACTTAATTTTACATAAACCATAAAATATTTTGCAAAATATTCATTTTACAAAATATTTTATGGTTTACGATTATTTCACCTTAATATTTTTATGTATAAAATAATAAGAAGAATCAATTGGGGTATAAAGAAAACACATAATTGTTTCGAAGAAAAAATATGTAATTTCCCAGCAAACACCAAGTAATAATTATATAACTGTTAGTTGTAATTTCCCACTCAACAATATAACTGTTATATAACATACATGTTATATACATGTTACAACTGACAGTTATATAACTGTTACTTGGTGTTTGCTGGGTTGCAATTAACAATTCCATATTTTTTCTTAAAAACAACTCTATGTTTTCTTTATACCAATTGATTCTCTCATTATTTTGTACATAAAAGTATTAAGGTAAGATAACTCGAAAAATGAATATTTTACAAGATATTTCATGGTTTATGTAAAATTAAGAAATGATTTCAAGCCTCATAATTCCAAAAATACTTGACGAAAAAACTTTATTATAGAGTTTTGGAAAGCTCTCGAGATAAGCTATAAGAATATGCAATAAAAAATAGGTGGTTCCATTTAAAAAATTAAAGGTGTCCTTGACCTGACCTTAACGATGCCATCCAAGGTTAAACCAATGACACCATCTTATGTTCCCCTCAAAACCATACAATTTTTGTCGAAAACGTTTTTCTCTAAAATGCTTAGTTTTTGAAAGAAAAGGTGTACGGGTGGTCTAGGACACCCTGTATTCCCACCCCTGTAACGAATGTATAATGGTACATAATGATAGGAATTGCTATTTATGTGTCTAGGGTATATTTAGGTTTGCCTGCGAGCATACCTTGAGAGTGATGCGTAGAGGCCGCGAGACGCTCCTGACCTTGCTGGAGGCCTTCGTTTACGATCCTCTGGTGGATTGGCGAGCTGGTGCGGACACAAGTATAGCGAGCTACGGTGCCTGCCAGGCCAGGGCGAGGTGCACCGGTGTCGGGAGGAAACAATTGGAACAGGAACTCACGCGCGCGATGTTCGCCGTGAGAACGACGGAGATGCGTGTCGAATGGCTGGCCAATCGGTGAGCGACAAGTTTCACTCGAAAATGTCCCATTCCCATTTTTTTCGTTTCAAATTTAAAGGTGAAGCTAGAGAGTTCTACTACTTGAACTACAAAATTTCCTGTTTTTTTTAGATATCTTCTTATTTCATAGGAAGAATGTTGTAAGAAATTCTCATAAAGAAGCTTTGTATTCTTGTCAATTTATTTCTTACTAGTTAATTATACAGGGTGGGCCATTTTAATTCGTCCACTCAAATATCTCCAAACTTGTAAGTTTTAGAAGAAAGCTTTTTAAAAGAAAGTTGTTTGGTTCTGAGGGAGACAGAAGATAAGAATATTAGTCAGACCTTGGGTGGCGTTATTAAAGTCATATCAAGGTTACATTGAATTTTTTAAATTGAAACTCCTATATTTCATATTCCTATATTTCATATTCCTATATTTCACATTACATATTCATGTAGCTTACCTCGAGAGCTTTCCAAAACACTATAATAAAGTATTTTTTCATTGAGTACTTTTCGAGTTATGAGGCTTAAAATAATATCTTAATTTTACATAAACCATAAAATATCTGGTAAAATATTCATTTTTTGATTATCTTACCTTAATATTTTTATGTACAAAATAATGAGAGGATTTAATTGATGTAAAGGAAACACATAATTCTTTCGAAGAAAAAATATGTAATTTGCAATTAACAATTACATATTTTTTCTTAAAAACAACTATGTATTTTCTTTACACCAATTAATTCCTCTCATTATTTTGTTCATAAAAGTATTAAGGTAAGATAATCAAAAAATGAATATTTTACAAGATAATTTTATAGTTTATATAAAATTAAGAAATGATTTTAATCCTCATAACTCGAAAAGTACTTCATGGAAAAATACTTTATTATAGTGTTTTGGAAAGCTCTCGAGATAAGCTACAAGAATATGCAATAAAAAAAGAGTTTCAATTTAAAAAATTCAATATAACCTTGATATGACCTTAACAACGCCACCCAAGATGTAACTAATATTCCTATCTTCTGTCTCCCTCAGAATCAAACAACTTTCTTCTAAAAAGTTTTCTTCTAAAACTTTCAAGTTTGGAGATATTTAAGTGGATTAAAATGGCACACTCTATATATTAAAAATAATTTATTTATAACTATGGTGATTTTAACTATGGTGAAATGTTATAGAGATGAATTGGCCAAGATCTTACCACTGCTCTGTCATCACTTGAATTGTTGGATCGAGACGACCGAAGCGTTACGTCAGTGTCAGGATTTACTGCAAGATCGACATCAGCAACTCGCGTTGGTGAAGGAGGCGCAGGCGATGGGTCGGACTCATGCATTGTATTCGGTCGTTAATCGATACAATTCGTTTAAACGAGCACGGGACGCTCACGAAAAAGCAAAGGCTGGCTTAAAAGATAAGATAGAGGAATGCGAGAAGCAGATTAACATGCATAATGTGAGTCTTAAGCGATTAACGTTTCAAATTGAAAGGTTTCTTCACTATTTGTTCATTTATTTATTTATTCAGATCGCGTTGGCTGCGGTACGAGGACCCCAATTGGGACAGTGGCTGGCGGAATTGGGAAACTCGACGAATCAAGAGGACCACGTGGTGTTTGATCTCGTGAAGGAGTTTTTACAAAACGCCGGACAGAGTCAAATGATATTACAATGCGAACAGTCGGAGAACGAATTAACGCAACTGGCTACCCAACAATCCATTCTCATCCGCACTTGTTTGGACCTATTGAATCAGTATTCCGCTATCTGCAGCCTGTATCCTCTCAGCACTCTATCTCAGCATCGTACCGTGCTCTATCACACATGGGCCAACAAACTATTGACCTCAGGCACCGTCGAGGCGTGCCACGAAGTCATGACGCAGTTTGAGGGGAACCTAAATCCCATCAACCCAAACAATCCGCAGGTCCAGCAGATAATAACCTTCTCGTATCAAATGCAAGCGATTCTGAACGATTCGAACGAGAGACTCAAGAAAGCTTACGAAAGAATAGTATCCGAGGGCTTGCCGGAAGCCGGCAACAGAATTGAGAAGGCATATGTCGAGTCGAAGGCACAGATCGTGGGATTTCTGCGACGAGAGAAAGGCGCGGAAAGGGCGCTCGAGTGCGTCAATATTACCGCGCTGTGTGCCCTGAATAAGCGATACCTGATGATGGAGAATGCTGCCAAATGCGCCGCAGATTGTCTGGTGGATCTCACGTCTCGCGAAGGGGACTGGTTTCTAGACGAGATGCGTCTGATGTCGTCCCTGATCGCCGAACTGATCACGCTAATCCCGGAGAATCATAAGACGAACAACGATCCCAAGATCTCGCTGATCCTCAAATGCTTGAAGAGCGCCGATTGCATTTACAAGGGTTTGCAAGAGCTCAATTACAATTTCCAGACCATTATATTGCCGGAAGCGATGAAGACCATTATCACGGAGGAGCCGAGCGTTATGCGAATGATGGGCGAGCTCGGCGAGATCATAATAATGACCGGGATACCTCTCGGTGACATTTTGGCGCAGCTCGAAATGCATCTTCGATTCACCGTGATGGAGATGGAGAGTCCGCACGCAATGATACAGGGTATAGTGGCTAATATGAGACTACGATTCGAGGCGTTATTGTCGCGACCGGCGGAGGTTCAGGACTTGAATCAGGAGGAAACTTTGACCCCGGGTCAAATGCTGTTAATGGGTTTCAACGGCCTGTTCGAGAAACTGCAGATGGAAGGTAACGCCTTGGTGGCCACCTTGAGCTCGCTAGACATTCCGATAAATTGGAAGAAGATCGATCAGATACGCGAGGCTAAAGAGATGTCGGCGCCCATCTTCAACAAGGCAGCCAGACAAGTTCTAGAGGATATATTCCTGATCAAGAGATTACACACGATACAGGAGTTCTTCATGATGTGCAGAGATATTGCTACCGCGTTCAAGGGCGGACTGGCGAATGTATACGATGACGAACGACTCAACAAACCTGTCCGAGTGTTTACGGCTGATTACGTCTCGAGGCAATTGCTCGGGGTTACGTCGCAAACATTGGCAATCGCCTTGTGTTTCCTGCTGCAACGCATGGGTCTGAACGTAACCACCGAGATCGAACAGAGAGATATCGGAGCAGAAAGCAAGGTCTCACTGGAGGAGTTATGCCGAAAGATGGTGGATCTGTGCTTGAAGAAGGGATTGTTCTCGGGCTCGACTTTAGCGCAAGCGGGCGCGTTGAGTAGCACGCTGGAGAGCGCCTGGCGACGGAAGCAAGGTGCCAGACTAGCTCAACAAAGCGTCGAAGTGGCTAGAGCCAGTTTGCAGAGACTACAACTTCAGCTAATGGCCCACCATTGGTTACACGAGGATATCATGATGCTGAGATCCAACATAAATCCAATGAATCCTCTAAGTGTGTGGCATACATTTTACGTTTCTTTCTTTTCATCTTTTTACATTTTTAATAAATTAAAATTTTATCAAATATACCGGGTGTTCAAAATAAAGCGTTATACAAACTTATATCTCGGAAACAAAGCATTTCAGAGGAAAATGTTTCAAACAAAAGTTGTATGGCTTCAAGGGAGACATAAGATGGTATAATTGGTTTGATCTAGGATAATTATTTGAAGGTTACGTGAAGGTAACCATCAATTTTTTAAATGGAACTCTATTTTTTATTGCATATTCTTGTAGCTTATCTCAAGGGCTTTCCAAAACACTATAATAAAATATTTTTGCCTCAATTACTTTTTAAGTTATAAGGCTTGAAGTCATTTCTTAATTTTACATAAACCGTAAAACATCTTGTAAAATATTCATTTTTCGATTATCTTACCTTAATACTTTTATGTACAAAATAATGAGAGAATCAATGGGTGTAAAGAAAACACATAATTTTTTCGAAGAAAAAATATATAATTTGCAATTAACAATTACATATTTTTACTTCGAAACAATATGTTTTCTTTACACCAATTGATTCCTCTCATTATTTTGTACATAAAAGTATTAAGATAAGATAATCGAAAAATGAATATTTTACGATATACGAATATCACGAATATTTTAGATATTTTACGGTTTATATAAAATTAAAAAATTATTTCAAGCCTCATAACTCGAAAAGTATTTAATGAAGAAATACTTTATTATAATGTTTTGGAAAGTTCTTAAGATAAGCTACACGAATATGCAATAAAAAATAGGGGGTTCCATTTAAGAAATTGATGGTGATTTTTACGAGACCTTCAAATGATTAGCCTAGATCAAACCAATTACTATCTTATGTTCCCTGAAGCCATACAATTTTTGTTTGAAACATTTTTGTCTACAATCAAAATTAAAAAAGGAGATGATCGATTAAAAGAGGACACCCTGTATATCAATGCTATATATTATATATAATGTAATAAAATTCGAAATCTAATTCTTTCAGATCGGTCCACCTTCATGTTGGAGCTGCGAAAAACCGCGGCGACGCTATCGAATTTGCAGTCGCGAGTATGCGAGGCTCGCGAACAACAACAGAACCTCGTCTCGAGCGCCGTACAACGTCTCAAGTGGGCCGCGGGTGCCAATCCGGCCCTAGGCGAGGTCATGTCCGCGTTTGACAACGCGGTGCTATCGTCATGCGAGAAATTAACCAGACAGCACAATCTAGCAGCCATGGTAGTCAACACGTGCAATTCTATATTACACTACGAGGCTCTGAGGACCAGGACTTCGGAGAGCGTGACGCACGATGCCAACTTGGTCAAGCTGATCAAACACTGGGAGGAGAGCTGCGTGCTGACAGCCAACTTGAACATTACTGTTACTATGACAGAGGAAAGCCTCGTGCAGCTATTGCAGCTGGAGAACAACGTGGATACCGCGTGGCTGAAGCAAGCCGAGAAGATCGTGTCCGAGGCGATAGTCGACACCCAGAAGAAACTGCAAGAGAAGCAAGAGGCTCTCTTTGCTGCCGAGGATTATTTGAGAGAGCGAATCAAAAATCTACAGAATGTGCTCGCCGAACATCATCGACTTATGTCAGACGTTAGGGTACTGTTAAAAACGATGGTGAAACAGGAGAACATCGACGGCCTGCAGGACTTTTTATCCGCCTACCGCTCCTTCACGGAAAGCGTATCGACGATCGTCAAGGAATTGGAGTCCAATAATTTCGATTCGGTTCGCGGCATGGCCATCAAGAACGAGTTGGAGACGATGGCAATTAAAGCACCGGGTTTGTACAATCAATTGTTAGACTTTGCGAGCGAGCGCAAGCTGGAAGCTCCGGCGAAGGGCGCAGAAAAGCCGGAGAGTCTGAGGAAGAAGGGTAGCAGACTGGTACGACAGGAGAGTGTCTGCATGAGTCCCAGGAAAGGAACACCATTAGCCAGAGACCCGACTACAGGCAAAGGTAACAAGTAGTTTCTGATCAATTGTTTGGGTTTTCATCTTTGGGTTCAATCTTGCTCTGCAAACTGACCATTGCTCGTCATCTTCTTTCAGCTGTACAAGAGCGGAACGCTTACGCGTTGAACGTGTGGCGTCGAGTGCGCATGAAGCTGGAGGGACGCGATCCCCAACCAACGCGCAAGTACACCACGGCCGAGCAGGTGGAATACGTGATACGCGAAGCGCTGAGCAACGATAACCTGGCCTTGCTGTACGAGGGCTGGACACCATGGGTCTGAACGAACAGCGGTTGGCGCTCGCGCGTCCCGATGGCTCGACATTCGTCTCACACGACGGTACTCAAGCTCGTACCGTCGCATCTATGTCATCCTACATTGCCGTAGGAGGCAAACCCACTCCGCTCGAAACCAGATATGGCGGAGTGTCATCCGGGGAAACAAGCCAATCAAGAAACAAGTCGGTTTTTCAGGATCAACCTCTCCGGCGCGACAACTGAAAACCCACTGTGCTGATTGCTGATTCTGTAATTGTCTCAAAAACCGAGGCTGCCGCGATCTATTAGTTACTCGCGAATCTCTAACGGGTGTCTCCTCTTTCTTTATGTCTTTATTTTTCTTTTCTTTTTCTTTTTTTTTTGTTTCGTCTCGCGAGGGAAAAAGGCGAATATTCTTTTGGGAGCCACGAGTTTTTGGGAGAAGCATAGGATCAGCCATGTCCTTACGCTAACGGTGTAGTCGCGAGAAGTTCGGCTGACGATATATTGACGGGAAAGTCCGATGATAATGATGAAAGTCTCGATCGTAGCGACGATCCCAATTGCAATGTAATTTGCACAACACGTCATAGATAGTGTCAGGAATTAAAAGGCCTGGCATTCTTCAAATTCAGGGATCTGAATCGATTTTTCGTACCGATGTTTTCATTTTTAGATGAATGTACACGAACATGTATAACACACAGACGTGAATTTGATGATTAATTCGACGAGGGGTCCGAGATCATGTAAACGCAGCATTATTTTTCAACGGGATGAAACAGGATGAGAGACGAAATTTTCAAAATATCTGCGACTCGATAGAGAAATAGTCTATTATTATTATCATTAAGTTATCGTATGTAACTGAATACGTTGAAATCGGCGCATATGTATATAAAACAACACACACGTACCCGGATACATACAATGCTCACATGTTACAGGCATTATACGTCTTTACAAACATACAGATACACATATATATATAAATATGTATACAGGGTGGCCCCGAACGTTTTAGCCAGACTTTGAGATCTTATAGGAAATTTAATTCTGAACAAAAAATTTCCTATAAACATGGGTCGAAAAACGCTTCCTTGAGAAGTTCGCTCAAAAATCTCTGATGGAGGAAGAACAAAAGATGAAAAGAAAATGAAATAAAAAGAAAGTGAAACTAAATAAATTTCTTGAAAAACGTTTTTATTCATTTTCTACTATTACGTGCTATTACTAAAATATTAGTTTAAAAAAATTATTTTATTTTCATAAAAGAAAAAGATTTTTATTTTTTATTTTTATCGTTTTTTTCAAGAAATTTATTTAGTTTCATTTTCTTTTTATTTCATTTTTTTTTCATCTTTTGTTTTTCCTTCATCAAAGATTTTTGAGCAGTAACTTCTTAAGGAAGCATTTTTCCCTTATTTATAAATTTTTTGTTCAGAATTAAATTTCCTATAAGATCTCAAAGTCTGGCTGGAACGTTCGGGGCCACCCTGTATATACGCGCGTCCAAGTATTTGAAAAATTTAATGATCTCGCGGCGCAATCGCAATTTATCGTCGATCATGATGGAACGCAATCATTTCTGCGGGCAACGCCCACGTTGTTTTGCAAGGTTTATCAAGTCGACTCGGTTTGTGAGTTTTATGATGTTAGTATCGGACGATCCGGGCAAAAGAAAAATTTCATTAGCTTCGTAGCCAACATTATGACACATGATAGTGTCCTCGCTACTCTCTGGCGTTGCACATTTCGCCGAGTAATGTTTTAACTGCTTAAATAACGCTGTCGTAAATAAAGATTTTCACATATACATTGCAAAAGTAAACACTCTCTCAAATGTTTGTTGCGAATTTTATAAAAATTATATCGTATGAGTTTTTTTTTTTTTGTTTTACATAACTCATCGATTAACGTATACAGGATGTTTTAAGAAGAATCCATTATACAGATGTGTTTCGCAAGATAAAATATAGAGAAAGTCTATAAATCTATAAGTCCAGTGAAATTGGTCTGGCTAGGCTCTAATTTTAGAAACAAAATAATTTTATTATTTTACTAGACATTATTTTTACTCTAGAATAAAATTAAATAATTTGTTCTGTAAAATAATGCTCTAAAAATAATTTAAAATTATCTTATTATTTTTAATTAAATATTTAATATTATTTTTAATTAAATATTAATAATTAATTAAAATAATTAGATGTTTAATCAAAAAAAACTTTAAAAAACTTTAAACTTTAAACTGTTTTAAAAAAAGAGAATAATTGAGAATATTATTTGGTCTTATAGATTTCTATAAACGTCTCTGTGAATCTCATATATAAACTACTCAATGCACAATGATAGATTTTTCTTAAAATATTCTATACAAACGACACACAAAATCACGTACAAAAATAAAATTGGCCAACGCAACATTTTACAAAAATATGACAAAACTCCATAGCGCAGCTCTAAGAGATTTTCAAACTTTTTTTTCTCTAATCTGTAACTTTTCGACGAACTTTACACAATGAACGACTACGGAGTTTGGCGTAGACGAATTTTATTTGTGTAAAAATTCGAAGAAAAAGGGAAATTGATTATTTATTATGTAATAACAAAGAATACGAAACCTTTACTATATTACTTGATGCAATGCTGGAACTAATAAGAGAAACACTATCGAAACAGATGTGAGTACTTTCTATTAATTTACCTCTTTTTTTATCTCAAGTGTTTCTTTAGTTTTCTTAATGAAAGGTATTTACCAAATAATTTTCTAGATGAAAAATTTTTATTAAAGAAGATTAATAGAGATACAAAATAACGTAGTAAAATATATGCCTCCACATTATTTGACGTATTTCTGCAAATATCAAAATATATATTTTCAAATATTAATATAACCCATATTATATTTTCATTTTTTCAAGCCAATCGTCAAAAGTTCTGCTTTTATGCTAGCCATATGTCAGAAGTACAATCTCCACCAGGGTATCTGCGCAAAAATTGACAACACGATATAAAATTGTAGTAAAATAATCTTTAAAGTGAAAACAAATCAAAGAGAAATTTAATTTGCGAAATTAAGTATCCTTATTAAAATTGAAAAAAATAAAATCTAGATAAGAAAATGAGAAACTTGAAATATTATGAGTTTGTTACAAGTTGATTTATTTTATTTTTTACAGGCTACAGAAGAGAAGAACAAAAATAAAAATCCTCTTTTATTGACGCAATAAACATTAAAATATGAAATTAACAAATTAGTTTCAATAGCAATACAAGTCGAGCGTCGATGTTATGACACATTTATTTATTTATTATACAATAAAAGGCATGAAACAAATAAAAAATAAAAAGGAGGAATAGCGAACGTTTCGACCCTATTTTTGGATCATCTTCAGCGTAATTGTGATGATGTAAAAATATAACAAAGGTGTTATATATCTGAATCGATGAGATAGGATATGTAACGATTCAGATATGTAACACCTTTGTTATATTTTTACCACATCATCATATTTGCGCTGAAGATGACCCAAAAATAGGGTCTAAACGTTCGCTATTCCTTCTTTTTATTTTTATTTTTATTTGTTTCATGTCTTTTATTGTATAATAAATAAATAAATGTGTCACAACGCTCGACTCGTATTGCTATTGAAACTAATTTGTTAATTTTATATTTCGAGTCTTATACCTTTATCTTATTTGTAATTAAAATATGAAATATCTTTTACCTCATCTCGTGCGCCAGCAGAATATCATTCTTATCAGCGCCAAAATCAATGAGGAATTCAGGATCGAGCTTCATTCCACCCTTTTCGACATCGACATCAAGCTTCACCATCGTCGATCCATATCTAAAAATGAGCCGAATATTAGATTGTACGAGATTATATGAAAATTTTATGCCACGGAAAGAGAAGAAAGAAAGTAGAAGAAGAAATAAAGAAATAAAGTAGAAGAAGGAAAAAGCATTGGAAAAGTACTTACTTGAAGTGGTCGGGATAAAACTGCTTGTCCCATGGTTTAAAGATCGACGTGGTCACATACAAACGACGTCCATCCAAGCTTAGCTGTAACATTTGTGGCGCACCATACAATCTCCGTCCTTTTACGTAGACCGGATCAGGCTGACTATTCATCTCCTCGTCTTCAATCACATGTACTTGCGAATCGTTTAGAATCGATCCGCCCAAGAAGATCTGACCAGCCAATTTCGGATTTCTCGTGTCCGAGATATCGTATTGCCTGACATCACCGTGCAACCAGTTGGACAGGTACAAATACTTATCATCGAGACTCAGTAGGATGTCGGTGATCATACCTGAAGGGCAAAGAAAGGCTCTTCATCAACGTGGACAGAAAGGCATAGATGAAGAGTGTTGTTATTGAACCCATACGGCACAGAAATATTGCAGCAACATTGCAGAAATATTTCTTTGCAAGATTGCAACATTGCAAAAATGTCGCAAAATATTGCTGCAACGTTGCTGCAATATTGCAGCAACGGTAAAATGTCCGTTTGTAGAAATATTGCAATGCAATATTGCAGCAATGTTACAGTGCAATGTATTTGTAATATTAAAACGCGTTTTGCTACAAATGCAGACACCGTTTTAAATTTAATAAATAAACTTTGAAAATATAAAAAAATGTTTAAGAAAGATAGGAAAAAATGTCTTTAAAAAACATCTATTAATGTTTTTATTAGATGTTTCTCAAATATTTATCTCAATAATATTACATACAATTATTTTACATACATTCGACACCAGAATATTTTAATACGTTCAATAAATGAATTATTTCCTATTTACCCATTCAATTAAGAAAAATCTGTTTAATATTCTGAAACCCAATGGAAGAATCCAGATTATTAAACAAATAATTTGTTTTAGATCCCTCATTAGGATTCAGAATATTAAATAAATCGTCAGTTTATCGCCAGAAATTAAACTGACACAAGACAAGAAATATAATTACTACATTAATCTTTTGTAGATCTTATATCCATCTTAGATGAATTCGAATACGAGTTAGTTAAATTGGGTGTCGGCAAGTAAAGAAACACATGTTATATTTTCACTATGTTAAAACGTTGCTGCAACATTGCCAAAGTAATATTACAAAATAATGTCTCTGCATTATTGCTGCAAAATTACAGTGAGCAATACTGTAACATTGCAGCAACGTTGCAGCAAGCTTCTGTGTTACATGGGAAGCTTTCTGTCTGATATGTTTTACTCTTGTTTAAAAAAAAAATAATTCTCGTAATACCTGACATCAGAGGCAAGATCCATCCTTCGACTTTCTTCGGCAACACCTGGATCACCTTCTCGGCCTTCCACGAGTTGTCCTCTGCCTTGTAAAATCGGTAAACGTTCGATGATACCGCACAACCCACGAATCCTTCGGCTGCCAAGGGATCATGAAGGAATCTAATCTCGAGAGGCGCGATTCCATCTTCTCCCAGATTGATGGTCTGCTTTAACTTTCGCTCGTTCCATGAGTAAATGTTCAAGCTCCTTCCATAGATCTCTGTAGAAAAATAAGTGGTATTTCGATAAATTGATTCTTCCAGTAAACAATCTCGTCATAAAATTACGTGCGAATGAAAACTTACTGGGATCAGAAACATCATCCGAAACATATCCCTTTTTAAAAACTCTAGGTGCACCCCATTCGGAGGCGACGAGCGTGTCGTGATAGGGTTGATACCAAAAATCATACCCAAAGTCCGCTTTATCCTGGCCTCTCGTCCACGTGTCTTTCGTTTCCAAAGTCTCCGCGTCGATGCAGATGAATTCGCCTAATCCGTCACCGTCAAGGTTCCCCATGGTGGAGATCACTATCTCGCCAGTTGGCAAACAATGCGAAGTGTGCGGTGTGGATATTCCATACTTGTGCATCTCCTCCGGTTCCAGAACCTTATTTACAAAGTATTAGTAAGATAAAGATGCCTCAGCTTTGATATCGTTATGATATCATATCTTCATGTCATATTCCCAGCAAACACCAAGTAACAGTTATACAGGGTGTCCCAGACCACTCGCACACCCCTTTTAAAATGAAAACAAATGGCTTTTATCAAAAATCGCGAACAATTTTTAAGTAAATCGAGTACGCTCTATCAAATGGTGATATTTTCAACCTTTGATTCCGACCGGAAATATGCCATCCGGATCGGAAGTTGAATTTTTTTAGGGGAACATGGTACTTTTTATTACATTCGAATTATACATGAAAAAATAAAAAACTTTTGTATCAAATGTTTTTTTTCTAAAAGTGCCTCTATCAATCTTAAAATTAACCTTGAAAGTAACTGTGATGAAATAATCAAGGTGAATTCTGGGATACCCTGTATAACTGTTATAATGTTAGTTATAATTTTCTACTCAACAATATAACTGTTACATGTTATATAACTATTGTGTATTAAATAACAATTATATTGTTGAGTGGGAAATTATAACTAACAATCATATAACTGTTACTTGGTGTTTGCTGGGATTGCATTTCATACAGCATAGAACATTGCAGCAATATTGCAGCAACATTCTAATATTGCTGCGACATTGCAGCAATATTGTAATATTGCTGCAATGTTCTATGCTGTATGGGACATCTACGAGATTTTTGGATGAGTTTTTCTGACGCACTCTGTATATTCGTACAGTACCTTTTTAATCTTGGGCGCTTTTTCGTCGCTCGTATCAATAAAATAGACCCGGTCTGACATGAGACAAGGTAACACCAGAGTATCGCGTTTTCGTGACGAGTCGTGACAGCTGCTGCAGATATTCCAGCCAGAGTGATGTAACTCGTCGCCAACCGCCAACATCCTCAGTTTGTGTATTATCTGGCGAAAGAAATCCTCTCGAATTTATCCATACTGCACAGAACATTGCAGCAACATTATAATATTTTTGAAATGTTACAATATTGCAGCAACATTGTAATATTGTTTTACAACAATATTGCAGCAACATTGCCGTAATATTGCCGTAATATTTCTGCAATGTTACAACAATATTCTGTGCTGTATGAATAATTTCTTCTAGTTTCAACCTTTATGTTTTTCAAATATTTTTACCTGACAGTACGTGGGACTATCAGGATCCACGTCAACTGTGCAAAGAACATCGGCCTTTTCAGGATCGGTGTGAATTCCAACCACATACAAGAGTTTTTCACGGGGACCCTCGAGCATCGCTGCTTTCGGGCTCCTGTAACCCGGTCCACAAGACTGGCAACTTGCTAAGGTCATGATAACGGTTCCAATTAATAATCGAATGGCGATCGTTGTAAACATAGAGCATGATCCAGTGTTAATTCGATTGTTTTGAGGCATAAAACGCTGGATTATGTTTTATATTTATCCCAACAATCGTGACAAAATCGAGTACCAATTAATGTATAATTCTTACGAGATCATTTTTACCTTTCTCTCCTGTCATTCTGTTCAGACGTAACGATCGACTGAGGAGAATCCAATCAACTGTGCGTAACTGCGTAATCCATCATACAGCTCGAAAGAGAGAGGGAAAGCGCGTTGTTTGCACTATATTGCCTTATATAACTATAATGACTCTTAGCGTTTCGACTGATAGAAAAGATACAAGAGCACGAATCCGCCTCAGATTGATAAAGCAAGCAGTGATTGCTGGAGGTCATCGTGTTAAATTCGACCCATAATAATATATCGGTAGAAATAACAAAAGGAAAATTAAACTTTATAATATATATTATCGAAAGAAAAGATATTAAAAATAGGCATTAATTATGAGGCAATTAGGAAAAATATTTTGACAACAAGTTTTTCTTGATTTTTCTACAAGAAATTTTTCAAATATTATCATGTATCTTTAGAAAAAAAAATTTTTTTTTTAATTGACTTTAAAAAAAATCTTAGAAATTTTAGGAAAATTTAGGAATTTTTTATAATTTAAATTTATGAAAAATTCTAAAAAATATATACCAGATTTATTCAGGTTTCTTAAATATTATAAGTAATTTTTTTCCAAAGCTGATGATCCAAATGATGGAGAAATCTCTAACTCGAGTATACAATTTTCGGCTTTGGTTTCTCAATCGACCATCTATAATTACGCTCCAAATTACGTTGATTGAAATACACAAATTACAAAGAGTTAATCCAGGCGATTCAAAAGAATTTCAAGTCTTGATTTAATTCTATGAATTATAAAGATTATTAATTCTCTCTCGAATAAATATCGAAGGATCGAAAACAATTTTTACTCGCTTCGTAATCTTCATAAATAATTGATGATTCACAAAGTGCAACAATTGCAAGGTAAACATGAAGAAAAAACACAAAGTACACACAAACGGTTTATTTTCGTATCTTTTTCCAAAGTGAGTTATAAAAATAATTATGCATAAGATTTCCCTCCGCAAAAGGGAAAATCGCACATTTCTTTGATGTGCACACATCAAGTAAAAATATGTTGTCCGAAATGACACATATGATTCACGAGCGCGCTCTCGACACGTCACATTCGACATGTTGATCTATTTGATAACACGCAAACGTAAATATATTTATTATTGTGCATCGATTTTTTAAGAGCGTCCCGATAAATACAGATACGTCCCAGAAATCTAGGAAAAATATTATGATAACAATTTTTTCTCAAAAATGATTTTTCAAATATTATCTAGTGTCTTTTAAGAATTTTTTTTTAATTGACTCTAGTAAAAAAGAATTTATAATTTCTTAAAAAAAAAATTTAATTTTCATAATTTAAATTTATGAAAAATTTTTTAAAAAATGTATCAGATTTATTCAGATTTTTTTCAACATTATTTTAAAAATCATAGAATAAAATGTCTCAGAATATTTAACACATACACATTTATATATATAACAAATTCTACAAAATTTATATTATATTATTATTATTTACAAAAAATATAAAATATCTTTATTCTTCTTTTAAAGATTTTTGAAAAGTGTGCCAATTCATACAAAAAAATCTCAAATTTTCTGAAAAAAATTTAGAATTTTTATAGAAAATCTGAAAATTTTTATAAGAAACTCTGTAAATTTTCTAGAGGAACAAGAAACCGTGGAGAAATTTCCTGCAAATTAGGAAACACTCTGTATATTTGAGCAAACTAGGGCGAATATTTAACATGTATATATTGTATAATTAATTTAACGCTAATTATTTTTGTGAGAATATGCTAATTATAACATCCTGCAACGAAAATTTATACGAAACATGTAGGAATATTCGTGTACACTTGATTCAAATCAAACTCAATCGAAATTCTACATTTGGTGATCCCGTGAACAATTCTCGTCTTTCTATAGGTGTGCATTTATAATAACAATATTTATATAATTATTATTTACGTGACAGATATGATAAAACTATTCGATCGCCTTTTGATACCCCGCATCTCAAGCGACAATTACTCTTTGTGATCGCGAAATTGCGTTAATTGGCCCCCACCTTGAACATCTAGTTTTCCACACAACGTGTAATCGACGTATCTTCTAATTTCAGAAAATAGACGGAATCCACTATCTCCTAGAATATCTGTGCATTCTCGTAGCGGAAATACGATTCGCTTACAAACAGATGATTGTCTTATCAAGTACAGAATTCATTTGTCATTTCTAGATCCATCTAGATCTAGATATCAGATCGATGCGAGAAGGAGAGAGAATTAATTCATCAGTTAAATTAGTGATAAATTGATAGCTGAATGAGTTTGTAATTAATGTAAATTTTTACAAAAGCGGAAAAATGAGCGTGCATGAATTAAAAATCAATTATCCAGCAAAGACAGAATATTACAACAATATTGCGGCAATATTACAACATTGCAGCAACGTTGCTGCAATATTACAACATTGCAGCAATGTTGCTGCAATATTCTGTGTTTGCTATGTAAATTCAGTGCGATTTAATTTCTGGTGTGCGCATCGATCTAATATGCCTTTACGTCCCATAAGAATCTTTCGAACCGGTTATAGACGATTGGGCAACGCGACGTACTTTGGTCGTCTTCTCCTCGCCGGACATCCGCCTATGTCTTTGTTTCTCGCCGAGCAACGCGCACACCAGGAGGTTCTCACGATGAAGAGCAATCAGGTGCCGCAAGCGGTTTCGTGCGGTTCCCGTCTGGGAGACGATGTCGTTGAGACCACTGTCAAGTCGGTCCAGGCTACCGCTGATGTTGGCGATCATATCGAGGAGCAGGCCCTCCCGCTTCCGCGCCTCCAGCGTGAGCTTCCTGCTGAGCAGGAAGACCGTCAGGCCGACGACGATCAGCAGCGTCAATCCCAGCAGGTTCCTCTGCATCGACGGCAATGTCATTTCCAGAGGACACGCACATACGCCTCTCGCACTCTCATCGTATCGACCTGGGGCGGACAGTCCTCCTGCTCTTCTGCACCATTCGAATCGCTCGCGACGTTAATCGAAATTCGATCAACAATAGCCGATAGAAATAATAACCAGCCGGAGAAAATACTGTGACGCACGTTTCCCCTCAGCATCGGCCGAGCCAGAAGCTAGGCTCTCTCTTTCTCTGCATCCGTCTCTCTCTCCTGAGGCTCTCGATTTCTGTTCTTTTTCCGGCACGGACGCCTACGTTTTTTATCTATTATTAAAGACGGGGCGCGGCTGTATTTCGACATGCCACCCGTTCCGTCGCCAACTGATTAAATAACAACTGAGAGGAGGCAACTTCTCTCAGGATCCTTCCTCCTCTGGACTAAATCGAGGAGATCGCGCTCCGTCGATTTTTCGCAAACGATTATCCATGATGTACCACGTCGAACCTTCAGGTACTCTGGCGAAATTATCTAAGGCGTTCGGTGCAGTTGTATCTTCACAGGGAAAAGATTGGGACTTTGTGGATCCACTGCTCTCTCTTCCAGATCGCTTTGAAGATGATCGACTCTTCCTGAATCGCTAGATTAATTTTTGACATATTCTAATTAGCATACATGAAGACCGAATATCGATCTAAGAAACATCTCACTCTCGTTCCGAGTCATTGGTCTTCATGTAAGCGAGCAAAGTTTCATGTTCCACCCTCAGTTTGGCACGTAATGAACCTTTGATACGTCGATCGCGTGCTGACGCTCTCGGCGGCTGACGATCCATCACTCGCAGGTGTCACATGTCATCGAAATGTCATCCGCTCGTAAAAATACCGCGATCGAAGAACCGCCACGAGAACGCCATCGCCTCTCGTACTTGTTGAACGTTGTTGTCGCGAGATCGGACTGAGGAAACCTGCCACTTGCGAGGACACGTGTAGGCGCGGTCGTTTCATCCCCGAAAGCCTGCGGTTGTCCCCGAGCAACCCCGATGAGCATCTTCAGGGACGTAACTTTCCGTCTGCTGTCCACAGGTCAGGATTTCAATCGCTGGCTCGCATCAGATACGTCAATGAATGTCTCGATGTATCGATGTATATTGATCCCTTTTATCTTTCTTGATACTCAATTATATTTATCTTTCTTCGATATCTTTTAGATCCTTCGCAACTCGGATTGTCGAGCAATATCAAAAAATCTAGTACAAAATTAGCTACGAACAGACATATTTGTCCTAAGGTCAAGCCAGGATGATGATGATGATTCTTGCCGGAGGAACTCTTCTCATGACACTCGATCTTGCTTCTGATCGGAGGAATCAGAGAAGACACTTTCGCGAGCGATGCTTTGCAACAGACGATGGGAACGGTACTGAGAGATGGAAAACAACTGCGATCCGACATGTATGTACCAAAAATAGTTGGCGCATGCGTCTATTAATCAATAAGGACACCCCTTCACCGGCTGTCAGATGACTCGGAAATGTTGTCGGTAACTCGAGGTATTTCGAGAGACTATCGTACAGTCCTCGACGATATCAATCAGATTGATTTTCCCCAACTTGTCACCGACTATAGCGATTGCGAACGCGATCACTTGGTTTTTTCCGATGCAATGAACGACGGTGGCACGTCTCTCAATGAGACTTCTACGTATTTTCGTGGAGGAAGAAATCTGCAAAAAAAATGTCAATCGTGATGTCGAGCCTAGAAATACTTTATACGCCCCTAATGATTATCGTTATCTCAAGTATATATGATTTATAGATTTTTCCCGCATCTTTGACAATGAAATGACGACGAGCAACAATTGATGGTTGCTTATATGTTTCATTCATTTCTAAGATATTTCTTTATCAATGAAATTCTAATGCGATAGAAAGCTACACTAACAAAAATCGTTTGATTGTACCAACAAGACGTATGATTGAAGCATTTTGATTAAATCAAACAAGAATTTATCATGATAAGACTCGATTTTTTTATAAATAGAATGTTTAATAGATTTTACTATAAGGATTTGATTAGTATTTTCTGATTGGATTTATAAAATTTCTTGTTACATTAATTTCTTTGCTTGCCGCTAGACAGCGAGTCATTCTTAACTTAATTCGTATTCAATATTTGCCATGAAATGTATATAAATAACTAGTATTAACATTAAATCCAAAGTATATTTTTTTTCTCTTACGAGCAGTAGTGCCAGAATGTGGACGCTAGTTCTCTGATTGTATGTGTTTGACCTGCATCCTCTTCTTGCATCACTGTTTATCAGTTAAATTTCTAACAAACTGAATTTA
Organism: Camponotus fellah; assembly: GCA_030586385.1. Taxonomy (NCBI): domain Eukaryota; kingdom Metazoa; phylum Arthropoda; class Insecta; order Hymenoptera; family Formicidae; genus Camponotus; species Camponotus fellah. The sequence continues at coordinate 59,729 of JAPIVC010000289.1, read as the reverse complement.
CAATAATTTATTCAATAATCTGGATTGAATTTATACAATAATCGTGTTGAAATTCAGAATATTAAACTGATAGACTTTTGTAATTAGATGGAAAAAATTTTAGACGACTTGGTGCTGGTAAGTTTAGTATTATTAACCAGAAAATTTGATAAATTTAACAGGAAGAGATGATTAATCAGACTCATCTGGTAATTCCTACAAGAATTCTGGTTCGTCCATTTTCCAACAAACATACTGGTTGAATCTACCAGAATTCTAATTAATGCAACCATGTTTTTTTCTCAGTGCGCGAATTAAAAATTCAGAATTAATAAATTCCAATTTTTTAAATTTAAATTTGTTAGAAAAATAATTTATCACGATATGAAAAAAAATTTTGTAAGAGACTAACATTTAGAGATTAAAAAATAATCAGAAAATTTATATCCTCAAAGTATTTTCATTGATAAATTTAAAATACTTTATATTTTAAAATTAAGTAAATTATTACACATACTATTAAGAATTCCTAAATTAAATTCAATAAATTTTAAAATATTAAAGGGTGTGGTAAATATCATTAAATTAATCATATATTAATTAATCATATATTAATTATTAACCAGAAAATTTAATAAATTTAACAGGAAGAAATTAATCAGATTCAATGAATATTCTGATAATTCTTACAAGAATTTTAGTTCGTCCATTTTCCAACAGAACATACTGAATCTATTAGAATTCTAATTAATGCAATCAGATTTTTTTCTCAGTGTAGACATATATTACTTAGAAAAAGAGTTCCAATATAATACATATAAATGTTGAATAATAAAGTAAATTCTCTCATTAATGAATCTGAATAGACTTGACGTTTGTGAAATTTATCTTTATAATAGTTTCTAAAATATAGAAAGTTTTATCTTAATAACTAGTAACTAAACTCGATGGAATAGGTGAAAATAAGAGAAAGAAAGAAGTAGGAAACCCACAAAAATTACATAAAATAAAAATAAAAATAATTACATAATATATAATTACATAATATAAAATAAAAATAATTGATAAATCTTGAAATTTTTTACCTCTTCATGATTGGCGTAATATGATCAGGATCCACGCTCTCTAGATCCACACCGAATATGTAGCTCCCAATAATTCCGGCGATAACGACAATTGCCGCTCCTATCAGAGTATAATGCATAAAAGATATTTGAAACAGCGCCATTGGTTCTTCAGCAGCTTCTATCCAAACAGGCGTGGGTGTCGCGGTCGTAAGAGTCTCGTTCAAAGGATATGGGCAACCGTCTATCGACGTGGGCAGCGAATCAAACTTCATCTTGCCGTGCATGGTGTACCAATGAGCGCCTCCCACTAACCAAAACATGCTAACTAAACCGACACCACTACCGAATAGCACGCCTTTCGTGTTTGCCCAAGGTACCAACATTCCTAGTACGAAGAGACCCAGTAAAGGTCCATCAGTCACGCCACGCATACTCAAACCCAGCTGAAAGACCGGGCCCAATCTCTCGACCAAGAATACCAGGCCAACCGAAATTGCGCCAGTTATCAAAACGATGACCTAAAAAATCAATTAAACAATTATTGAAGTTTAAATTATCGAAAGAACGTAAGATGTATTGCTTACCTTCATAATATTAGCAGCCGTAGCTTCCTTCCTAGATCTCTCCGGAACCCACGGACTTATAAAATCCTCATAAATGGTACCGGAGACGGTGTTCAAACCGGCGCTCATAGTTGCAAGCGCAGCGCTGACTAGACCAGCTAGGAATAATCCTGGAAGTCCTGATAAGTGTCCAGCGACGTCCATAACGTAATACGGTAAGGTTTGATCAGTGCGGCTTATTGCCTGTAAACAATATTAAAGTTTTTCAGTTACCTTCTTTTCTCTTTAAACATTATAATAAATTTAAGATTTAAGAATATCATTTTGTACCTTGGTCAGGAAAGGATCGCAGTCATGATATTTGGCAAACATAATTAATCCAGTGAATACGCTGATCAGTTTGACTACGATCAATCCTATGGCAGTAATTACGATGCCACTATGCAATAAAGCAAGAAACATGCGATTAAAATCATTATTCCTAAGTTTTCATGGCATCTTGCTATTTAGATTCTATAATTTTTTATGAAATAGCAAAATACCCTAGTACCACAAAACATTAAAATATTGGTATACCTTGGTTCAATATTGGTTATATTGGAAATGTCTTGGCCAATATTTCGCAATGTAAAACTAATATTGATTATTAACAAAATGCAAGTGTTCTGCCAATATTGCAATGCCCATGACTAATATTGGCTACTAAATAAATATAAATGTGTTGCCAATATGGTTGCATCCATTATAATACCAATATTAGTTATAAAGTAAATGTAAATGTGTGCCAATATTGCACGTTTACACACTATATGTGAACTTCGCACGTCGCCACTAGGTGACGAAAAGGAAAACACCTAATCCGAGAGTAGGACTCCATCTAAAATATATAAGATCGCAGCACAGATCCCACGAGTTTCAGTCGGAAAAGTGCGGACTATTATAGCCACACTTCCTCTACCTTTTGCGAAGAGCTCCATAGAGCTCCATAAATTAACTACAAATGATTAATTTTTTTTGATGGCGAATTCCGTCATATATTAGAAACTGATCTATGTCCAACGTAAAAATATTTAGGTATGTATAATTAACCAATCTTGATTAAAGATGAAAATAATATATTCGTCCAATATTACAATTCAATATTAGTTCCAAATGAAAGCGCGTCTACTTTGTAATATTGGATCAATATTAGAAATATTGGATGTATATTGTTAACCAAATTATTGCTCCAATAAAGTGTGCTAGAGTATAGTAAATATGAAGTTAATTGATGGAGTTTTAGCGTAAGTTATAGGTCGCTTATAGTGAAGAGCTTACTATTTGGCGTCGATTTCTCTGGGCACAGATAGAAACCGTTGCACCACACCTGGATGAATGGCGAGATGCCCGAGCCACGTTGCTGTCATACTCACAGTCGTACTCCAGAAAGTATTTCTCGCTAACGGGCTGGGATCCATACTATGATAAAAATGTCAATCATATAATATACAATAAAATGAAAGAGATAGTTTATATTTGTGCTTTCTTGTTCCCTTACTTGAAGAAAATAAGACGACCGCCTTCGCCGGAAATTCTCCACACTTCTTCAATGCTACCGACAGACAGTACTCCCAGCACGAGGATCGTCAAAAGACCTCCGACAGTCACGGAAAACTGTATAGTGTCCGTCCATACCACTGCTTTCAAACCACCCTGTACATGATAGCAAAAAGAATTGCAAATTTAAGATAATTTAAAATTCTTTGCAAAATTCTTCACATTTTTATTCCACTTTCAAACCTAATTTTCTTCTATTTTCTATATTATGTGAATACTAAACTTGTTTCTACTTACAATGCTGGTATAAATGATGCACACGATGCAAACTACCGGTGTTATCATGTGAATGCTGAGATTCGTGACTTGCGCGAAGGCGATGGCGGGTACGTAGATGACAATGGGCAAGTACATGAAGAGCGAAATAGTGAACAGTACCGAAGAGAGGATTCTGACCGGCCTGGCAAACCTAACTTCGAGGTACTCGAAAGTACTAGTTAATTGCAGTTTGAAAAACACTGGCAGGAAAATGTACGAAGTGATCACGGCAGTGAGACTTGAGGTGATTATACATGCGGCGTACTGAGTTCCATGATGAAAGACTTCCGCAGGTATGCCCAGCAAGGTAATTCCCGAAATGTGACTAAACAGTTACAAGTCCAAGTGTGATCAAGTATGTACAAAAAGGTAGAAGAGAAAAATTCTTTAATCATTATTTCTCATACAATCGAGGAATCACTTACCTAGCGATGATGCTCATCGCGACAGGGAAGAATCCCATGCGTTTACCGCCCAGAAGATATTCTGTCGTGCTATCTTGCTTGCTGAAGAAGCCAAAATAGACGCCGATGAGGATGCTGACGAGCAGCAACAAATTGAAGAATACATAATCGAACCATCCAAACACAAAATGATTCAAGTCCTCTGTTTGATTAAACTGGACACCAGGGGTCGTGAATGGATTCTCCATAGTTCTTTAAATGTATTTTTTTTTTTATGAAAACTGAAGATGAAGAGTGCGATCCGCGATACATATGATATTTGAAGCTCTCCTCATCTGTCATGCCGGTTATATCTGCTGTACGAGTCTGGTGTAAGAATTGAGGAATAGGACGCAATCTGAGGTTGCTGACTTGCAATACGACGACATAGTATAATCCTACCATGAGAGAATAATTTACAGTCTATCTGATAATGTATGTGGAATCTGATGATAGGAAACGATATCTTGATGGTGAATAAGAAAAATGTCAAGGAAATGTGATGAGAGTTGTATTCAGAGATAACGCCGCACCGAGAAAAAATCTGATTGCATTAATTAGAATTCTGGTAGATTTAACCAGTATGTCTGTTGGAAAATGGACGAACCAGAATTCTTGTAGGAATTATTGACTTGTTGTAGGAATTATTAGATGAATCTAATTAATTTCTTTCTGTGAAATTTACCAAATTTTCTGGTTAATAATTAATATATGATTAATATATGATTAATATATGATTAGTTTAATAATATTTATCATATGTTTTAATATTTTAAAATTTATTGAATTTAATTTATAGAAATTCTTAATAGTATGTGTAATAATATAGTTAATTTTAAAATATAAAGTATTTTAAATTTATCAATGAAAATACTTTGAGGATATAAATTTTGCGATTATGTTTTAATCTCTAAATGCTGGTCTCTTATAAAATTTTTTTTCATATCGTGATAAATTATTTTTCTAACAAATTTAAATCTTAAAAAATTGAATTTATCAATTCTGAATTTTTAATTCGAGCACTGAGAAAAAAACATGGTTGTATTAATTAGAATTCTGGTAGATTCAATAAGTATATTTGTTAGAAAATGGACGAACCAGAATTCTTGCAGGAATTACCAAATGAATCTGATTAATTTTTTTCTGTTAACTTTACCAAATGTTCTGGTTAATAATATATGATTAATTAATATATGATTAGTTTAATAATATTTATCACACGCTTTAATATTTTAAAATTAATTTATAGGAATTCTTAATAGTATGTGTAATTTATTGAATTTAATTTATAGGAATTCTTAATAGTATGTGTAATAATATAGTTAATTTTAAAATATAAAGTATTTTAAATTTATCAATGAAAATACTTTGAGGATATAAATTTTGCGATTATGTTTTAATCTCTAAATATTAGTTTCTTACAAAATTTTTTTTCATATCGTGATAAATTATTTTTCTAACAAATTTAAATTTAAAAAATTTGAATTTTTCAACTCTGAATTTTTAATTCGCGAAGAAAAAAATCTGGTTGTATTAATTAGAATTCTGGTAGATTCAACCAGTATGTTTGTTGAAAAAAGAGAACCAGAATTCTTGTAGGAATTATCAGATGAATCTGATTAATTTCTTCCTGTTAAATTTATCAAATTTTCTGGTTAATAATACTAAACTTATTAGCACCTAGTCGTCTAAAATTTTTTCCATCTACTCTCAAAAGTCTGTTTAATATTTTATATTAATTTCAACAAGATTATTGAATAAATTCAATCCAGATTATTGAATAAATTATTTTAAATTCAGTTTGTTAGAAATTAAACTAATAAACAATGATGCAAGAAAAGGATGCAGCTCAAACACACACAATCAAAGAGCCTCCTTTTTCTGACACCACTGCTCATAAAAGAAAAAAATATACTTTGGATTTAATGTTAATAAGTTCTAGTTCGTTATATACATTTCATGGCAAATATTGAATACGAGTTAAGGTAAGAGTGCCTAGCGGCAAGCAAAGAAATTAATGTAACAAGAAATTTTATAGATCCAACCAGAAAATACTAACCAAATCTTTAGTAAAATTTATTAAATGTTCTAGTTATAAAAAATCGAGTCTTATCATGATAACTAGAAATTCTTGTTTGCTTTTACCAAAATGCCTTCAATCATATACGTCTTGTTGGTACAATCAAACGATTTTTCTCAGTGCAAGGTTATACTAAACAAGATTAAAAGAATGGAATCGATATGAAGGATCGAGATACTACTCGCGAAAAACAGTTAAATATGAACTTAATATGGACGTTAATAAAACCTTCATTTGAATTTAATTTAATTTAAATTAATACTGATTGTGTGTTAATTAAAATCTTATTTATTCCAAATATAAATCATATTAGAAATTCAGGTTGGTTAGATGCTTATTAAATATTAATATGATCTATATATATGCCTGGACAAGTTAAATCTAATAGCAAGAACGTATTTAAATTTAATTTCGATGCATATTAAAAACATATAAATTTAATTACTTTTAAATTTGACATTTGGTTTTTATTTGAGTTTAATTTAGTTCATATAAATAAGCAATATGAACCATATTTAAATCATATTTAACTGTTTCTCGCGGATAGTGATTTTATTCACGAATTATTATACGACTTGTCGAATAAATTTAATCAATTTTATTAAATTACAGTTCTAATCACTCGCAAATATGTACATCAATTATAATAACAACAAGATATGTATAATTTTAAACTTATGATTGATCGTTTTCGTTCATCAAATATAATATTTAGCTACGCTTCTTCACATCTCAATCTATTCATATTTTCATATAAAATATGTCGAACCGAAAGACAAGTATTAAATATCGATTTCAACGCCGCGATTCTTCGATTCTCTATTTACATATTTACAAATTTATGGAATCTTCCAAGAGCAAAGAGAGATTTGGAATGTTTAAACGCCGTTTATACTTAATCTGCTCTCGCAATCATGCGCTTGAACCCATACAACAAAAGAAAGATTGCAGAAATATTGCATAGATCTATCACGGAAACATTGCATGGAAGTTGCGAAATGTTTCTGCAACATTACTGCAAGCTTACAGCAATATTGAAATGTCCCTTAAAAATATTACAATGTAAGATTGTAGTAATGTTACGGTGCAAGGTATTGCAATATTAAAACGAGTTTTGCTACAAATGCAGACCGTTTTAAATTTAATAAATAAATCTTGAAAATATGAAATGTTTAAGAAAGATAAGAAAAAAACATTTACCGCCTTGGAAAAAACATCTATTAGTGTTTTTTATCAAATGTATCTTATTAAATATTTATCTCAATAATATACATACAATTATTTTACATACATTTGACACCAGAATAGCTGCAATAAATGAATTATTTCCTATTTACCCATTCAAATGAAAAACTCAATTTCATTAAGAAAAATTAGTATTTTGAAACCCAATAAAAGATCCAGATTATTAAACAAATTATTTATTTAATAATCTAGATCCCTCATTAGGATTCAGAATTTTAAGTAAAACCAAGTCAGTTTATCAAAAATTAAAAACTGACAAGACAAGAAATATAATTATATACTACATTAATCTTTTATAGACCTTATAACCATCTTAGATAAATTCGAATACGAGTTAGTTAAATTAAATAGTGTCGCCGCGTAGCGGCAAGTAAAGGAACACATGTTATACATTTTCGCTATGTTGAAACGTTGCTGCAACATTGCCAAAGTAATATTACAAAATAATGTCTCTGCATTATTTCTGCAATATTACACTGCTATGTGCAATGTTGATGTAAACTTCTGTGCTGTATGGGAACTTAAAAGTTCCTCCGGTAAAGATAACAGCGGAATACACATAGGTGTCATCGTACAAGGTAATATATACACAGCAAAATCTGCGACAAGAGGAACCAACTGGAGATTCGGCTGATTGATGCCGAAGAGAATAAACCGATGTACAAGATTCTTTGAAGATATGTTCGCAGAGAAGAGTTGTAGGGTGAAAGCTGCGAGCATCGTCGTAGAGGTGCACTCCACGTATTGTCATCTCGCGAGCCCAACAGCAAAATGTACTGGCCGTACCAGTTGACGCCCAATTTGACTCGTAACTCCAAGATCGGGGACGTTTCGATGGTCCGAGGACCGCAATTTTTCGACAAGGTAGTCAGCGGCGAATTAAGCCGATCTTTATCACAACGAGAAGATATCGTGGGGTGTCTAGGGATCAGGATGTTCTTGACAACATGCAGATCGAGCTCCGTGGCACCGAGGAGAACCTTCGAGGGGGAGAAAGGCCCTTCGGTGGTGCTCTCGTATGTCTGATGACCTCGCATCATTGCCTCAAATCTCGATTGAATTATAGAAGACGGCGCATATAAGAACTGATGAATGCTATCGCTCATCGATCTCTTCCATCTTTGCGCTCTTTTATCCTTAGATTGTTTCTCATCTGTCGATGGTCCATTCTCATTATGTAAGCTATTTTGATAAAGCTTCGCGTTAGGGATGGTCCTAGTATCGGTGAGACTTCTTTTGAAAACAAACTTTTCAGAGGTATTAAGAAAGTAATCAGGAAAAATATCTCGATCGAGTTCTTCATCTTGCCTTTCAGCCCGCAGGACGTAACTTCCTAACCTGAGTACTCCATACAAAAATTCCAAGCAATTTGGATCGTTGTAATAGTTCCATAGACCGATCCACAGTTCATCCCCGGAGTATATTTGGAATTTTCGCGTGGACCAGATGCCGCCCGCAGAGCTCTCGCATCTTTCGCTGTGCCAGATACCTCCGATCATTGCAGGTAGAGGCACGGTTTGATGAAGAAGAGGCGGACTTGACTCGGTACTGTGAAAGACGCTGCTACATATAGGACAATTCGCGATCTGTAACATTAATAATATATTCTTGATTTTAAGCAATATTAATAATACCCTTGATGCCTTATATCATGTAAAATTAAATGCATGAAGAATATAATATGTACACTGAGAAAAAATCTGGTTGCATTAATTAGAATTCTGGTAGATTCAAGTATGTCTGTTGGAAAATGGACGAACCAGAATTCTTGTAGGAATTATCAGATGAATCTGATTAATTTCTTCCTGTTTAAAATTTCTTCCAAATTTTCTGATTAATAATTAATATATGATTAATTAATATATGATTAGTTTAATAATATTTATCACACGTTTTAATATTTTAAAATTTATGGAATTTAATTTATAGGAATTTTTAATAGTATGTGCAATAATATACTTAATTTTAAAATATAAAGTATTTTAAATTTATCAATGAAAATATTTTGAGGATATAAATTTTGCGATTATTTTTTAATCTCTAAATGCTAGTCTCTTACAAAATTCTTTTTCATACCGTGATAAATTATTTTTCTCACAAATTTAAATTTAAAAAATTTGAATTTATCAAATGAATTTTTAATTCGCACACTGAGAAAAAAATCTGGTTGCATTAATTAGAATTCTGGTAGATTCAACCAGTATGTCTGTTGGAAAATGGACGAACCAGAATTCTTGTAGAGCTTACCAGATGAATCTGATTAATCTCTTCCTGTTAAATTTATCAAATTTTCTGGTTAATAATACTAAATTCGCCAACACCAAGTCGTCTAAAATTTTTTCCATCTAATCTCAAAAGTCTGTTTAATATTCAGAATTCTAACAAGATTGGATAAATTTAATCCAGATTATTGAATAAATTATTTTAAATTTAAACAACCGATATACGAGAAAAGAGCGATAAGAGCCACCGCGGATGATAGTGCGTAAAATTTTATAAAGATTAATAAATAGCGAAAAATAAGACGCGAAAATAAGACATGCACATATTTTACTTGGTGCATAAACCAAGGTAGATTCTCCATTCGAGAATACTATATAAGACCCCTCTTTACCCCCTGCAGAGATGTAAGCGAGAAAAATATCGGGGCGAAGTCGCTGAATCGGGAGTCGAACCCGAGTCTTTCGCTTGCCGGACGACTGCTCTAAACCAATTTAGTTTGTTAAAAATTAAACTGATAAACAGTGATGCAAGAAGAGGATGCAGCTCAAACACACAATCAGAGAGCTAGAGCGTCCTCTTTCTGACACTACTGCTCGTAAGAGGAAAAAAATATACTTTGGATTTAATGTTAATATTAGTTCTTTATATACATTTTATGGCAAATATTGAATACGAGTTAAGTTAAGAGTGGCTCGCTGTCTAGCGGCAAGCAAAGAAAAATTAATGTAACAAAAAATTTTATAGATTCAATCAGAAAATACTAACCACATCCTTATAGTAAAATCTATTAAACGTTCTAGTTATAAAAAATTGAATCTTATCATGATAACTAGAAATTCTTGTTTGATTTAACCAAAATGCCTTCAATCATATACGTCTTGTCGGTATAATCAAACGACTTTTCTCAGTGTAACAATTATGTAACAATTATATAACAATTATGCGATACATATCGACTGTCACGAGAATTTTTAATTTTCTTATTACTAATTGTATTTTCTACAAGAATTTTTTATTTAAAATGAATAAATTGTCTATAGGCAAATTCAACAAAATTTAAACAAACGTACTGAATCTTGGCGATACAATGTAGTGGATTGCAATGAAGTTGGTTTGTAATTCCGTCGAGAATGCGTATTGGGAGCAGAATTGGCCAATAAAAGTTCAAAGTTTGGATCATAGGACTGAGTGCCGTTAAATGAATCACGTCCTAATAAGATTTTGTTGTGCACTCTTAACAGTTTCAATTCGGTGAATTCGATCTTGAAGGGCTCCAAACAATTGATACCGAGCTGCTTGTTTGTAGCTTGCAAAGAATTGTATTTGGGAGTTTGCCACAACGATCTCACCGAATGTTGTCGCGGCTGCTCGTAAATCAGAGCCGAGGTGTAGATTTGCCATTTTGGCTGAGGACCGCAAGTCAGATTGAATTTTTGTCCGAACTTTTGAGTGATCTGCAAAATAAATTTTTAAACGCTAATTTTATTCTTCGCTTAAGGATGTTTTGTACCTATTTTCAAAATATTGAGAATTTAATGAAAATTGTACAGAATGTTCTTACGTATGTTTAGAATCTACAGTACAATTTTTAAATCAATTCACTGAAGCGTTCACAAATTATAAGGATTTTAATTTGCACCGAATTAACATGTATTCTTATGGGAAACGTATAATCACGTCGATTTAAATGCCAAAATACATGGAAATAATATTCAGAATTTGTTTAAAATTTGCAAAAGTTTAGATACAGAGGAAATATTTAGTCAAATAATATTATACAAGTACCAACTGGTTAAAAAGATATTAAATATAATTCAATGAAGTTAGCCATGTATCTGTCACAAGACGAAATTCTCTGCCAAAAGTTAATCATTTCGATTAACAAAATTAGGAATATTTCAGTAAAAATGCAATAAATATTAAAAAATACATCTCTACACTGTAGTCAAGATTAAATTGTAATATATTCTACACAATTTCTTACTCAAAATACATCAAAAGTGGATATATTCGTCAATATTGATTTTCAGCTACTTTTTGCTGGAATTATATATACAAAACATCCTTAATATTCTTGAACATTTCATGTATTTATATATGTTAAACTTATGAAGGAAAGATGTAAAAGCGTGCTTTTTCTATTTTTATGAGCTTTGAATAATTTTTTATGGAAAATGTCATAATTTTCGAAAAATTTAATTGCACTATTATAAAGTACGTTAAAAACCATAAAATTTATTTAGAACTTTTTTTAAAAAATACGAAATTTACTCAAAAATATACAGAAAAATAGAACATTTTTGTTTTAAAAATTTTAGTTCCAATAATCCAATTTTTTTTAATGGGATGTTTCATCTTTTTAATATTCATATAAACACGAAAAAAATACGTGTCTTATTTTTACTTAGATTACAAGATATTTCTTGTTAGAATTTGCTAAATTCGATTTTACAATTGGCAATTGGCTTTTACTCAATATTTTTATATTAAAATTTATTAATTATCTTTTCTCCTTCATTTATAGATACCTGTGGAGTTAAAGGTAGAATATTAACGGCGTCCACATGAAATCTCGTCTCGGTAGCGCCCGAAACGACGCTGGAAGGTCTCAATAATTTGATGGAACCTCGAATTATGACAGTATGTGTCGCTATACTGCACGATTCGTCGGCATAATGATAACGCAGTAGGAGGAACGTGTTGTTTTTGAAAAAAGTATATTTCCTAAGTATGTATTGTGGGCCAGCTCGCGTTTCGCATCTATAAAAAGAAAAAAAATTAAATTATAATTTTATCATAATTTTGTCAAGTCATTTCTAACGTAATTTATGAGAGAAAGAGACAGTTACTGTTGAGACAGCCACATGTACTGCAATCTGGAAGGACTATCGTCCACGATCGTCGCATGGTTTTCCTTCTCTATCTCCTTAATAGCCTCTTCGCATTGTTTATACGAATTTATGTCTGAGTCTTCACTCATAACTAGGCTGGTCCTTGCTGCAAGACAAATGGTGCAATTCAATAATGCAATCAATGCAGAAGGTCGACAGCAAATATTTTCCTCTGACGCGAGGTGAATGATCCTAGCTTAGAAAAATATACAGAGATACATTTTCGATCTTTATAAATGACGAGTTGTCAGATAAAAAGGGGACCACCCGCCGCGAGTTTGCCTAAGATTTAGGAGTCAAACGGCTGAAAGTGAAAGACGAATGTGCTCGCCTATATTAAATTATCCTCGGGTCAGTAATGCCTGCCCATCGATAAATGTTGACCTTTCAAGCCTGCTACCTGGATCGAACGAGCTTTCCTATGTGACAAGCCAATCTTTGTTCCGCGACGATCTTTCGTCTCCGCGGGACCCTTCCGAGTTTGACAATTCGAGGTTCCTGCTGCGAAAGATACGATGTCGCACGCGACAAAGATTGATTGGTGGGAATTCCATAAAAAAGAAAAAATAAATACAAACGTGTCCATAATTCACTATTAATAAATATATATCTAAGACGAGCAAATTTTATTACGTATTGCAAAATTACGTATAATGTAACGTCATTATTACACTTATTTCAGCGATAAGCGATATCATTTTATCTTGGCATGTGTTTTATTTATTGGTGACAACGTTGTCTATCTCGTAGCGCAACATTGTCAAACAAAAGGTTGTCGGAAATCTCTTGGTCTTGATGAATCAAAATCTGTTTGACATATCGCGAAACAATATCTCGTGCCAAGCGAGAAGAAAAGAGAATAGACACGCGCACGATAGTGAGTTTGCGCAGCTTACGTAATTTATTGAGCAAGGCAAGAGAAAGCCAGTTCACATTTTTATGCGGAGAAATTTTTTTCAAAACTTTAACAACCTTACATAATTAGCAAATAGCTTTTAAAGCTTCACACTATTCGTATCTCTCTTTTTACAATTTTGATAAAATCCAAGTACGAAGAGAAAATACATTCTTTTTTTACGATATTAATACACATAAATCAATCTTTTCAATCATATATTTTTCTTTACACTCAAAATTTTTGTAAATTCTGGAATTTTTTGGTAAATTCAAATTTGATGTCAAAATTTTCGATTTAAAAAAATTCAAATTTATTGGATGATGGATTCAATATAACAGAAATTATAAATTTTAAAAATTATAAATTTTTCCTTTCTGTGATCCTAAAAACCTTCAAAAAAACAGTTTTAAGAAAATATAACCGTTAGTTTAGATTTAATAGAGAAAATATTGTATAGAATTAATAAAAAACAATATGGCGGAAAATTCTGGAACATATTTTAGAATGTATTAAGTTTATAAAAAATTGCTCTTTTGATCTTCTTAATAAATTAATGAAATTTTTTTAATAAATTAATAAATTTTTCATTGAAAAAGTATCAATTATTTTAATTATTTGTTTTATATATTTTATTTTTCCAAGTAACAATTAATCATTATATTTTTTTACTTGTTGATGTTCCAAAGACCTTAGAGAAACAAAAAATGGCATTCGTTGTTAAAAAACTATTTAAAAAATGAAAAAGTGCGAAGAAAAAAATTATGTTGATCTATCATGACTCAAAGGATTTAATCGAAAAATTATTTCGTTCGCTGTGTATAGCTTCTAAACAGAAAAAAACCATTTAAAAATGATTTAAAAACTATTTACGAATAAAAAATGATTTAATTAAGGATGTTTTGTATGTACAATTCCAGCAAAAAGTAGCTGAAAATCAATATTGATGAATATATCCATTTTTGTATTTTGAGTATGAGAAATTGTATGGAATATTACAATTGGATCTTAGTTACAGTGCAGAGATGTAGTTTTCAATATTTATTGCGTTTTTACTGAAATATTCCGAATTTTGTTAATCGAAATGATTAACTTTTGGCAGAGAATTTCGCCTTGTGACAGATACATGGCTAACTTCATTGAATTATATTTAATATCTTTTAACCAGTTAGTACTTGTACAATATTATTTGACCAAATATTTCTTCTGTATCTAAACTTTTGCAAATTTTAAACAAGTTCTGAATATTATTTCCATGTGTTTTTATCATTTGAATCGACATGGTTATACGTTTCCCATAAGAACACATGTTAATTCGGTGCAAATTAAAATCCTTATAACTTGTGAACGCTTCAGTGAATCGATTTAAAAATTGTACTGAAGATTCTAAACATACGTAAGAACATTCTGTACAATTTTCATTAAATTCTCAATATTTTGAAAATAGGTACAAAACAGCCTTAATTAATTATTTGACACATTGATAAAATTCAAAATTCAAGTTTCTTCGCGCAGGAGGAGGTCGAGGATTCAACCGACGCATAATAACAATACGAAATGCCATCGCGTGCCGGTTGACGAGATGCAGCTTGCAATAGCAAATTGTTAATTGTAAGAAGAAATCAAAAGCGAGGGGAAATGGCTCTGTAAGATGCTCTCGTACGACTGTTTAATATTCAATCGGCGCGCGACGTCTCGCCGCGTTTGCCGCTCCTCTCTCATCGTGGTGTTATTGCTGCCATTGATATTCCAGCTGTGTGCTGTTGGAACTTTGACAGCGAATTGGTAATGCTACGATCGACGCGCCGGTGACAACTACCGCGATGCGTAACGACTTTTACGTGGACGTTTAACATTCTAAAATTTCCAGAAATTAAATTATTGTACCAGCTCGGTGGAAAGATTCATGTCTCTCTATTAAATTTTATTTTAGAACGAAAAAGATTACATTAAAGTATGTCCTTGTTTAAGCAAAATTGCATGGGAATTATTACTATGTTATTTAAGATAAATCGATTTTATTTAAGATAAATCAGTCTTATTGATATTGATATTTACATTAATTATTTTAGATTCACATTATTATTATTATTATCTCAGCAAACACCAAATAACAGTTATAACTATATAATTTATATAACTATTATTAACTTCTCACTCAGCAATATAACTATTACATGTTATATAACAGTTGCATGTTATGTAACAGTTACATAACATGTAACAGTTATATTGTTGAGTGGGAATTTATAACTAATAATTATATAAACACTAAATAACATTTATATAATTGTTAGTTATAATTTTTCTCTCAACAATATAACTGTTAGATGTTATATAACATGTAACAGTTATATTGTTGAGTGGGAAATTACAACTAATAATTATATAAACACCAAGTAACATTTATATAATTATTAGTAAAAATTTCCCGCTCAACAATATAACTGTTACATGTTATATAACAGTTACATAACATGTAACAGTTATATTGTCGAGTAGGAAATTACTAATAATTATAATCACCAAGTAACATTTATATAATTATTAGTTATAATTTCCCTCTCAACAATATAACTGTTACATGTTATATAACAGTTACATAACATGATATGAACGCAAAGCAACCTTTGTCGACCGATTTAGAGGACAATTTCAGAAACCTCCTTTTTCTGAAACGATTTTTGGAATTTGCTTCACGTTACATTTGCCACGATGTTACGTCGTTAATGGTGTCTCATCAGCGGCGCACACGTGTGCCTCCTATCTTGTGCACATGTGCAACTTCCTCTTCTCCAAATACTTCAATGTGTCGCGGTCCCTTTTGTCCTAATACTTTTTATATAAAAAAAAGACTACTGCGAGACACTAGAAATTCCTTACAACATCATATTTCAAGCGCTAATGTACACTATTCATACAGTTTAGAATTTTTTCTCGAGCACTGCCTCACGAAAATTCTAACCATAAATTTAAAAGAATAATTTCATCCTTTTTCTCTTTTTTATTTTTATAAACAATGCATCTCGCAGATACTTACTCATCAATAGAATAGCAACGACGACGGTAAATGTCTTCGAGGCACTCATTTCACACATTGCTTGTCTTATAATATCATTTAATAACTAAACACTCTCACGCACGCGTGTTTTGATACTCGTACTTTAAACTTCGTTTTTAAGTGTTTCAGATATTTCAACGACGACAGCGTTCTCGTCCTCGCGTTACAACCGACACTCTGTTTCCTCCGAGGCACTCGATTTCCTCGACGACCTACCCCAAAGCTATATAGCCTCTTCCCCACTCTTCAGCGACCCGGACCCCAAACCACTGGTATCCTCTCGATCTTCCCGCATCCAGGGACTCGAGCGAGGGGGAGAGATAAAGCAAAACATATTCCCGTCTCTCCCCCTACGCTCTGAGAATCGGACCGAACCCCGCTGCGAGGGTTCAAGCGCTCTGCAGAGATTTATACAGCGCCCCAACTTGGTGGCATAGTGCCCCACTGAGTCTTCTGCTCGAGAAGCGGAGATATTCCTCTCGCTAGGATAGGAAATTGAGTTCCTCCTCTTCCCCGGAGATAAACATTCGTGCGTATCAACCTGTACATGCACCAGGAAACCTCGATGGTAGGTTGTCTCGGCTTGAAAAAAATGTAGGCGATGAGAAAGAGATATTCTTCTCGCGTGCGGCGATATAATCACATATGTCTTCGAAATAGAGAAAGAGAGACTCGTAGGCGGAGATTAATCCTTGCGCGATGGAAAGTTATATTAGCCTAGCAAACATCAAGTAACATTTATATGATTGTTAGTTGTAATTTCCTATTCAACAGTATACAGGATAGCCCCGAACATTTCAGCCAGACTTTGAGAGCTTGTAGGAAATTTAATTCTGAACAAAAAATTTCCTATAAACATGGATCGAAAAAGCTTCCTTAAGAAGTTATCGCTCAAAAACCTCTGATGAAGGACGAGCAAAAGATAAGAAAACACAGTCGACATTCTGACATGTAATGTGACTGTCATATTTATAACATTCTTCCGTTATACGTTAATTAAAACTTGAAAGGACCTAAACCTAAAGTCGAAACATGGTCTAACTTTCAATAAATGAAGCCTTACCTGCCAGTTTGGTCGTTTAAAGTAAAATCCTTGTAAAAAGAAAATGAAACTAAATAAATTTCTTGAAAAAAACGATAAAAATAAAAAGTAAAAATCTTTTTCTTTTATGAAAATAAAATAATTTTTTTTTAACTAACTTTTATTTTATTTTCATAAAAGAAAAAGATTTTTATTTTTTATTTTTATCGTGTTTTTCAAGAAATTTATTTAGTTTCATTTTCTTTTTATTTCATTTTCTTTTCACCTTTTGCTCTTCCTTCATCAGAGGTGTTTGAACGATAACTTCTTAAGAAAGCATTTTTCGACCCATGTTTATAGGAAACTTTTTATTCAGAATTAAATTTTCTACAAGATCTCAAAGTCTGGCTGGAACGTTCAGGGCCACCCATTATATATTACATGTTATATAACATGTAACAGTTATATAGTGAGAAATTATAACTAACAGTTATATAACTGTTAGTTTAATATATTAGCCCAGCAAACATCAAGTAACATTTATATAATTGTTAGTTGTAATTTCCCACTCAACAATATAATTGTTACGTGTTATAACTTGGTTGGACCGATGATATAAATATTGATATAAATATAATATAAATATATATTATATAATTATATAATAATTATATAATATATTTATAAATTAATAAATTATTATATAATATATTTATATTATATAATAATTTATTAATTTATAAATATATTATATAATTATTATATAATTATTATAAAAATATTTATAGAATAAAAGATATAAATAATAAGATAAGATGAAAAAAAGAGATAACATGTTTATAACTCTATCTGTCAATATCGATGAGGAAAATGGAGAAAAATTCTGCAAATATTCTCTTGTTTGTTTAATACGTGAAATATCATCGGAAGAAACATTTAATACCGTGCGTCCAAAAATTTCTGATGAAAAAAACATATAAAAATTTCTTTTGTCCATTTGACCGCGTTATTACGTTCTTTCCGCTGAAATCGGCTGAAAGGGAAGTGAATTGAGGAGGGCAGAACGCATCTTTATATGTATTCTCGCGCTTGAAAGAGATGTTACACGTTTTAAGAGCGATCCGGCTGCAATACGATGAGGGGAAGAGAAAAAGGAAGATAAAAAAGTGTCTTACTCTCTCTTTCTCTCTCTCCCTCTCTCTCTCTTTCTCTCATATTTGTTCGATGACTTTTCCGATTTCGATTTCTTTTGCGGCCATGCATCAAGGATCGTCGACACAATTGAGACATTTTGCGTGAACGGGGCGGGAAACCGATGGTGGGTGGTCGGAACATCTGCAAGAACTCGCATCTGCCTTCTAAAACGAATTGTTGACGTTTAAAATTGTTCGATAAAATATCTCTTTTAGAGTTTCGAATAGAATTGTGTCATAGATTTCAAAATTATGTCTACATGAGTTGCTTACACATAGTCTACATGTGTTTATGTGAGCTTTCTTTGTACAAACAATGCAAAGTATGTAAGTTTTGTAAATTAGATGTTAAAATGCAAAAAAGAATGATATATTATAAAATTAAGTTTGTTATCTGTATATGTGATTTTAGTATCAATTAAGAAAATATTTATAATGTTAAAAATTGAGAAGTTAAGTATATAAAGTATCTAGTTCATTAAATTCTTTGATTTTCGTGACATTTTTCATGGTAACATAAAATTATGCAATTATGTTTAAAGCGTGTAATATAAAGAATAAAATGTAAAGAAAATTTTCGGCAAACCATTTTATAGATTACTCATTGTTGACATGTTTAACATTGTACATTGTTTACGCGTAAATGTAGACTATTATAATTTACAGGTAACTCTCTTACTCTTTATTTCTTTTCTAACTATAGTTCCTCTCCCTTTTTTCTTTCTTTTCTCTACATACTAAAGATCCAATTACACGCTTATATACTTGATTTTAAAGGCAGAACACGTAATGCGTTACAATTCTGAGATAAAAGAAAATAAAATGCTTATCTTCCTATTTTTAGTAAAATCGAAATACACATTTTATATGAGAAAGAATTGTAACGTTCTTCTTTTCTTTAAGGAAATATTCTCGTGTAAAAATTCGAAAAAATCGATTTTTTTTACATTTTCTTTGAAAATATCTCAATAAAAACATTTGCTTGAATTCTTAAAATTTTCGGGTTTAAGGATGTTTTATATCTATTTTCAAAATATTGAGAATTTAATGAAAATTTTACAGAATGTCCTTACATATGTTTAGAATCTTTAGTACAATTTTTAAATCGATTCACTAAAGAGTTCAGAAGTTATAAGGATTTTAATTTGCACCGAATTAACATGTGTTCTTATGGGAAACGTATAATCACGTCGATTTAAATGACAAAAACACATGGAAATAATATTCAGAATTTGTTTAAAATTTGCAAAAGTTTAGATACATAGGAAATATTTGGTCAAATAATATTATACAAGTACTAAATGGTTAAAAAGATATTAAATATAATTCAATGAAGTTAGCCATGTATCTGTCACAAGGCGAAATTCTCTGGCAAAAGTTAATCATTTTGATTAACAAAATTCGGAATATTTCAGTAAAAACGCAATAAATATTGAAAACTACATCTCTGCACTGTAGCTAAGATCAAATTGTAATATTCCACACAATTTCTCATACTCAAAATACAAAAATGGATATATTCTTTAATATTGATGAAATGGATATATTTTTAATTACTTTTTGCTGGAATTGTACATACAAAACATCCTTAATATAATTAAATCATTTTTTATTTGTAAATAGTTTTTAAATCATAAATGGTTTTTTTTCTGTTTAGAAGCTATACACGGCGAACGAAAGAATTTTTCGATTAATTCTTTGAGTCATGATAGATCAACGACTCTCTTTTTTCTTCGCACTTTTTCATTTTTTAAATAGTTTTTTAACAATGAATGTGGAGTTTTTGTTTCTATAAGATCCTTGGAACATCAACAAGTAAAAAAATATAATGAATAATGATTAATTGTTAATTGCAAAAATAAAATATATAAAAACAAATAGTTAAAATAATTGATATTTGATTGACTTTTTCAATGAGAAATTTAATAATTTATTAAGAAAATTTCATTAATTTATTAAGAAAATCGAAAGGGCAATTTTTTATAAACTTAGTACATTTTAAAGTATTTTTCAGAATTTTCCGCCATATTATTTTTTATTAATTTTATATAAAAAATACAATATTTCCTGTATTAAATCTAAACTAACAATTATATTTTTTTTAAACTGTTTCTTTGAGAGTTTTTAGGACAGAATCTAAAGGAAAAATTTATATAAATTAAATATCATAATATAATAATTATAAATACTTTAAATTAATTTACTATAAATTACTTAAACTTAATACTTAATTATTTATTTAATTAATTAAATGAAGAGATATGAAAACAACACAATAATTAATTAATATAGATATAATAAAAATATATAATTAAATATAATATAATAATTACAAAATTATTTTAACTTAATTTACTATAAATTATTTAAACTTAATAACTTTTAATTACTTTAAGCGTCGTCTACAATGAGATTTTAAGGAGACTTAAGGCGTAAGACTTAAGAAATTCACCAATCACGGTCAAGTATTAAAAGAATACTCAACTGTGATTGGCCAATTTCTTAAAATCTCATTGTAGAATGGCCCTTACGTACTTAATACTTAAATACTTAATACTTAATTATTTAATTATTTAGTACGTAATTACTTAATTAATTAATACTTAATTACTTCATATTATTCTTGATTAATTTTTTTTCACTTTTTCTTCCTTTTTTTCTTTTGGTATTTGACTGAAGTTTCTGAAACAAAAACAATAATAAATATTAATATGTTTACATTTATTTTTTAAAATGTAATAATATGTATAATAATAAATTATTATACATATATGAATCATATCGAATGCATTTAAACGTTTGGAAACTGTTGTGCGATCAACATTCAACGATTCAGCAAGTTTATCTTGCGTTTGACTTGAATCTTGGTCAAGTAATGCTTTCAATTCCTCATTTTCGAACTTTTTCGGTTGATCAGGGCGTTCTTTGTCAACTGTATCGAAATCACCACTTCTAAAACGTCGAAATCAATACTCACACGTTTTTATCGATGGAGTATGTTCACCGTAAGTTTCCAACAGCACTCGATGACTTTCAGCAGCACTTTTCTTTGAATTAAACAGGAAAAGTAAAACTTCCGCAAATGGTGTTTTGTTGGCTTGTAATTCGACATCTTCGGAGCTGAGAAAAAATATGTTGTTTACACTTCAGCAAAATGATACATAATAAAAAATAAAGCCTAATGACAGAGCTTTGACATGAATATAGTTACAGAAATGTCCAATGCGATATCCTAGGACTGTGTTCAGAAATATCAGCTCCCAGATACCCAGGTACACTCGGATGATATTTCTGAACGCAGCCTAGCATGGAACAGAACCACAAATCGTGGACATAGCAAGTTACCCTTTGAGAAGTTCCGTGAAATGGCTGTGTAGTTTAGTATCTATGTTTTGTGGACAAAGAGGCGCTTCAGATATTTCCACGTGCTTCGTCCTCTTTCTATTTATTCCTGCCCGGTTCATTTTTATATATCAGCGGGTATATTTTTTTATCAACGGGTTAATTTAAATCAGCATCAACTGGCAAAAAGAGTTCCGGTAAGTATGGCGGACGTGTTTCACTTGTGTGTCCTTCGCACAAGAAAATTTTTGAATTTATCCTCTCACGAGGATAGAAACTAACCACTCAATACCTACTCCTTGGCCGTAAGGGTTTGGATTAACCCGGTGCCATTAACCAATAGAAGAAGAACTGGCAAAAATCCTTTCAGGAGTCTAATCAGCGAAGAAGAGGGCGGCGCATCAGGACGATATGTCCGTTAAAGCGATATGGCCGCTTTCAGGTTTCTCTGTGGACCAGCAAAATTTACTGGGAGTCGAGAGGGACAAGGAACCGGGATGTGCGATAGTGACTCTTGGCAGGAACATAGTGATACGATATAAAGTTAGATATTAGCCATTTAAGATATTTAAGATTCGTTCAAGATTCATTTCATTGTATTTTAAACCTGAGAACTAGTTTAGCTGATTCGTACATGTTTTTTAGCTGCAGGACCTAAAACAGATCAGCAGCTGGTCCAGCAAGGAAAGATTAACGACACAAGTCATCTATGATAGGTCCAAGCAACGTTATGTTGCTGCCTTCAATGAAAAAAAGGTACGGGTCTGGTCCTCGGAAGAGGAAACAGACTTGAACAATGTGAAAGGATACAAGTTTCAGTCATCGGTTTACGCTATTTTACAATATGACGACCTGCCAGCTATTCTGGTCCAGCGAAATGGAGCTACCGCTTCCTTAGAATGGGCGATTGCGAATAGGAAGACGTGGACAAGCAAGGGTATAACTAAAGCTAAGGAAAGGATATTAGATTGTCGATTGATACATGTAAATGGGAAGACGAGTTTGTTCTGTTTAACAAAGATAGAAGAAGTCTACAATTACGTGGTAGTTAAATTGGAGGATGATACTTGTCTGGAAAGAGCAGACACCATCAGGAGGATAGAATTAAAACGAAAATCGGAGGATCTCATGGGACACGTGGTGATACACCACAAGAACAATGCGTATCTACTAACTTTATGTATGTGTGATCAATCGTTGGAAGCAAAATTTAACTATTCTTTTTCTTTATATTTAGTATATTAAATAAAGTATATTTAATATATTAAATATATTTTATATTTAGTATATTTAATATATTATTTATTTAATATACAGGGTGTTTCAGATCACCCGTATCACTCATTTAAAAACTAGAGAAGTGATTATTTCAAAAAAATAAAAATATTTTCTTTAAATCGGGTGCACTCTATCGAATAATGATATTTTCAACTTCAGTTGTTTTTAAAAAAAAATATGGAATTGTTAATTGCAAATTACATATTTTTTTCTTAGAGACAACTATGTATTTTCTTTACACCAATTGATACTTCTCATTATTTTGTATATAAAAGTATTAAGGTAAGATAATCGAAAAATGAATATTTTACAAGATATTTTATGGTTTATGTAAAATTAAGAAATGTTTTCAAGCCTCATAACTCGAAAAGTACTTCATGGAAAAATAATTTATTATAGTGTTTTGGAAAGCCCTTGAGATGAGCTACAAGAATATGCAATGAAAAATAGGGGGTTTCATTTAAAAAAATACACTTCCGGTCTGAATCGCTCATTTCCGGCCCTAACCACAAGTTGAAAATATCACCATTCGATAGAGCGCACCCGATTTATAAAGAAAATGTTTTTATTTTTTTGAAATAATCACTTCTCTAGTTTTTAAATGGGTGGTCAGAAACACCCTGCATATTTAATATATTTCTAAATTAAGTATATTAAATTAAGTATATTCAATATATATCGACATCATTGTGAAATTATTTCAGGGTCACATGGTAGATTGTACAGTCACTTCTTGGCAGGGACGTCCTCTGATCCAGAAGCTAGCAAACTCATCAGCGTAATTAGCAATATCAACACAAATTATCCCGTGGTCATGACGCATTTGAACGAAACAACTATAGCGGTTTACGGTGCCGATGTTACGGACGAGGGCGCCATCCTGATGATTTACAATGTACAGTTCAAACTGGTGCAAGCGGCGCAAAAGCTGAAGCTGTACACCAATGACGCCAAGCTCTGGAAGGTGGAGGACAAGTTGTTGCTCGCGGCAAACAGACACCTGGCCGTTGCGCCTTATCATCTTGCGCCGCAAAGGATAGCCGCTATGCTGGGCTCGTCCTTGCGTTTCAAGAACGACGAAAACGACGCGGACGATATTATTGTGATACAGGAAGCAACGGTGGCTCAGTGGGACAAGAGCCAAAAGCGAGTGAAACACTCGTTAGGTCGAGTACCTTCAAGTATCTCTAAACAGATTCACACTTATTTAAACGAGGGATGGAGCGATGCAGTGATACAGGAGACGTTGATTCCATCCCTGATGGAATCTGGCGATGTCGTGTCGATTCGCTGGTGTCTCGACACCTTTAAAGATTTGCCGGAGAAGTTACTGGTGCAGCTTTTGGCATTTGCCTTGAATCGTCCTGATAAGGCATTCGTTCCTGTGCAAAACGGTACTGCTGATAGTAAATCGAAGACTAATAATCCCTATTCGAGAAACAGTTTTCTAGATAAAATATTCAGTATCAGTTATTCTAGCGCTTCTCTATTACCTCACTTGAAAACTGGCTTAACGTTTGACGAAGTGCTTAAATTATTGGAATATTTAATGTATAAATTGAACGAGGAAGTGGATTCGCTTGACGGTAACTTGCAGCCAAGCGATCAGCAATTATACGAGTGGTCCTGTATGCTTCTCGATTCTCATTATCAACATTACCTGTTGTCACAAGATGCGCATGTTTTAGAGCTCTTCAATAGACTAAATTCCATCTTGGAAGAACATGTAAGTGTGCGAAAAAAATTATTTTCTTCGTGTACAATAGTCTATCGTCTCTTCTATATTTAATAGATTACTTTCATTATCAGTTTCAGTTTCTGCAAGATCTCGAGAACTTGAGGCCAATGATAGACAGGACCAATAATGGAAAATCACTACGAGCTTCTTCAAGAAAATACAATAAATTCTATTCTATAGAAGAAATAAAACTTTATTAAATTATAAATTAAATGTGAGACATGCTTTACCTATATCTTTGATATAGATAAGGTGCACGAAGATGTATCTTCTTTTTTATACATATTTTTCCATTAATTTAATACTATATCAATAAGTCATATAAACACTATTCAAGAATAATTAACGAGACAAAATTTCAATACTCCACTTTTTATAGCATCTTATTTTACCTGTCGTATCCAAGGCAGATATCAAATTATGCAAATTACAGCGACATTATATTTTTATTAATATCGCAAGTGGATTCTACATTCTCTAAACTGGACAGAAGATTTAGAAATCGGGAATTTACAGGTGCTGTCCAGATTTTCAACATTATATCTACTTTAATTCATCGAGGTAAGGAACGGTAGATAGATCTCCGATCGCGGCCAGCGACAACTTTCCGCTACCGAATTTTCCGGCAACCTGAAAGGGATAAAATCAATCAATCAATCAATCAATCAATGGGAAATGAAGCTTCAAACGTACCGATTTGACCTCGGATGCAGTCACTTTGTCTACTTCCGCAACGAGAGTAGACGGCTTGTACACGCGTCCTTTGAGAATCGCTTGCTGCCCCAGGTTCTCCAGGAGCGCAGGCTCATTATCCGCAGCGTACAGTATCTCCGCTTTCAACGTGGCCTTGCCACGAGCGACATCAGCATCGGAAATCTTCGGTGATCTCAGATATGCGGCAGCAGCTTTAGTTATCTGCAACCAATATTTTTTTTTTCACACACGTGCGCTAAATAAAAAATTATTCAAGAGATTCATCGTCTTTACGAGCGATAAAAACGTACAGAACCGGCGACACTGGGTACAGAGGACAAGACGACCCCGAATAATCCAGAATCGCTGTAAGAGGCATTGAATGCCAAGACGGCAAAGTCATCAGCCTTCACCGCGCTGGATAACTCCCTTTGCAACGGAGACACGGTTGAGCCCCACTTTACACGTGGACCAGAACCGACCGCTCTCTGCAGGACTGCGTAGGCGATAGCATCCTTCTCCTTGTTCAAACCCGCAGCTTCAACAGCTATAGCCACAGTGGACAGGTCGGAGGATCGTTCCTTGCGAAGTTCCCCTCCGTGATACTTGGAGGTTTCCGCGGCTTTATCACCCGAACCCACGTTCAGATTCGAAGCAAACTGAGACACATCCGATAACGACACGCCTGTCGCAACGACCGCGCAATTGGAGCCGGTGAACCAGGTGCTGACGAAGTGTTGTAGCTGTAAAGAAGGAGAAACAAGCTTATTTCTACAACATATTAATGTGTGACATTACGTTCACGTACAGTTTCTGTACTGATCTTTCCAAGTTGCCTCTTTGGCGAGTACAGGGAGTAGCCCAGTCCAGTGCGGTAGGCTGCTTTGTGTAACAATTCCATCACGCGAGTTGTTTGAGGTACCATGGATAGTTCGTAGCGCAGCCTGGGCAGCTGGTCGGATATTTCCCATGGTTTGAACACTTGCTGCGTGGCAACGTCCTCCAGGAAAGTCAAAGTTTTGTCTCTTACATCATATAATAAGAATAATATAATACATGCCATAAATGCTATAAATAATACGAATACTTGGAATTATTTGATAGGCAAATTTTTCAATAAATAAAAAGAAAATAGCATAAGAGCCAAATAGTGACGCGTTACATTAAACGAATTTATTTTGTAATATACAGGGTATCCTAGACCACCGTACACCCCTTATCTTTCAAAAACTAAGCATTTTAGAGAAAAACGTTTTCAACAAAAATTGTATGGTTTTGAGGGGAATATAAGATGGTGTCATTGGTTTGACCTTGGATGGCATCGTTAAGGTCAGGTCAAGGACATCTTTAATTTCTTAAATGGAACCTCCTATGTTTCATTGTATATTCTTGTAGCTTATCTCGAGAGCTTTCCAAAACACTATAATAAATTATTTTTCCATGAAGTACTTTTCGAGTTATGAGGTTTGAAGTCATTTCTTAATTTTATATAAATCATAAAATATCTTTTAAAATATTCATTTTTCGACTATCTTACCTTAATACTTTCTGTATAAAATAATGAGAGGAATCAATTGGTGTAATGAAAACATACAGTTGTTTTTAAGAAAAAATATGGAATTGTTAATTGCAAATTACATATTTTTTCTTAGAAACAACTATGTGTTTTCTTTATACCAATTGATTCGTTTCATTATTTTTACATAAAAGTATTAAGGTAAGATCGAAAAATGAATATTTTACAAGATATTTTATGATTTATGTAAAATTAAGAAATTATTTCAACCCTCATAACTCAAAAAGTACTCAATGAAGAAATACTTTATTATAGTGTTTTGGAAAGCTCTCGACATAAGCTATAAGAATATGCAATAAAAAATAGGTGGTTCCATTTAAGAAATTAAAGGTGTTCTTGACCTGACCTTAACGATGCCATTCAAGGTCAAACCAATGACACCATCTTATGTTCCCCTCAAAACCATACAATTTTTGTCGAAAACGTTTTTCTCTAAAATGCTTAGTTTTTGAAAGAAAAGGGGTGTATGGGTGGTCTAGGACACCCTGTATATTGTTAATCGCGCTGAAGAAGACTCAAAAGATGATCCGAAACGTTCGCTTTTTGTTATTATAATGAGTTTTTAATACACTAATATTGAAAAAAGAAAGAAGTGTTTTCTCTGCCATTTTCTTTTTTGATTATTTGAGCCAAGTCTCTAATTATTAAATTCTTCAATAAAGTACTACCTACAATTTATCTCTTGTAATTTGTAGTGTGTAAGCAACATGTTCACGATCGGTAGTGGCAAATAAGTTCCCACCGAGTTGTTGGACATTCTTGGTTATCCCAAAGGTAGTTGATCTACAAGTACTTAGACCAGCAGCGATACGAAGATGATGAGTTAAACCTTGCGTGCTATAAGTTTCATTGCGCGAGCCAGTTCTAGGGGTAAAAATAATTGTAAGAAAAGAATCCTTCCATCCAAGACAACTGTTCAGTCTAATCATCTAATTAATAATTTATTTGTTTTTTATACAATAAATAATGGTGGAACAATATCGACACTAGACTCATATTGCCACTTGTATCAATTTATACAGGGTGGCCCCGAACGTTCCAGCCAGACTTTGAGATATTCTTATGGGAAATTTAATTCTGAAGAAAAAATTTCCGATAAACATGGGTCGAAAAATGTTTCCTTAAGAAATTATCGCTTAAAAATGAAACTAAATAAATTTCTTGAAAAAAAACGATAAAAATAAAAATCTTTTTCTTTTATGAAAATAAAATAAAAGTTAGTTAAAAAAAAATTATTTTATTTTCATAAAAGAAAAATTTTTATTTTTTATTTTTAATCTGATAAAAATAAAAAATAAAAATCTTTTTCTTTTATGAAAATAAAATAAAAGTTAGTTTAAAAAAAAATTATTTTATTTTCATAAAAGAAAAAGATTTTTGTTTTTTATTTTTATCGTTTCTCTCAAGAAATTTATTTAATTTCATTTTCTTTTTATTTCATTTTCTTTTCACCTTTTGCGCTTCCTTCATCAGAGGTTTTTGAGCGATAACTTCTTAAGGAAGCATTTTTCGACCCATGTTTATAGGAAATTTTTTGTTCAGAATTAAATTTCCTATAAGATCTCAAAGTCTGGCTGGAACGTTTGAGGGCCACCCTGTATATTTAATTTTATATTCGTGAGTCTGACATTTTTAATAATTTTAATAATTTATTATTTCCATACCTGAAGATAATGGATACTTGAGCGATGGGACTATTATTATCGATTGCAGCAACAGTGACCTTGTTGCTCGACAACACCTGGAGTTCAGGGACTGCTGCGCTAGAGCTGCACTGAGCTGCTGCGGCAGCTGCGTAATGCCTTACCTAGGATAAGAAGAGATTAAAGAAGAATTCTTAGAGATTCTTAAAGATCAAATTGCGTTCAATCATGGAATATTTGGGGAACGCAATCATCTAGTCTTTAGATCTCTTTCTTTCATTTATACAGTTGCAACTGGTTAAGGCAGATTTGGAGGAGTTTTAAGAGGTAAATTCGAGTTCGACGAGGACGATACTTGTCTGGAATTGTTTCTCGATGAGAAATTTTACTTGGACAATTTAAAGTTGTCACGTAAACTTAACAACACATACCTATCGCTTTTACATAACATTTAAATTACAGGCAAAGTAAACTGGGATCGCGATATCCTTATATTTTAGGCATATTTTAGGCACAATATTCGAGATATGCATTCGTGAAGCTTTGCCATACCGTGGAATTGCGAAGGACGGGCGATCTTACGGCGGAGCAGGCCATTTTTCGTGCCTTCCGTAATAACAGAAGAGCAGACCAGACGGACGTAGACGGCCGACAGGGCGCCATTAACCGAGAAAACGTCGATAAATCAGAGCCCGTCCGATTCGACAGTCGGACACAGGGACTGTGAGCGCTGGTGAAAATTATTTACAGAATTTCTCAGAATAAAAGAATTAAGAATAAGAATATTGAGTTTTATTAAATGAAGTAAAAATATATTTTAAAAAATATATATTTAAAAAAATATTATTATTTAAAAAATATATTTAAAAAGTTGAATAAAAATTAATTTTCTCAAAAAAAAATTTTCAGATTTTATATAAAATTTCTAAAACTTTCTCAGAAAATTTTAAAATGTTCTGTACGAATTGGCACACTTTTCAAAAATATTGGGAAAAGGAATAAAGATATTTCATATTTTTACCATAAATGAATTTTGCTAGAATTTCTTACCGGAAATAAATTAGCGCTGGAAGTTCATATTTTTTAATAAACTATAGCTCAAATGATTGCTCCTTAATTGCTCCATTCGAATCTACATTTGCTCCCCTTCTAAAATTAATAGTTTTTCTAATATTTATAAAAAACGTAAAATTGAACATTTTTACTGAAAAACATATATCTAATGGTTTTCAGCAATTATATTCTATATAAAACGATTGCTCCCTAATTGCTCCCTATTGCTCCATCATTAGTTTAACGATTATTGCATTTTTTATCGAAAATTAATAAATAAATAATTTTCACAAATGACGACGACGCCACCTGTCGGTCACTTGTCGGAACTAAATGATTTAATAGATTTCGGCAATTATATCTAATATAAAACGATTGCTCCTGAATTATTTTGTATTGCTCCATCGTTATAATTAATAATTATTGCATTTTTTAATCGGAAATTAATAAATTTTTAATCATTTCACTAGTGATGACATCGCCACCTATCGACTATTTATCGGAATTAATATTTTGAAAGCTTTCAACAATTATATTCAATATAAAACGATTGCTCCTTAATTGTTTTACATTGCTCCATCGTTATAATTAATAAATATTGCATTTTCTATCGAAAATTAACAAATAAATCATTTTAGAAGTGACGACGTCGCTATCTATCGTCCACCTAACGGAATTAAATGTTTTAATAGTTTTCGACAATTATATCTAACATAAAATGATTGCTCCTTAATTGCTTCGCATTGCTCCTTTATTATAATTAAAAATTATTGCATTTTTTTAATCGAAAATCAAATAAATCATTTTACAAATGACGACGTCACCACCTATCGGCCGCCTATCGGAATACATGGTACAATGGTTGAATAGCTAGTGGCGCGAACATTCAAACATAATGTATCAGCTCTATTGTTTAAAACTATATCAGTAAGAGAATAACCAACTTTTCCAATAGACGTTTTGATATAGAATAATTGCTATAGAATAATTATGATATTTTACATATCATAGAACATTAATTAAAATATCTTCATTTGATAATATATCCTTTAGCTAAAAGAGTTGTTGCAAAACAGTAAATCCACCATCCATTATATTTTCTTTAATTTTTTTCAATATATGTTAGATTGTGATAGACTGTAGTAATGATAATAATGATAAGTGCACTGCATCGTTTTGCAACAACTTCTGAGCTAAAGTATATATCATAAAGATATTTTAATTAATGTTGTGATACATAAAATATCATAATTAAGCATGCGTGAACGCGCATAGTTTTCAAAAATAGAGCTGACATATTGTTTGAATATTCGCGCAATTGATCGTTGAGCCACTTATTCCGATAGGTGGCGGATAGGTGGTGACGTCATAACTAGTGAAATAATTAATTTCATAATTTTCGTTAAAAAAATGCAATAATTATTAAAATAATGATGGAGCAATGCGAAGTAATTAAGGAGCAATCGTTTCATGTTGGATATATTTGCGATAGACTATGAGAAATATGTTTTTCCAAGAAAATGATTGATTTTTGGCTAATGTATAATAAACTATTAATAGTACGAATGGAGCAATTGAATATTTCGATAAAGAAATCGAGAAGCAATTATTCTATCAAAACGTCTATTGGAAAAGTTGGTTATTCTCTTACTGATATAGTTTTAAACAATAGAGCTGATACATTATGTTTGAATGTTCGCGCCACTAGCCATTCAACCATGTATTCCGATAGGCGGCCGATAGGTGGCGACGTCGTTGTAAAATGATTTATTTGATTTTCGATTAAAAAAATGCAATAATTATTAATTATAATAAAGGAGCAATGCGAAGCAATTAAGGAGCAATCGTTTTATGTTAGATATAATTGCTGAAAACTATTAAAACATTTAATTCCGTTAGGTGGCCGATAGCAGAGAGAAGCCTGAAAGGGGCCACGCTACCATTTTTCGTACGACGCTTTTTCTTCGTCGTACGCTAGCGTCACGTACATCCATTTTACGGCCCCCTGGAACTACGCCTGGTCACACTTTTGATGACGATAAAACAGTTATGGATGTTGCATAGACACGAACCAGTTGGTTTATGTCTATGCTACATCTATACTGTTTTATCATCATTGAAATGTCCGTGCTACCAGATATATGCTACATCCACAATTTATAGATAAAAAATCATACATATGGAATAATTAATATAATTTGTTATTTTTTTCTATTCAAGCTTGTATTTTAAACATTTATAGAATACTGTATATATATATATATATATATTATTATATTTATGAAATAGATGGAAAGATGAATTGTAATTAATAAGTATTTAATATTACTGGCAATAACGAAAGAAATATTACTGACATATTACTAATTGAAATAGTCATAATTATTAACTGATTCTTTTAATAAAATATCACTTACATCTATCATTTACAGTGCTGTACTTATAACTGCTTTAATCAGTGACTATTTATTGTTTTTCAGTAAAATAAGTAATACACTGATTTAGTTTTAGAGAGTGCTTTATTCGACAACATTTATTATTAAATCAAACGAGGCCATAGCGTCGTGACGACATAAAAAACTGAAAAAGAACTGGATCCGAGCATTGAGAATCACTGTCCTCGACGCGGCGCTACCAAGTAGCTTATTCGGAATTTTACGTCAAATAAACTTTCGATTAAAATATTTCAGAAACGAAAGCCGTAAAAAAAAATCTAACGGCATTTTTCTTATATAATGTGAATACAAGTTTTCGATTGCGACCAATTTGAATAAAATCGATGCAGTCAATCTCGAGAAATGATAATCGCATGCCAGAAATGTAACATTTTTCGTTTTCCTCCATCATTAGATTCAGATTCAGACACATGAACGTATCTTCGCACGCACACATTCAAGGCGATTTTGTCTCTCAAGCTGCGTTCATATCACGCATATATGATTATTCGCTTTAGTGTGCAAAAATGCTTTAAGAAACAAAATCATTTATGTACATGTGTGTGCATATGTGTGATATGTGTATATGTGTATGTATACGTGTGAGAGATTAATTTATCGTATAACAATTTTCAAAAACATCTTGAGGGTAAAATCTAATCTACCTCGAAAACGGTATCACAAAATATAAAATCTGTGCCGATAGATAAGACTTCTAAAGGAAACTAACTTTTTATCATATTATAATAATATTCAAAAACCATCCCTTGGGAGTGAACTCTAATATTTAGAATATGAAATCTTGTGAAAATACGCAACTTATTCTTAGTAAAGATTTTTAAAGATTTATCCTTAGTAAAAATGCGTATATACTTTTTGCAGAAATAATATAAATTTTTACAAAATGCTGGTGATATCCCTCTAGAAACAACCTTATAACGGTAAAATACGTCAAGTACATAAAAAAAATCTTTAAAAAATCTAACATATATTTTCTGTAGAAATAATATAAATTTTTACTACAAAAAGCAGTAAGATCCCCTAATAAAACCTCATAAAGGTAAAAAATACGCCCAGTACATAAAAAAATAAAAAAATTTAAAAGAGTGATAAAAATAAAATATTTAAAAACAGATATGAGATCAATATTATTAACCAAGTACAATAAATTATGTGATATTAATTCGTAATCAATACTAAATGAATTAAAATTACTTTAATTCCTAAAGCATTTTTTATATAATGTATATAATTTAAAAAAACTTTACACAAATTTTAAATCGCATAAATGATCTTTAGATTGAAGTAAGATATGAAAACTTGGCGTTTTCCTCCCCCCCCCGCCTCATCGTTTACATATCTTATAAAATAAAATAAAATAAAAAATTGATTATACAATATGCATATATAAAATATATATTTGTTAATCCTTTCATTTAGTAAGTACAATTTACATTTCTATAAAATAAGCTTTAGACTATGAATATGCAACAGGCAACCTATGGGCTAGAAACGACTTGCGAAGCTTTTCAATCCGGCTTACAACAATCAAATTTTACTTGCAGAGAAAATAAAAAAACTTATAAAAAAAGAGATTTGACAAGTAATACAGAGAAGACAAGATATATAAGTTCGAAATTTAGCTACGCGCGTGCGCGGTCCGTAGTGTAATTTTAAATTTTACATTGGACCCATCAAAAATTTAGCTTTTTCCTATTTTAAACTATAAATTTAAATACGGGGCACGCCAAGTTTTCATATCTTACTTCGATTTGAAGGTCGTTTATGCGATTTAGAATTTGTGAAAAGCTTTTTTAAATTATATATATCATATAAAAATTCTTTAGGAATTAAAATAATTTTAACTCATTTAGTATCAATTACGAATAAATATCACATAATTAATTGTACTTGGCTAATAGTATTGATCTCATATCAGTTTTTAAATATTTTATTTTTATTATTTATTATTTATTTTATTTTTATCACTCTTAGATTTTTTTATTGTTTTATGTATTTGGCGGATTTTTTTACCTTTATAAAATTTTTTTTAGGGGTAAAATATAAACAGTAGCTATACATTATCGCTTTTTGTCATCATTCGCACGGTGTCTCTTGAATAATAAAATAGTAGAGAAACGCTACGAATATTGTAATTTTCTTACTAAACACGATTACGATTAGTATCGAAACACAATTTGCTTTAAATATCAATAAAAATTAATTAATTAAAAATTAATTAACAATATGAAACTGTATCGCAACCATAAATCTTTATCGAATCGTAATGCTTCATTACTGCGATTAAAAATTGAAATAGGGGATATAAAAGGGGTTAAGAAAATTAACTATGTAATAATCTATCGATCATTGCTGTTAATTATAATATTTCTTTAACAATATTAAAATTAAATATATTTCGAACAATGCTTTCAATTTTCTCAATCCTTGTTAATTAAAAAACATACAATTTAATCGAGAATCGATTAAATTATAGGAATTTAAAATATTAAATAATTACTTCGATCATTGCAAATTTTACGGACAATAATTATTATTTTAATATTTAGAGTCAAATATATTTCATCCGTGTTATCTTATTGTTCTACTTGACAATGTAAATATAATTTGGATTGTGAGAAAACACGAAGTAAAACAATCAAATTATAGATGCAAATAATTAGCATAACGAAAGGCTCCGTGATAAATTGTTTAATAGATAATCAATTTTAATCAATAAATTGTTTTATAGTATATAAAATATTTCGACAATGAATTATCAATAACATTATGTTCTTTGATGACGTAAATAGTAGCGTGTTATTGTTTGTACGTTACGGTTTTACTATCATTTGTTCGGTGACATTCGAGCAGTAAAGTAACGATGGGAAGTGCTTCGTATGTTAATTAATTGTTTAATAAATAATCGTTTAATTAATCTATAAATTGAAAACTTCTACAATTTAATATTTTCATGTACATGTTATAGTACATGTTATAGTACGTAAAATATTTCGACAACAAATTATCGATAACACGTTCGACTTTGGCAATATAAACAATAGCGCGCTATTATAATTTAATAGTTAATATGTTATGTATAGTTAATATGTTACGGCTTTATTATCATTCGCATGGTAACACTCGAGCGATAAAGTAGTGATGCGAAACACTTCGAATATTGTTGAATTTTTCTAAACACGATTACGATTAGTATCGAAACATAATTTGATATCATTACTAATAATTAAAATTAAATTAACTTATGATAAACGTCATGAAAATGTATTACAACGATAAATCTTTATCGAATCGCAATCATTAATTACTGCGAATAAAAATTGAAAAAGGGAACATAAAAGGGAAAGAAATTAATTTTATTATAATCTTTCGCTTATTATAATAATTTCTCTAACGATTCTTATTAATTAAATAAATTTCGGCCAATGCTTTAAATTTTCTTAATCGGCAATCACTCGTAGAATATTTCAACAACGAATTATAACAATAACATAGTATAAGTCGATCTTGGTGATATAAACAGTAATGTCGCGGTAATGTTTATGACTTACAATCATTCGCACAGTAACTTTGAACAATAAAGTAGTGACGTTTCATATATTATCAAATTCTCTTTCTACATAGTCAACCTTGGCGATACAAACCGCAATGTTTCTGACTTACGATTATTCAGTGGCTCTCGAGGAGGGATGTGAGACGTTCCATACATTATCAAATTCTTTTTCTAACCACAATTGCAAATGTAACGAGAAACTTTTCGTGAATGAGTGTAAGTGCAACGAGAAATTCAAATGAGTGCAACGAAGATTGGAGTGCCACGAGGACAAAGTGAAACAAAAGAAAAATAGAAGGTCTTGGAAATAGATGGATCAATAAGATATGATGTAAGTCATTAATATTTTAATTATTTATCACATTCATTATTTATTATATTGTTATGTCCCCGCGTCCCATCCCCCTGGATGTATTCGCTACATATTGAATATATAGTATAATATATAATATATATAATATATATATATATATAATATAATATAATCCTCCCATGGGGTACACCTTGTCACGATGGAAGGGCTTAGTA
Source organism: Camponotus fellah (assembly GCA_030586385.1). Taxonomy (NCBI): domain Eukaryota; kingdom Metazoa; phylum Arthropoda; class Insecta; order Hymenoptera; family Formicidae; genus Camponotus; species Camponotus fellah. The sequence goes on along the minus strand of JAPIVC010000289.1, from coordinate 23,354 downwards.
CATGGTGTCTTGAGGTTTATCTTAAATTTTTCTATTTATGATAAATCTTAAGATGCCTGAATGGGAAGCTAAGTACTCTTTCGCGTCGTCGGTGCCATCAACGTGCCGCGGACGGCAAGCGCTTCGTTACCGCGTTTTCGCGTTGTAATATTTTTGCGGCGTCGCGTTTTCCGAAACCGGGAGTGTCGTACAAAGTATATACAGAGCTTTCGAAAAGTAACGGACCCCCCCCCCTATCTCAGAATCTATGTATCATAGGGCAAAATGACCCGAACAAAAGTTTTATGGTTCATAAAGTTCTGTTTTTTTGTGACCTCAAATTTGATCTTGATCTTGACTTTGAAGATTTTTTGAAGGTTAATTTGCGTTTTTTAAATGGGAATTGCTATTTTTGACCCCGGATTTGGAAAGAGCGGGAAATTTTACGTTCAGATATGTAATCTTGTGATGGTAAAAATGACATCCAAATCCTACTTTTATCCTATTTTTAGCGCTATCCAGGAATAACGACGTGGACGTAGTAGAATTCTGTTCCCTTTGGGGTGTTTGGTTAACGTGAGTCCCCTCTCCCCTCACGTATGGAATAATGAGGATCTTCGATGAATGACTGTAAGATACTTAACATTTTTTTATCATTCGTTGCTGACTTAAATCTACCAGGTTTTTCACGATCTTTAACACTACCAGTTTCCTGAAAACGTTGAATTGTACGTACAACAGTACTTTTGGAGATAGGATTTTCCTCTACTCTGAAAGTTTCATTAAATTGTCGCAATACCTGTCAAGGTCAAGCCTGTTGTCCTTTATGGCCTGTGTGCCATGTTTGAGTTAATTACCTACTCGTCTTTGACTCGTGCATCCAACTTCCGAGATTTGGGCGATTTCTAATTCCTCCGCACTTGTATCGTAGGTATTTACCCATATCTTACATGATATCTCAGGGTTTTTTAATGATTGATTAAATTGTCGCAATTATTTAGTTAACTATTGAAACTGAGCATAACTTCTCTGTTCACTTATACGTTCATTTTCTGAGTTCAAATAGGTAATTAACTCAAACATGACACACCTCACTGAACGAGAACGAATATCTCTGTTAATGATGCGAGGGTGGGGTGATTTGCAAAGAGGGTATAAGCAGGTATTGCGACTATTTAATGAAACTTTCAGATTAGAGGAAAATCCTATCTCCAAAAGTACTGTTTTACGTATAATTCAACGTTTTCAGGAAACTGGTAGCCAACCAACACCCCAAAGGAAGAATTCTACTACGTCCACGTCGTTGTTCCTGGATAGCGCTAAAAGGATAAAAGTAGGATTTGGATGTCATTTTTACCATCACAAGATTACATATCTGAACGTAAAATTTCCCGCTCTTTCCAAATCCGGAGTCAAAAATAGCAATTCCCATTTAAAAAACGCAAATTAACCTTCAAAAAACCTTCAAGGTCAAGATCAAGGTCAAATTTGAGGTCACAAAAAAACAGAACTTTATGAACCATAAAACTTTTGTTCGGGTCATTTTGCCCTATGATACATAGATTCTGAGATAGGGGGGGGTCCGTTACTTTTCGAAAGCCCTGTATATATATTAAATATATACATCGCGCGACCAAATTTTTATTCGTACCGAATTGTGGGGGAGTGCCGTTTAGTATCGCGCGTAAAATAGTGTAAATAGCGATATAAAAATATCGCTCGTGAGTGCGGGAGTATAGTTAAAAGTATCGCACGCCAACATGAGAGGAGGAGGAGGAGGCCTGGGAGAGGCATCTTGCATCGCCGGAGCAACCTGATGGTGAGTATCTATTATTTGTATATTATTTGTTATAAATTATTATAAACGAACAATAATTTTTTTCTTATTATTTAAATGAATTAAAAAGAAAATTAGAGAAAAAGATTTTTACAAAAATCATATAAAGCTTTCTATTTAAAAAACAGTTTTAAAAATTTATAAAATTTTTCCAGACGTGTTTATCTGCTTATTATTTTACACACCAAGTATTAAATTCTGCGCGTTAAAAATTTTTTAAAATATTAATTGCATTTTGTGAACATTATTATAAATCAATTTTACATTTGTATGTTACAGACGACTAGCTTCGATAACAAAAACTCCGCTGTTGCGCATCAGTGCCGATGAGTGAAAAAAACTATTATTTAACTTTAAGGTAACGGATTTGTAGAGATTGCAAATGTAGATTGTACATTTTAGATAAATTCGTTGCCTTAAAATGGATGAGTTGGAATGGATTATATTAAATAAATTAAATTAAATAATTAAATTAGATTAATTTAATTTAATTTAATAATTTTAATAAGTTCTTTCGAACTTATGCTTTACATCTATTGTAAAAATATATTGAAATATTAATTAAAGAAAGAAGACATCAAGAAAAGGTTTTTTGGTAAAGATTTTGTCTAACTTATTAAATAAAGGACACACATTAACAATTATCAATTTTTGCTAATTTACTCTTATAATACGCACTTATCTTCTAATTGCTCATAGCTCATTCATCGTAGAATTTGTTTGTAGATATTGTTTTTAAATTTTAATTTAACTTAATATAAAGCCAAATGATTATTTAATTAAATAATTTGTAATATAATAAATATACACACATTAATTATATATTTTATTATAAAATATAATTTATAGAAATTTATAGTAATTTGACTTTATTTCATTTAAATAAAGGTATATTCAATATTTAATGAACAATCGTGAAATCGAACGATCGTTACTAAATAAGTGTAAATATTTCACGCTTTTTTGCCGGCAATTATCCGACAAAAGAAGAATTAATTATCTCCTCTTTCTCTCTGATTAGAGATCGAGAAAGTATGTGGCCAGGATCAACGAAAAGTAGGTTCGACTGGCCCGAAGAGCATGGTTAGGATACGAGATTAGAGCACGCGACTAAAATATATACGTGCTTAGGTGAGATGATGATTAGAGATAAGTTCTTCAAATCTCGAATAATTTTAGTTAATTAGGAAATAGGGTTGTTAAAGCTATTAAGAAAAACTATTAGAATTCTTTTATTAATATTAGGGTTGTTAGGGCTCATAAGATGAAAGTATCACATCATTTTGAAGAATTTCTAGAATTTCTAGAATTTTGTAATAGTAAGATTGTTAGAGCTATTAAAATTATTAGAATCTTTTAATAGTAGGGTTGTTAGGACTATTACGAAGGATTCATTCTTTCTTTTAATATTTCAATAATCCTAGTGATAAATTAAAATTATTTTAATTAAGTTGAATTTATTTTTAATAACGTTGTGAAAATAAATATAACATGTTTCAAAAATAAAAATGTTTTAAAAGTAAAATTTAAATTATCAAAATTATCTTCAAAAATATTGAAGAAATTGCACAATTATTGACGTTTAAGAAATTTTAACATGTTATATTTTATTTTGAAACTTAAAAATATGTGTATTAAATCAAATATAATATTTAATCCAAATGTTAATGCTGTCAATATCAAATTATTATATCAATGTTATTAAATATTTTAATAAATGGAATATTATTATTTGATATTGATAGCATCATAAATTTATAAATTGTAAATTGTAAATTATAAATAGTTATAATTGTATTTTAATTATAATCTAACAATGATATTTTAATTGTAAAATACAATACAATTATGACTATAATTATATTATATGAAATTGAATTTATGATTAATTTCTTATGTAAATTACACAAAAAATGATCGAAAGTATACGTATGATTACATATTAGTAATTAACATAATAGTAATTCATTAAATTTAAGTATTTGTTTCTGAAGTTATATTTTTGAAATATTAAAAGAGTAACTGTTTGTATTTTCATGTCAAAGAGTCATTAACAAATTCGGAAAATTTTTATATAAAGTGTAAAAATTTGCTGTTAAATTAATGATTAAATATAAGCATTATAAAATTTAACGGACGCTTTCCTTACAGAATCGCGAGTCAATTATTATAAATTTAATAATATGCTTTTCATTAGCTTTATTTATTTATGAATTCTGCACGGAACTGAATTCTTAAAATAAATTATTCAATTATGATTACGAAAATACCGTGTTCTTTCCGCGTTCTCTTCGCGTTCTTATACAAGATTATCATTTTAACAGAAGAATTTTATCGCTGTCTCTCTTGTCAGATAATGTTCCTAAATATTGCTAATTAAATATAAAGAATTGTCGAATAAAAGAATGAAGATTCCATGTGATAAATCAACGATTAAATATTAGTTTTACAAAATTTAACGATTATCTTCGATATTATAGAATCGCGAGTTAATTATTATAAACTTAATAATTTATTTTTTCAGTTATATTTATATTTACGAATTTTTTTTCGTATCGGAAAATATTCATAAATAAATTAATAAATTACCGTTACGAAAACACCATGTTTTTCCCACGTTCTTTTCGCGTTCTTAGACGAGACTGTCGTTTTAATAAAAGAGTTATCATTGTTTCTTCCGTTAAACGTTAATAAAAGTTCCGTGGCTCGTATCGCGGAGTCGATTTTCATCATGGAGAATTATTTCTCACCATTTCTTGTGAAATCCACTGGCGATGTATAGTTCGGTTAAAAATTGAAAATTTTTATTGTAAGATTTTATTGTATTTTATTATTTATAAATATAATCATTCGTAATCACATTTCAATAATGAAAGTTATATCCATTTAATTTTCAATAAAGAAATATATTTTTAGTAATGGAAGAACATATTTTCTGACGTGAATATCAATTTCGTGAATTAAAAATAATGACGTGTTTGCCAAAATATTTTCGTCTTCCATCCATTGTGTGGTAATAATTATATCGCACACGTGTCTATTGATGATTTAGATTATCATATTATAAAAATTATCCATATCTCGCAATCTAATATTCCGATTATTGTTTGTGATTTATTTATTCGTCGCATTTTTTAGCGAATTTTAAATCACGATTTATTTAGTAATTTAATTGTTGATTTCGATGTTTATTCTATCTTTTCATTTTGAATATTTCCTTTGATAATGAATACAAAATGCCCCAGTAATGCAAATACTTTCTTTTACAATCGAAGAAAAGATCAATAATTTTATTAATGACTCTTTTGATCACGATTATTTACGTTATATAAAACTTATTAAATTCTATTATTGCATACCTATTATTAATAATAAATGTCACGTAATTAATCTTCGCTGATAAGTCTCGTTTAGACTATGTAAAAATTTTTAATACATTTTATATTATACGTATATTTTGGACATTTCCGTATAATTATTTCATGTAATGAATTAATTTGTATTAAATTTGGAATTATATGTTATATTAAATTTGTATTATATTTTATAATATGTATTCAGCATAAAAATATCATGCATAAAAATATTATGCTGGTATGAAAATTATAATAAATATATAAAAATAAGTTATATGTTAGCTGTATTAAAATGGAACATATGAATTCTTTTTATTTTACATAAAGGAAGAGATTTAAAATATTTTGCAACATCTATATTTTTCGAGTCTTAATTATAAAAACTTCAGAAAAATCAGTGATTAATTTGATAAATTCTATACATGTATTAATAATTAAAGTTTTAATAATTTAAAAAATTAATAAATATCAAAGATTAGTTTACTGCTAATTAAGATTTATAGAAATACGATTAAAAATATTTTTATTCCACAGCAGGCATTTTGTGTTTTGTAAATAAAAATATATAAATATAGCAATGAATATATTATAGAAAAATATTTATTTTATCTTTGAACATTACATTGAAAGATTACAGTATCTTTCGCGAATAAATCATTTATTTCTATCAATTTATATACATAAGTGTCATCGTACTTAATTGTGTGTAAATATTACACATTAGCTTTATTAAATACCGTTAGTGGAGCTAGAGCAATAAATATAGTTCATTTTTACAACTGTATAATTTTATAATCAATATAATTTGAATATATAGTAAGCCATTAAATATAATGATAAATTATATGTATATATGTAGATACTTATCCCGGATGATGTAAAAATATATACATACATGATAAATGTTAGAAATTTAAAAATTCAAAAATAATTATATTATTATATTTATATATTCACAACTAATTATAGAGAATATTATTCGCGTTTTCCTTTCGCTCATAAATTTTATAATCAGTTTGTAATTATCAGTTATATATAATGTCGAAAATTAATTATACTTCCATATTCAAAAAAATATTGTTTATACACACACACACATATATATATATAATCGCAAATTAGATATTTCATTATATTACGTTGTTGTACAATCATGAAAATGGATGTGATATTTTTTAATAATCAAGATTTTATGGAAGGTAAGATTAAAAAATTTCTTTTATTTTCATTGATAAATCTAATATTAAGATTAAACATAAAAATAATAGAATCAATGTAGAAATATTCTAAAAAATATTTTTCCTACATTAAGTTTTTTCGGATCGTTCGGAAAGGAAGATAAACATTAATTTAATTATATTGGCTAAATAGTATCGACTGGACTCAGTAAGGCATCTTCTATGTTCTTCCTTAATGCTATAATATTTTTCAAACAAAATTTGAAATTTGGCCTATCAGCTGTAGTCCAGCAACGTAACATCAACTGGTACAATATTGCCGGACAGTTAAGAGTCATCGGCAACCTGCCTCCAGCACGTACATAATTTATCACTTCTTCATTAGACTTGCCAATATAAGGTTGCTCACCCAACGATGTAATTTCCCACATTAAAACACCAAATGACCAAACATCGCTTTGAGAAGTAAATGTGCCGATTATTAAAGATTCCGGTGCCATCCAGCGAACAGGAAGCAAATTTTCTCCTTTCTAAAACATGATTTTAACAAAAATTTAATTTTCTGGCTCAAGCTATTCATTTAGAACAAAATATGTGCAAAATAAGGAAAACTCTTATTTATCTCTTACTTTATATAAATATAAACAATTTATTTATACAATATTATTAAAAAAATGGACAATAATATTATGATAAAAAAATGAAAGCATTTCCAAAAGAATTCATTGTTTTAATAATTAATTTTTTTAAATAATTGTATTTACTATGCGATAATAATCATTCTCGTAGATATCTCTAGCTAGTCCAAAATCTCCAATTTTAATGACACGATTGTCGCGATTTCTCGAAGATACTAAACAATTGCGACACGCTAGATCTCTATGTATGAAGCGCATCTCTTCCAAGTAGCAACAGCCTCGTGCAACATCTTCGCACATGGCGAGTAAATCCTGCAAACGCAAGGCATGCAAATCTAACGGTTGCAAATTTCGACAATCTCTCAAATATTTTAACAGATCACCAGTTTCCATCAATTCCAACACTAGTAATGGAGAATCCCCATCTTCACAAATAGCCAACAATCTTAATATATTTTTATGTCGAAAGTGACTCATAAGCTTGGCTTCTTTTAAAAATTTCTTTTTCTCATTGGAAGAAGCATCTTCTCGAAGCGTTTTTATTGCAACTCTCTTGGATATCTCTATGCCCGATTTTTCTAAGTTTTTCACATTTCCTTGAAACACCTGCGAAATATTTCACACAAATTTAAATATGTACTTCACTTAAAAATGTATAGATTAATGTCAAGTATCGTTATATTTTATTTTATATTAAATAATTCAACGAAAAAGATATAATAAAGTACATGTATGTTGTCTCATCTATATTTTATATTATACAGGGTGGGCCAGATAAAGTGTTACAGTTTAATATCTTTGAAACGGCTAGATGGATCATAATGTTCTTGAATTCGATTTTCTCGATTTGATGCTTTTCCTTATTTTTTTTTTTTCGCAATCGGCCCTTCGTGGGGGTGGGGGCACCAAGCTCCGTTTTTTTAAATGGCACCTTCCCAAAAAATTAATATTAATGGATTCTATGTTGAAAAAGAAGTAACTTTTATTCGAAAAAATTTTTTTCAATCATTAATTTCCAGCTACAATTATTCAAAATTTTTCGGAGCGCCGAACTTCACACTTATGTAAAACAATGTTTATACTCTTAACCTTAAGCAGTTGTGATCTAACACCTTTAGATTTCTTTTTATGGGGATACATAAAGGAAAAAGCATTTAGCACAGTTTCTACTACGAGAGAAGAATTGAAGGAATGAATTCGGACTGCTTGCGCATCAATTACACCAGCTATACTATTCAGTGTTCGCAGAAATATTATCGAAAGATTACTTAAGTGCTTGGAAGTACATGGTATGCTTTTTGAACACTTATTAAAATAAAAGTTACTTTTTTTTTCAACATAAAATCCTACTATAGACTAAGATTGTATAAACACTGTTTCATATAAGTGTGAAATTCGGCGCTCCGAAAAATTTTGAATAATTGTAGCTCGGAAATTAATGATTGTAAAAAAAATTTTTTCGAATAAAAGTTACTTCTTTTTCAACATAGAATCCATTAATATTAATTTTTTGGGAAGGTGCCATTTAAAAAACGGAGCTTGGTGCCCCCCCACGAAGGGCCGATTGCGGAAAATGAAAATAAGTCCACGTGAAAAAGCACATCAAATCGAGAAAATCGAATTCAAGAACATTAAGATCCATCTAGCCGTTTCAAAGATATTATACTGTAACACTTTATCTGGCCTGTATATAATCTACTATAAAAATTCATATAATTTATGTTTATTAGGAAAGGTCTGTTTCCTTGATCTGGAAATTAATTTGAAACATTGCTTGAAAAAACTAGTTTTTACCTTTCCAAATGCGCCGCTACCAAGAAGTTTTGTTAATGTGATTTGTTTACGTTCGATTTTAGTTATCACATATTCGTCCGAGTTATAATATAACATAGGACTGTAAAGCATATTTAATTGAGTGTTTTGGCAAGGTATTTCATGTAGATTCGCTAATTCCATGTCGGTCATTGTTGAAGGCAAAAATTGCTTATTATTATTTCTGCGTCGATGTACTGTTATAAAATTTCGATTTAATTATGTAATAATATGCATTATAAAATTTTTCGTTTTTTAGTAAACTTATTAGTTTAATTTTATATAAGTAAATCACTAGTAAATTAATAGTTTCAGTAAATCTCTAGATATTATATCAAATATATATGTATAATCTACAATTTAAGTTGACATCTTTATCAAATATATACTTACAATAATAAAAGTAGCAGATACAGATTATAGTAACTATAATAAAACTTGATATCAATGGTAATAGATAATATTTTGTCTTTGTTATTTCAGGAGTGTTATCGGAGTGTGTCGAAATATCAGCTATATTACATAAAAACATAATTTTAATATATTCGTGTGCTGTATTTAAAAACTTATCTACTAATAACGTTATTATGAATCAATTAATAATAAATTAATAATAAATTAATAATAAATAAATAATAATAAATTAATAATAAATAAATAAATTTTTTAAATATTATCAGTCTATTCATATATAAAAAAATAAACATATAATATTATAACATCTATGTACTACAGAGTATTACAGCTACTATGTGACAATGTTGCAATATTGCAAATTGTAATGTAACACATTACCGAAACATTGCAGAAATATAAATTAATAAAATATCAGTTAGAAATATGATATTTATAAACATTTAGAAACATTTTAAAATTATAACAATCTTTAATTTTTTCGCGCCTCCCAATTGCGTAGCCCAATTTTTAGGATTCAAAATGTGTTCCCTATTTTTTTTAACTAGTGTATTTTATACCTAATATTATTAAATGATTGCAATAACATTGCATTCTTTTAAATATATTATATTGCAATGTTGTTATAATATATATTTTATTGCAATATTACAAAAAGTGAACATCTTAACGTTGTCATCTTATAACAATAACGCAGCAGATTTTTGCAATTGATTTGCAATATTGCAATGTTTCAATGAAATTATTCTTCAATATATCTGCAATTTTATTGTGCTGTAAGGATATTTTCATTTGCTTACCACGTTTGCTACCACGTGTTAAAAAAATAAATCTTTCATCAGCCGGCCATGTAAAAGATTCCTCATATTCGGAATATTTCAATATCAATCGAAACTTGTATAAAGTTCCCGATAGCAAATTTCCGATATGGTACATTACTTCTTTGTTATAATTCATTTTAACATAATTCGTTGTTTGCCACTTTTCTGTTGCAACGTCTTTGTACTCTAGTGCAAAAGAGACCGTCATATTGATGTTTGAGATCCATGAAATGTCCATGCTATTTATGTTGGCCTCACTCAGAGTAATATTGTTTGGTTCTGAATATATATGAACGATCTCGCTTAAACTCTCGTTGTAGAAATCGCTGAAATTAATTGGATACACACGTACGTATATCCAGTAATATTGTACTGGTAGCGACAAGTTAATCTTTGTGAAAAATCTGCTGTCTGCCATACGTTTCGGCATATTGATCAATTGTTTGCTCTTTTGTTCCTTGGTGTTCACTATTGTATCTGATTTCCAATGCACTTCGTAGGTCACGACTACGCAGTTCACTTTCTTGGGTGGCATCCAATAAACTACTGCTATAGTAGGCGTCAAAGCTAGAACACTTACGTTTTCTGGTGCATTAAGCTTGCCCAAATTAGTTTTTATTGTTATCACATTCGAATCCAATGGATTTATTGATAATTGATCAAAGTAAAAATTGCTTAAAGTAAACTTCAACTTGTACTTCGTAAGTGGTGTTAAGTTTTGAATCTCGTAATATCGTTCGCATGTCAGCACATTTAATTTTTCAGGTTTATTGAGATTGTTGTCTGAACAGTTGTCAAAACTTACGGTGATAGTATATACAGTAGTTGGTAAATTATATTTGTTGCATCCACTCTTTACAACCGGCTCCGGAAGATTAACAATGATGCTGTTTGTCGTTGCAGTCACATTCTCAAAATTATAAGCTTTTTCATCAGGTGTCAGACATTTTATTGGAGGATATGGTTGAGAAGATTTATCGAAAGTGTAAATTTGCTTAAATGAACTAGTATTAAAGGTTCTTGTTACGTATTCAACATATTTGTCTGCATTTACGCTCTTGAGACGTGCATATTTTTTTTTCAAAGAGTAGATATAGTCAACCCCATAATTAACTGCTAAAATATAAACGTATGTTTTGTCAATCGTTATAGATTTGATGTTATCACTTATGTTTTTATTGTGTACAATCGTATTGCACATAGAAACGTTAATGTCTGTCATAATTATGTGATTGTCAGTTAACCAGTAAATTAACGGCTTCTCATTATTCATATCATCAATTATATACTGATTTATCTTGGTAAGTGAGCATAAGTACGTAATAGACGAACTTATCTGAACATTTTGCTCATTTTTTCCATCGAGATGATATTTTGTCATATCCAATTGTCCATTTATCGAATTGTATCGTAAGGTATGTAAAATTCTAAAAATATATTTTTAGAATTTTATGTTTTATAATGAGTAAAATAAAAAATATATTTTTTTATCTTAATTATAAAACCACGTAAAATTATAGAATAATTACAAATTTGCATAAATCTTTAATAGAAAGTTATTTTTTCAGGTGAATGGTAGTAAACATACCCCATAGACGGTAACACATTTATATTTCCATCATTGTTTGTTTTCATAATCTTATCAAATTTAATTATGCCATATTCCCACATTGTTAAGTCGAACTTTACAATATATTTTAAGTCTTCATATTCATATGCTATAAAATATAGATTTCTTGCGACCCAGTCAATGCAGATACTATATAGAGCTTTATAATAGGTAGAAATTTTTGTGACATGATTTTCATTAATTTTGAATATCATTAGGTCATTATTTCCGTTAGACCAATAAATTCTATGTTCTTGTATCGAGTAAGCGATGCTTTCTAATTTACTGAAAAAAAGAACCAACTACAATTGTATAGTAAAAAAGTTATAGTTAAGATTTCTATTTTTATATTATAGTTATTACTATAATGTTGATAATAATAAACTTGTGCAGTAATAATAACTTTAACCTTATAAGTATCAAAAATAATTTGATAATTATAACTATTTTTTTTCAGTATACGTACACTTCCTGTCGAAATACTGTACGAATGTAGTAATGACGTTTAAATCCTGGTCCAATATTTCTGATATGTGCAAATTGTTGGATTAATAATTTAGGTATTGGATTTTCATGCATAGTTGACACACGGATTTCTGTGTAAGGACCAATAACTTTAGTATGCGCACGTACTTGGAAATAATATGTCGTGTTAGGTTTTAGATTGTACACTAGGTGCTCCAATTTTGTAATGATATTTTTATCGTCACAGATTTGAATCTCTTGTAAGTTCTCGAAGAAAAAACATTTCACTGTGTATCCTTGTATTGCTTCATCGGCAAAATTAGGTTGATTCCATCTGTAAAAGAACAATAATTCAATCTTTTTATATTTAGTAAAATTATAACAGAATTAACGTTTTTATGTCGTTGAATTTAAGGAAAAGAAAGAAAAATGAAAGAATACAAACTGAGAATTTAAATTTTTTTACCTTAATGTCACAAAAATATCGTTTTTTGTGAATTGATTGTCGAATTCTACAAAAGCTCTGAGAGATGTTGGCTTGCTCAAACTGCTTTCTAGAGATTTTAAGATCGTACATATTAACATAATTATATATAAAACTAATATATAATAATTAAGTGAATTTTAACAAATTAAAATAGATAAAGAATTAGGCTCTGTTGTGTATTAAACAACACGATAGAAAAAGAGCCACCAGCGGAATGGTAGTGCGTAAAATTTTATAAAGATAGAAGAAGTCGCGAAAATTAAGACGCGAAACAAGACATATGCATATATTTTACTTGGTGCATAAACCAAGGTAGATTCTCCATCCGAGAATACTATAAGACCCCTCTTTACCCCCCTGCAAAGATGTTCGCCCCGATATTTTTCTCACCTACATCTTTGCAGGGGGAAAAAGGGGGTCTTTTGATTCTCGAATGGAGAAATTTACCTGGTTTATCCCAAATTTGCATATGTCTTGTTTCGCGACTTTTTTTAGGGAATTTAATCTTTTTAAAATTTTACTACCATCCGCGGTGGCTTTTTTCTTTCTTGTATCGTGTTGATTAAGTGAATTACCTCAGTAAATCAGAAAGAATAATTCAATGTGAAAATTAAGAAAAGAAAAAAAAGAAATGTATATTATAAAATTAGTACAGTATTGATCTTTAAAAAAATAAAATAATATAAAAAAATTTTCCGTCATTTAGAAAGTAATTGTTAATCCATAGCAAAAACGAATAAATAACTTTTAATAAAATGATAAGTCATACTCTTCCTATTGCTCAAAAAATCAAAAGTAAAATATTTGAGATTGCTTTAAAACAAAATAGCAAATTCATAAAATATATATTGACTTTATCTTAAATCATGAAAATTTTTACAATATTATGTTTATATTATTTTCACAATATTATTTTTACAATATTATAATTTTCTATTTCGTTTTCAACAGAAAGAATTTATATTTTTCTCATTACTAGAAGATATTTTTAAATTTGATTTTCATTCTTATTTGAATTTAAATTATATTTATACAATTTTTCGTTGCAAATTTTATTATTAATGCATTTTACTTTATGCATTTTTTGCAACTTACTGATAGGTTCTGGAGTAGAAATATTTGCAAGTGGCATCTCACCGACTTCTCGCTCACTTCTCATAGTCATATTATCAGAAAGACTCCAGTAAGATTTGAAATTTAGTATATGATGATCACTTTTCTCGAACATTGAAATATTCTTCTCCTTATAAAGTATAACATACAAAAAGAATTGAGTGAGTACCGTTAGAGCAGAAACGCGATTATTTCTGTTGCTTTTAATGACAAATTATGTGTATAATAAAATTAAACAAAAAATTGCCATTTGTTATTTGTTGGGTTAATAATATTGGTTTGATATACAATATATCATTCCTGATTGATATATATATATATATATATATATATATATATATATATTTATATATATATATATATATTATATATATATATATAAATATGATATAGTTTTATTATAAAATCTATTTTTTAACTTTTTTAAAGACATTTTGTATAAAAACAAATACATATATTAAAAAGAAGATCAATCAATAGGTTAACACTAGAGTCACTAAGGATTTATAACAGCTACGATTAGCAAATAATACAAGTAAAAGCTCTTTGCAATTGTTGAAACAATTTTGTGTCTAACAATTTGATTCTTTCATGATAGGTTAGATAACTTTTCTTCAATTTTTACCGTAACTCAATTTTTTTTTTCAAAAATTTGCCGATATTATTAAAGTTTTATTAATGTTTATACTTCAAAAATATTGTTTCTTTACAGTTATTAAATATTAGTTGTAGAAATTATATAAATTCTTTTATCTATAAAATTATCAATTTTTTTTCGATTATTGTTATATTTTTAACACAAATTCTTAAGGTGATAGTATAAATCGGTAATGCCTCGATAAGAATATGTGTATATAATTATATATTATTGGATATATGGGTATGTACAATGAAAATTAATATAAATTTTAGCATTTATGGATTTTCTAAATTAATTTTATAAAATGAAATCTACTAAACTTAACACTATGTATCAATAAATATTAAAAAAAATAATAATAAAAGACAATTAAGCTTCCTGTAAATTCAAAATTAAAGTGGTTAAATAGGCGTAGAGAGCTAAGATTAATGTCAATAGTATAGATTAATTGAAAATATGTGTTTATATTAGTAAGTAAATAGTAATATATTAGTAAGTAATTACAAGAAAAGAGATATAAAAACATACAACAATATATGTATGGATGTGTGGACATTTCGACTTATTTTTAAGTCATCTTCAGCACAGAATTTGAATCAAGTATAGAAAATTTCATGAAAAGTTCGCAGGGAAAGCCGCAATAAAAGTGTACGCAGAGAGAATATAAACGATGGGAAGACCCCCAACCGGTGAGGCCGGCGGGGGGGCCCAGGCACGAGGGTTGGGCCTTTCGGGTTGCGCGCCCCATAGGGGCCCCCCTTGGGTGGGGGGGCCGGGGGGGGGGGGGTGGGGGGGGGGGAGGGGGGTTATTAAAAAAAGTAAAAAAAAAAAGAAAAAAAGACAAGGAGGGAAAATGAGGAGGGGAGGATAACGTGGGGGAGAAAAAGGGGATGAAAAAAGCAAAAATAAAAGGAAAGAGAGTAGGAAAGGTTTAAAATAAAAAAAGGAAAAAAAAAAAGGGGGGGGGGGAGGGAAGGAAAATTAAATAAAAAAAAAAAAAAAAGGGAGTAAGAAAAAAAAAAGGGGGGGCGAAAAGGAAAAAAAAAAAAAAGTAAAAGAAAAGGGACGGGCGGAAAAGGTGGGGGGGAAAAAAAAAAAAAAAAAAAAAAAAAAAAAAATTGAATAAAGGGGGGGAAGAAAGAAAAAAAGGAAAATAAAGGGCGGCCAAAAAACCAAAAAAAAAAAAAAAACCCAAAATGGGGGGGGGAAAAGAGGAGAAAAAAAGGGTATAAGTAGTTCCCCGGGGGAGAAAAAAAAATTTAAAAAAAAAATTTTAAAACAAATTTTTTTTTCCCCCCCCCCCCCGGGGGGGAAAGAAAAAGGGGGGAAAAAAAAAAAAAAAGAGCCCAAAAAAATTTTTTTGGCCCCCCGCGAAGAGGGGGTTTTTTTTTTCCTTCTTTATAAATGTCAGGGAAACATTCTGTATCCGTTTGTAAATTTAAACCGTTACGTTGTCGTTTTATGTATAGCATTTCGGAAATTACTCTTTTATTATAGAACGATTTTTTATCTAATATTTTGACGTCATCTCATGATAATTTAAGATACATTTTTAAAAACACGGATACTGTTCTGTTATATTATAGTGTTAATAACTCAACACAATTATAGTGTTATATTATAGTGTTAATAACTCAACACAATTATTAGATCCCATAAAGATGTCATTCCTAAAACTTCTAACACGAATGTCTATAAAATTGAATACGAGAACTGTGATAAAAACTGTGAACGCATCATGTTGGGCAGACATACAGGAAATTAAGTACAAGAATAAATGAACATAAGAAACATATTCATAAAATTACAACGAATAAGTCTGTTATTACAGAACATAGGTTAAATCATGAATTTAAATGGGATGACGTAAACTTCTTTTAATTCTTCACAAGTCTAATTATATACATTTTTTATTCATTTACTTATTTTTATTTAATTGCCTAACTAATTCGGACTGTACATATCTTTGACTTTATTATTTTATATCATTGACAACCATTATTTTATATCATTGACTCATTATTTTTCATTTAATTTATAAACTTATGTTCTTTACACTCCATTTTTGTTATTCTTCAATTATTTAATATTAAACATTATTTCTTAATAATTATCATTATTGTAATTTTAATCTATATTATTTTGAATTCTTTAAAAAAACGTTTACATTGCCTATTAATTTTCATTCGTTTTTACTTATTTTTATTTTTATTTTTATATATACGTTTTACAGATTTTCTAAAGAACCATACTCAACTATGGGTCAATTAACTCAAACGAGAGGGGTTTTTTCAAATGGAAAAAACCGTATGACGATTACATCTTGTCATGTACAACCTTAGCGATTGGAGATGTTTCTCCTTAAAGATTAATATCGTTTATATTCTCTCTGCGTACACTTTTATTGCGACTTTCCCTGCTTTTCATGAAATTTTCTATACTTGATTCAAACTCTGCGCTGAAGATGACTTAAAAATAAGTCGAAACGTTCGCACATATCCTATACATATATTGTTTTTATATCTCTTTTCTTGTAACTTTTACTTTCTTTTCTATAAATATTTTTATTTTCTATAAATATTATTATAAATATCTAGAAAAATAAAGAAATTTTAGAAATTGAAGTAAAATGACTTAAAAGACTGTTCAAGTGTCATCGTATATATGTATATATTAATGTAACGGATATATAGTAAGCAGAAAGCTTTATTAATTTTAAAAATTAATTTTTAGAAATTAATATATAAAAAAAATTGTTATTTTTAGAAATTATATATATATATATATATATATACAGGGTGATGAAAAACTATGTGCCATAAATTTGTATGATGAAAGAAGAGACGAATACAAGCATTTTAAGTATAGGAACCATGGGTCGGCGACATTTCATTACGGCGTGACGGGCGTTTAATTGTATCGTCACTCCAGCTTCATCGCGTGTTTTTTAGTATTCGGTTGGTTATCATGTTGGTGAGTGTTGATACTTTAGTTTCGTTCAATTTACATTTTCAATTGTTCTGTTGATCAAATTAGATAATTGCGTCTTCTCGGCGTGTTCCACTCTTGCATGTCTTTTCAAAGAAAATGTATGTGGGAGCATGCTTGGAGATTGACATTAACAAACAAGCTCCAGATGTCGACGCTTACAATCATGAAAGCCTGATTCCGAGTCTGTACAACTGAATATGCTACGACACTCAGATGTAATTGTACGAAAAAGCTCATCTTTTATTTTTTGATATTATAGAAATTTCCGTTCTTTATTAATTGTACTGAAGAGAGTCCAGACGAGGACCGAAACGTTACACAGAACTTTCGATTTGTAAATATTTTGCATGAAATTAATTTATCAAATTATAATTTTTTAATGTTATTAATTTTTAGTATGCTAACAAATAATATGATTAACGACAACCCATTTAAAGTGTATTTCTTATATTAATTTTGACTATTTCTTGCTCCTCAAGCCCGATTAAATACTGATTTTTATATATAGAAGCCACTTTATATTTTTATTTTAATATATTATACTATATAACACATCCATTTATAAATAAAATTTCGAAACTTTATGTATTCTTTTTTTACAACACACTTTTTCTTTTATGTTGGATAGTTTTACTTTATTTTATCTTATTATATAGATAGAGAGAGTATATATAATTTATTATCATTCATTTATGAATTATCAGCTGCAGTAACATTCAATTGTTTCTTAATCAAACGAAAAATATTTCTCACCTGCGTGAAGTTTAAATCCGGATATATGGAAATATTTCCTTTCTGAAGGCTGTTTGAAGTGTTATAAATTTTCGGCATAAACGTAGTTGCTCTTGTATGTACTAAACATTTCAATAAAATACATAAAATTGTTCCAAATATAGTTTGCATTTTTTGTAAATGTTTGCACTCAATTAGGTCTCGTTAAATTCTTAGTTAGTTTTTTTTCTCACTCTACTAATTCTAATGTGCTAATAGAATTGATATTAATTCATATATATATACACATCATTCGTACGATTGTGTACTACGTATGCTTTTTAAAATCCACTATTCGTACACAATTACACGTTTTCTGTGATATTCATATGCAGTTTGAATCAAGTGACAAGTACGCGATAGCCTTTCTGACTGGCGATCACAATAATAACTGACTTCGAATGATCAATCTGATCATGTGTTGCCATGACATTTTATTAACTTCATTCCGTTTGTAATTTATTTTTCTCTACGATGCGATACTCGGCGTTATTTCAAAAAGAATTAAAATCTTTAAAAATTGTTTGATAAAAAGTTATATATGTATAAAACAAAAATAGTTCCGTACATAAATGAAAATAATTATATGTATATATATAACTGTTTAATGAATTTTATTAAATTTTTTATATTAATTTATTTCTGAATATCTTCTCTTTGGCATAAGAGAGAGACGTTTATTATATAAAAGATATTCTGATCATAATGAAAGTAATAATGGAAAATTAAAAAAAGTAATGGTGGAAATTTTAAAAAAAGTAATTTATACGTTTTCTGTGATATTCATATAATTCATATAATGTAATTCGAATACGTAACGCGATAGTGTTTATACACTAGTATAAATAAATACAAATTTACAATAGCATATAAATAACTAAAATAAATAAATAATTGTACGAGTTATTAAAATAAATAATTGTACGAGTTATTATTATCGTTCTTTGCATTGAATAACCTTATAAAAAGGTACACGATATAATTTTATTTAATATTAACTTAACATAATATACTTAATATAATATGATATAATATAAAAACTTATAATATTAATTACTTTATTATTTTAATTATACTATTGGAATTTTATATACAGCAATCTTTATATGCATCAGTGTGCATTAGTGCATCCAGTTCAATCAAATTCTCTCTTTCTTCCGCTGTAAATCATTTATTACTTTATTTCCAAGAAAGTGTTATAAACACTTAATTACATGAAATATAATTGAAAATAATTCTGTGATACTCCGGTCTCCTTTTGTGACATATATTCAGTCCATTCATATATTAAATGATATACAATATTTTTTTTTTACTTTCAAAAATATTTTTATATTATTAAAGAAACATTCTGCATCCCTAGCGAAAATGAATATTTGGAATGTAAGTCGAACGTAAGGAAAGAGTAATAGAAGCATAAACGAAGCTCCTAAGAAGAAGTAAATTGAAACGCCGAAGCGTTTAACGGCGTTTCAATTTATGCTTCTTAAGAGCTTCGTTTACGTTTCTATTACTCTTTCCTTACATTCGACTTACGCTCCGAATATTCATTTTTGCTAGGGATAGAATGATTAAACAAGAATTTATATAATGATCTCTTTTTAAATTCATGTATAATAATAATAGATGTATTTTGAAATATTTTACAAATTTATAAAAATTTATTCTCTCCAACAATGATATATGTACGTACAAAAATTTATATATATAGTTTGAAATAGAAAAAAAGCTTCAAAACATAATATAAAAAAAGCTTGAAAAGAAAATTACAATTATGTATTAATATAACATCTTAAGTCCAAAAAACATTAACAGGATATCCTGAAGATGTCTAATCGCCCAAAGATATCTTCTGGATTCCTTCTGGATACTTTCTGGACATCTTTTGGATATGCATGCTATGTGAGATAGCATATCTTAAAGTTACTTATTGACGACAGTCATATATTTTATAAAACGTTTAATCATTCTATTGACAATGCAGTAGCTAAAGGGTTAACTGTCCACTTAATATTAACACTGTGTTGTTGCAATGCAACGAAATTAAATCAAACATCAAATAATATAGTTCTAAGAAGTGACATAAAAGCGATTTATTGAATCTAGTAAATATTATATTTATATTATCTAACTGATATACATAAATTTTAGGATAGAATATCTTAAATTATTTATATTATCTAACTGATATACATAAATTTTAGGATAGCATATCTTAAAGTTACTTATTGAGGACAGCCATGTTATATAAAACGTTTAATCATCTATTGACAATGCAGTAGTTAAAGGGTTAATTGTTTACTTAATATTAACGCTGTGTTGTTGCAATGCAGCGAAATTAAATCAAACATCAAATATTATAGTTCTAAGAAGTGACATAGAAAAGATTTATTGAATCCAATAAATATTGTATTTATATTATCTAACTGATACATAACTTTTAGTTAATGAGGAATAAATTGTAGATGGATATGCATGTATTAATATTGGAATGTTTGTTTTTTACGATAATATTTATTAGATATTTAACATGTGTATTTTTGTATTTTATATATATTATAAGATTTGAACTTCTTAATGTAGAATTAAATATTTTGTAAATTCATAAATGGGATGATTGCTTATTGACAATTCCATTAGTTCTTTACGTTGTGTTATCTCGAGTCTACAGTTATTTATTTTATTCATCAATAAAATGCATAATAACAAAATGACAAGCATATTTTATAAAATATTACTATCTATATACAAATATTAATTAATATTATACTTTATTTTCAATAATGATTGCGATGGCGGTGAATGATGGGAGTGGAACGATATATTTATTATACTCTGATGCTACTGGCATTTCGTGCACATAGCACGGAACGAAACCAGAAATCGTGCACATTATACAGGGTATCTTAAAAAGCTTCCACTAAGCAAATAGCGTTATTCGGATTAAAAACCGAGTCGAAAAGTCCTGAACCATTTTTTTTAATGCTTAATAAAGCGGTAATTATTGAGTAAAGTTGCGCTAATAAAAGCACTGACCTTTAGCCTCCTTGACGAAATTTTCTTTAAGGAAACGCTTTTAATGGAATAAATATGATTTTTAATGCAAAATAAAGTTTTTTGCGTTATATAAGAACAAAATGGTTTTAAAAAAATAGTTTAAAAAAAATAGTTTCAAAAAAATGGTTTCAAATTTTTTTCATCATAGAAAAAAGTAGTTCAGGACTTTTCGACTCGGTTTTTAGTCAGAAATAACGCTATTTGCTTAGTGGGAGCGTTTTAAGATACATCCTGTATATTACCCTCTGAAAACATTCATGGACATTGGCTTTGTAGTTCATGTCCACGTTTTCAATGTCCATAGAGGGAGTATCGCTTTCATCTAAAAGCAATCCATGACACTTCTTAGTTTTCTCTCTGACCATATTCAGCGGATTCAAACGCTAAGTGGTAATCAAATATGGTTGCTACTTTCAGATCCGGCCAATCAGCGTCAAATGACATCGGAAATCTACTAATATTGCGAATCTTCGGATTTAAACTCTCTAGAATAGTTATATAAATGTTATTTTTGATATTTGCTGGAAATAATAATTCAATAATAATAATATTATAATTTAATTTTATAATAATGTTTTATAATAATTTAATTTTAATTATAATATTTTAATTTAATTTTAAATAATACAGTTCTCTCACAGCCCAGAAAATTGCAGCAATATTGCAACAATATTGAACAACAATATTAATAATATTGCTACAATATTGTTTAAAATTAAATTAAAATATTATAATAATAATAATATTATAATTTAATTTTATAATCATGTTTTATAATAATTTAATTTTAATTATAACAATATTTCAATATAATTTTAAATAATACTGTTCTCCCACAGCACAGAAAATTGCAGCAATATTGCAGCAATATTGAACAACAATATTAATATTATTGCTGCAATATTATTTAAAATTAAATTAAAATATAATAATAATAATATTATTATAATTTAATTTTATAATCATATTTCATAACAATTTAATTTTAATTATAACAATATTTCAATTTAATTTTAAATAATACAGTTCTCCCACAGCACAGAAAATTGCAACAATATTGAACAATAGTATTAATAATATTGCTGCAATATTATTTAAAATTAAATTAAAATATAATAATAATAATAATATTATAATTTAATTTTATAATAATGTTTTATAATAATTTAATTTTAATTATAATATTTTAATTTAATTTTAAATAATACAATTCTCCCACAGCACAGAAAATTGCAGTAATATTGCAGCAATATTGAACAATATTAATAATATTGCTAAACGTATTAACAATTATCAATTTTATCAATTTTTGCTAATTTACTCTTATAATACGCACTTATCTTCTAAGCTCATAGCTCATAGCTCATCCATCGTAGAATTTGTTTGTAGATATTGTTTTTAAACTTTAATTTAACTTAATATAAAGCCAAATGATTATTTAATTAAATAATTTGTAATATGATAAATATACACACATTAATTATATATTTTATTATAAAATATAATTTATAGAAATTTATAGTAATTTGATCTTATTTCAGTTAAAATAAAGATATATTCAATATTTAACGAATCGTGAAATCGAACGATCATTACTAAATGAGCATAAATATTTCACGCTTTTTTGCCGGCAATTATCCCGCAAAAGAAGGAATAATTATCTCCTCCTTCGATCTCTGATTAAAGATCGAGAAAGAATGTGGCCAGAATCAACGAAAAGTAGGTTTGACTGGCCTGAAAGAGTACGGTTAGGGTATTAGATTTAATTAGATATTAGGATACGAGATTAGGGCACGCGACTAAAATATATACATGATTAGGTGAGATGATGATTAGAGATAGGTTCTTCAAATCTCGAATAATTTTAGTTAATTAAGAAATAAGGTTGTTAAGGCTATTAAAAAAATCTATTAGAATTCTTCTATTAATATTAGGGTTGTTAGGGCTTTTAAGATCATGAAAGAATCAGAATTTTGTAATAGTAAGATTGTTAGAGCTATTAAAATTATTAGAATCCTTTATAGTAGGGTTGTTAGGGCTATTAAAAAAGATTCAATCTTTCTTTTAATATTCCAATAATCCTAGTGATAAATTAAAATTATTTCAATTAAGTTGAATTTATTTTTAATAACGTTGTGAAAATAAATATAACATGTTTCAAAAATAAAAATGTTTTAAAAGTGAAA